>CAUOFW020002312.1:0-51331 GCA_963454935.2 Ilex paraguariensis
GGCTCAAGCTTCTCCTTTCCTATATCAATATTTGTTGTTGAAAGTGGGGCAAAAATGATGTCTGTCGAGCTGTCATTGTCAATCAGAACCCGATGAACAGTCATGTTGGCTACCATAGCCCTTACCACCAAGGGATCATCATGGGGTGTGACAACCCTCCCAGGTCTGAGTCTGAGAAAGTGATAGTTGTGTCTAGACGTGGAGCCATAAACACAACATACACTTCAGGAGCTTCTCCGGCTCTGATTCTTCGCAGGTGAGTCTTTTTGGCTGAGTTGGATTCTCCTCCTTTAGCGAATCCTCCAGCTATCACTCTGATCTCCCCCATAGGCTACTGATGTGGTTCTGGTGCTTGCTGCTGAGGTGGCAGAGGTGGGAGGGCTCGGTGTTGATTATCTCGAGCTACATAATGGCGCAACTGACCTTGCTAGATTAGGAACTCAATCTCTTTCTTTAGTTGGATACAATCATTAGAATGGTGGTCATGATCTCTATGGTATTGGCAATACTTTGTGGGATCTCTCTTTGCTGGGTCTGCTTTCATCTGGGGTGGCCACCTTAGAAACTTCTTGCTCTACACCTCATATAAGATCTAAGATATCGTTGCGGTGAGTGGGGGAAGCTGCCAAGGTGTGTACCTTGGCTGTAGCTCTGGCCATGGCGGACCTAAGCAATCTCTGACATCTCCCTTCCTTTTGGGGGAGCAATCTTTGTCCCTTTTGGGAGACCTATCACACCTTCTTTCTCTTCTAGGACTTCGGTCCCTTTTCCTTTCCTCTTTCCCTTTGTCTTTTTGCGTAGATGAACTTCTCACTTTTGAAAGAAGGGCTTCTTCACCGTTTATGTATTTTTCTGCCTTGGCCAATACCTCAACCATGTTGCCTAAGAGTTCTTTGAAATAGAAAACATCAGATATTTGGATTGTACGCCTAGACCAGCTATAAATGCTGTAATGGCAAACTTTTCATCTAGGACATCCATTTTCAGTGACTCCGAGTTGAATCGCTGGACATAAGACCTAAGGTTCTCTTGGGGTCCTTATTTCACGTTCAATAAGTGGTAACTCGACTTCCAGTATATCCGAGCTCCTATGAAGTGAGATACGAAGGATATAGAAAGCTCTTTAAAGGAGGAGATTGAGGCCGGGGGGAGCCTATTGAACCATGGCAGGTTTGATCCTTTCAGCGTGATAGCGAAGGCTCTACAGCGCACTGGGTCTTGGTATCCGTGGAGCTCCATCTAGTTTTTATAAGTATTTAGGTGATCCATGGGGTTCTTTGTCCCATCAAAAGCTTCTATCTGCAGCATTCTGAATTTCGGGGGAGGGGAAAATGTAACACGCCTACCGTGAATGGCGACTCTGTTTGTTGTACCAGGACATCCATTGTAACTGGAACCTTGTTCTTCACAGCTTCCTTCATATGGCTGAGCTCTTGCTGGATACTATTAAAGCACTGCTCCTAGTACTGCTCTCTCATCTCCTATTGATAAGGGAGAAAATCATTCCTTCCTTCCCCAACATTTTGACTTTGCACCTCTTCGTTGTGTCCATTCCTTGGGGGTGGATGAGGATCATGTCCCTAGGTCTGACTGTTTGCCTATCCTTCACCAACTTCTCTGAGGGGGTCGAGATGTTGTTGCTCTCTGTATGGGGGGTTATTCTGGCCTTCTTGGGCCGGTCGTGCCTCCTCAGGGAGTTGTAAGAGCTTCAAGAGTTCTTCATTCTGTTGTATCAGACGTTGGTTAACTAGACGAAGAGCCTCCAGCTCATTATTTGCGTGGGGATTCCCCATGGGGGGATTTGCCCCTGGAATGTTTTCAGGCTGTCTATCATTGGTGGCTTCCGGTTCTTGCATCCGTGGTAGATTGGTCTGGTTTTGGCTCATGTTTCGGGTTGAAACCATCAGTCACTGAAAGATCAGCGTATTTGTTACAGGAACAATCGTTCTCACAGACGGCGCAAAACTGATGGTGTATGACCACATTGATGAGCAAAAGGGCAGGTGACGTGTGATGAGCGTGGATCAAAGCTATAAGACTCGTGTGTGATGCTGGAACAAAATGTAGAAGGGATTAGAGGGGTGCACACAGTAAAAATATAATGGTTCACTGGCTCAGGAGCTCAGCTAGTCCACTTCTTTAATGGAGGCTCTTGCACCCTCTCCTCTGTTCACCACTCAAATGTATTACAATTACGTATATCTCAAAACTAGGGTTTATTTCTCTCTCCTTTCTATGGAGGTGTTACATAGTATTTATAGGACTATTTCTTATTCTGTAGGATCTCAGCCGAGATCTTCACCTGTCATTAGCGGGATTCTTCTTGATTTTAGGAGAGAATCTTGGTTGGTTGAGAGTCTCATGCTTTGAATCCAATCTTCGCGGTTATCCAGCTGTTCCTTGGTCAGATCTGCTATTATCTCCCTAGGGGGAGCTCGGGCCCTGGACTTCTGAGCTCCTCGTATCCTACCAGACCTCTTGACTTGACCTCATTTCCTGAGCTCGCTCTTATAATTTATTTGAGGTATCATCACATACTATGGTTGAATATGAGATAGACTTTAGTAAATTACAAAATTCATGTGAAATAAATTCAAGTGAGAAAAAATGCCTCTATAAACATTATACCACATTCAAAAGAATCAAAGCCATTATTTCTTGAACAACTTCATTGAGTTGCAGTGAAAGATAGCAGGTATATAAAGCAAAACCTAGTCAAACCTTATAAGCAAGAATCTTTAAATTAGCCTTGTATGAAATGATCAAGCAAATCCAGGATAAAAGCTTGTGATTATTCTGGTACTTGTTAGCCCGTTGATTTCACTATCTAATGGTGAATAAGAGAGAGAAGTTTTTGAACATCTAGGCTTTTTAGGGGAGTCTGTTGTACATAAAATACCAACTGTTAGAATTAGTATACACATATACATGCATGTGTCTACTAGCAGATGAATAAATACACACACACGCATAGAGAGAGAGAGAGTGAGAGGTGGGTTTACACTAAAGTTGGAGAGGAACTGAACGTCTGTTACATGATACTTAGAGTATAGTGGCACTAAAAAATTATTAACGTCTACTACATATTTTTGAAAAGATATTTAAAATACTTGGTGTTTAGATTGTAATTTAGGCACAAAATATATTATAAAACTTTGTTATTGCCTTTGGATGTACAAGATGCACTCAAAAATTTAGTGGCACCCGATTAGGGAATTGCACATGTATACACTTTTGGAGAATGTGATCCTAAAACATCCAAGCATTAAACGATCAAAGTAAATGAAAAACATTGTTGCATCTTAGAGTTCTACTTCTTTGTGGGAGATTAATTGTTGTAGATTCTTATTTCAGTTTTCTTCGTAAACTTTTTCTCTCTTTTTTCCACTAATTTTTTTTCTTCTTGGGAGATTGCTAGAAGTAAGGATTGTGCCATGGTCTGTTATGTTATGGGTTGGATTATTATATTCTAATGAATTATTTTAATGTTCTGAAAATTTTCAATGATGTAAGTGCGGGGTGAGGGTTTAATGAAGTGAGGGCTCCTCCTCAAATACATTTTTTTTTAAATTTTATTTCTTGATAGATCATCTACCGAGAATTCAAGTTAGACCCATTATATATAAGTAGATCTCTCATGCACTAACAATGGATGATTTACCAAGAAAATAAATAGAGAAAAAAGTATTACAAGGACTCTAGATTCGTGTTTGATGGGATTGTGCATAAAAAGTATTGGCAGTTAGGTGCTCAAGCATTATGCTAAATGAGGTGATCAAGTAGTATCCTAATTATTCATCAGAAAATAACTATGGTGGGAAGAACTCGTGTTGCCTCTGAAACATAGTTCCTTCTCATCCAAAACTATATTCTGTGTTGTTTGTGTATTAAGCAAAATCTTTTGAAGTGAACTAACCTGCTTGAGAGATGAATGTATGAATGCTGTGTCAGGGAAAGGGCTACATTACTTTCATGGGTTTGTAATCATGGTTCTGAGGGAAAGGATCCCCATTCCCTGATTGTCCCATTTTATTTTATTTTTTTTGTTGGTTATTGACACAGGAATATTTTTTTTTGTAGTTAACACTAAAATGGGTAAGAAGGAAATAAAATAAAAATTAGGATTTCTTTGAAATGAAATCAATAATGAAAAGTAAGACTTAATTGCCTTAATACACATTTTATAGGATTCAATTCGCTTGTTTGGAGAAAAAGTAAAATTTATTATTATTTTTCTTTCTTATTATGGAAACCCTAAAAAAATTGTCTTTTGTTCAACGAAATCGCCTAATGGGGAATTCATGGCATGATTTGTCTATGAAAATGGATTGTGATGAGTCCACAATCTGTTAAAAGGTAAGTCAAGCCCAACTCATGGATTCAATCCAATTTAGAATTCAAAAAACCTAGAAGATCAGTGCACGTGGAAAGTAAATATCAGAATAACTACTTGAAAATCAAACCAGTTTTTATAACATTTGAATTAGACTGCCCGGTTCGTTCTAAACCATCCAGTTCAGAGATTTTTGTACAAAATCGGCCGGGTCAGTGGGTTTTATCCGGTTCATTTACTTGAACGATCAAATAGCTAAATCGGCCCGGTTCAGGCTTCGGTTCACTGGTTCAATAGGTCAATCCGCCAGGTCGGGCCTGTTTTTAAAACACAGCTATTAAGATGTCACCCAAACTCGCTTAATTCATGTCGATTAACCGTGTCATGTCAGATTTTGACATTCGTACCTGAGAGATTAGCCCACTTCAATTCAATTTAAGTGGGGCACCTGCTTAAAGTTTGAAAAGAATGTGAATCGACCTTTTTCTTTCTTTATACTACTTATTATACTTTTTTAATTAAAATGGGACATCAAATATACATCCTTTTGTAGAGGCAAACCAGCAAGTGGAGAAAGCCTGACATGTTAATTTGTTTATCATCCACATAACCTAGATTGATTCCTGATACTTTCGAATATACGTATATAGTCTTCCTTTTTCAATAGTCCCATGTGTATTTGTAGATGACTTGTTTTTTGTGTAGTAAGTTCCATTTGAATTTGTGAATTAGAGGAACGATTCAATTCTATACAATCATTTCCACAACTAAAATTGATGACAATGATCTACAATTAAAAAATATTATATTAGAAAAGATCCAAATTCACTTAGTTTTTGCATTGTCCCTATTTGGTCTTCTAATTTCCAATACGAACATTTCTTCGGTGTTTTTTTTGGTGTTGAATGTTGATGATGCCTCAAACAAGCCCTAGTTGTGAGGTCAGGTCAGGAGGTCGGGCCATGAGGTCAGGAAGGACACGAGGAACTTAGAGAACCAAAGGTGGAGTTTCCCTTGGGGAGATCGTAGTTGAACCGACCAGGAAACAGCTAGGTGACTGCGGGAATTGGGCCTCATGCGTGAAACTCTCTACCAACCAAGATTCCCTCCTAAAATCAAGGAGGATCCCATGAATAATGGGCAAAGATCTCGGTCGAAATCCCATAGAATAGGGGCAGCCTTATAAATACCATGCAACGCCTCATCGAAAAAAAGAGAAAAAGATAGAGAGAGAGAAAAAAAAATCCTAATCAGTTCAGGACTTTCTTGTATTACATTCAACTAATCAATAGAGAAGAAAAGAAGCAAGAACCTCCATTGAAAAGTGGACTAGCTGAGCTCCTAAGCCGGTGAACCACTATATTTTTACTATGTACACCCTTTTAATCCCCTCAATATTTGATTGCAGCATCATACACGAGCCTTGAAACTCTGATCCACGCTCATCTCACGTTATTTGCACCTTTTGCTCATCCACGTTGATTTACGCCATCAGTTTAGCACCGTCTGTGGGAACGACTGTTCCTATTACAAATAAGCTGATCTTTCAGTGACTAATGGTGTCAACACGAAACATGAGCAGAAGTCAAACAAACCCATCTCGGATGTAGGACTAGCAGGGAGCCACCAATGGCATACACCTCGAGGATGTCCTAGAGACTGATCCTCCCATGGGAAATTCTCCCACAAATAACGAGATGGAGGCCCTTCGTCTTGTCAATTAGCGCTTGATAAAGCAAAACGAGGAGCTCTTGAAGCTCTTACAGCGCCCACAGGAGGCACGTCCGGCCCAAGAAGATCAGAACAGTCCTCGTTACAGGGACCAACAACACCTTGATCCACTCAAAGAAGACAATGAAAGGGGGAGAACAGCCAGACCTTGGGGCAGGCTCCCCAACTACCCCCTAGAAACGGCCACAATGAAGAGGTACAAAGTCAAAATCTTGAAGGTGAAAAAAATGATGTCTTCCCTTATCAACAAGAGAGAAGAGAGCAATACTGGGAGCAGCGCTTCAAGGGCATCCAGCAGGAGCTCAGTCACATGAAGGAAGCGGTCAGGAGTAAAGCTCCAGTTACAATGGACGCCATGGTGTAGCAGACTGAATCTCCATTCACGCCTGGGGTGCTGCATTTTCCCCTCCCACCAAAGTTCAGGATGCCTTAGATAAAGTCCTTTGATGGAACCAGGGACCCCATAGACCACCTCAATACTTATAAGAACCAGATGGAATTACACAGGTATTAGGATCCCGTACGTTGTCAAGCCTTTGCCATCACTTTGAAGGGTTCCACCTTGGCGTGGTTTAATAGGCTCCTCCCGGCTTCAATCTCTTTCTTCAAAGAGTTTTCCATTTCCTTCGTATCCCAGTTCATAGGGGCTTGAACCTATAGAAAGTTGAACTATCACCTTTTAAATGTGAAACAGGGACCACAAGAAAACCTCAGGTCGTATGTCCAAATATTTAATTCAAAGTCATTAAAGGTGGATGTCCTAGATGAAAAATTCACCATCACTGCCTTCATAGCTGGTCTAGGGGTACAGTCTAAAGATTTGATGTTCTCCATATCAAAAAATCCCCAAGCAAGCATTGGCCGAGGTGCTTGCCAAAGTGGAGAAATACATAAACGGCGAAGAAGCTCTTCTTTCTAAGGTAAGGAGCTCTTCCGAACATGGAGACAAGGGAAAGGAAGAGAAAAAGAGGAACCGAAATCCCAGGGGAGAGAGGGAAAGAAACAGATCTCTAAAAAGAGATAGATCTCCCAAAAGAGACAAAGAGCGATCCCAAAAAAGAAGGGAGACCGTTAGGGACCGCCTAGGCCCCCGCAGCCTGAACTACAACCGAGGTATGCACCTCAGCAATATACCCCTCTCATAGCGACAGTATCCCAGATCCTATACGAGTGTAGAACGAGAAATTTCTGAGGTGGTCTCCACGAATGAAGGCAGATCCATCTAAAAGAGACCCTACGAAATATTGTGAGTATCGTAGGGATCATGGCCATCATACCAACGATTGTATCCAGCTAAAGAAGGAGATCGAGTTCTTGATCCAGAGGGAACAGTTACGACGATTTTTCACCCATGACAACCAGGACAAGGATTCGCCACCACCGGCACCCCATCAACAAAGCCCCTGCGTAGCACCAGCAATCCTTAGGAGATCAGAGTGATATCTGGAGGATTTGCTAGCGGTGGAGAATCCAATGCAACCAAGAAAGCACACTTGCGCAGAATCAGAGCTAGAGAAGTGCTAGAAGTACACACCGTGTCCAAAATGCCTCGGCTGAGCACAACCATCACTTTCTTGGATTCAGACTTGAAAGGCTGTCAGTATCCCCATGATGACCCATTGGTCATAAGGGCCATTGTAGCAAACCAAACTGTTCATCGAGTTCTAATTGACAATGGGAGCTCGGCCGACATCATTTTTGCCTCTGCCTTTGACAAAATGGGGGTAGGAAGGGAGAAGCTTGAACCAGTCAATGCTCACTTGAAGGGGTTCTCAGGGGAGAGGGTGCTACCCCTGGGATCCATCCAACTCGTGCTCACTATAGGGGATCCTCCTTGTCAAGTCACCACCACTGTGAAATTTCTAGTAGTTGACGCCCCTTCTATATACAATATACTACTTGGGAGACCATCCCTCAACGCAATGAAGGCTATCCCCTCAGCATATCACTTGGTCGTAAAATTTTCTACAGAAAATGGAGTTGGAATGGTTGGAGGAGACCAGCGAATGGCCAGGGAATGCTACATGGCCTCGGTGAAGCAGAAAGAGGTTGAAACTATCCAGCTAGATGAGATTGACATGAGGGATGAGCTGGACACCAAGCCCATACCGTCAGAAGAGCTGGAGCCAGTCCAGCTCGATGAGGAGCCTGAACATATTGTTTACGTGGGATCTAAGTTGAGCAAAGAAATGAAAGACCAACTCACCCAATTCCTAAGGATGAACATGGGGGTGTTCGGTTGGAAGCAAAAGGACATGGAAGGCAATGATCCCTCAATCATCACACACAAGCTAAGCGTAAACCCCATTTGCCAACTTGTTAAACAAAAGCAGAGAAGTTTTGCTTCGGAACGCCAGAAGGCAATTAACGAGGAGGTCAGTAAACTCCTCCACGCCAGCTCCATCAGAGAGGTGGACTACCCTACCTGGTTGTCGAATGTGGTGCTGATCAAGAAGACCAATAGGAAATGGCGGCTCTGCATTGATTTCACTAATCTCAATCGAGCATGCTCTAAGGACAGCTTTCCCTTACCTCGAATCGACCTGATCATGGATGCAACTGCTGGGCATAAACTCCTCAATTTCATGGATGCTTTCTCAGGTTATAATCAAATCAGGATGGACCCAGCAGACCAAGAGAAGACTTTATTTATGATTGAACAAGGAACTTACTACTACCAGGTCATGCCTTTTGGATTGAAGAATGCTGGAGCCACCTATCAACGCCTAATGAATAGAATGTTCCAGAAGCAAATTGGGACATCCATGGAGGTCTATATTGATGACATATTGGTAAAATCACTGAAGGCAGAGCTGCACATCGAGCACCTATCAGAATCGTTCCAAATCCTCAAGGAGTACAAGATGAGACTCAACCTAGCAAAGTGACCCTTTGGAGTATTAGTAGAGAAGTTTCTGGGATTCATAGTCAACAATAGAGGAATCGAGGCTAACCCAGAAAAGGTTAAGACAGTACTGGATATGTGACCACTGTCCAACATCAGTGAGATCCAACGTCTGACAGGAAGGATAGCCGCCTTAAGTTGTTTTGTATCCAAAGCAAGTGACAAGTGTCAACCTTTCTTTCAGGTGTTGAAGAGGCTTTTCAATGGGATACCTGGTGTGAGGAAGCGTTCAAAGCACTGAAGGAGTACCTAAGCTCCCCCCTGTCCTGGTAAGCCCCTTAGAAGGGGAAGTGCTTACTCTTTATTTAGCTATCTCGAATTTCTCAACCAGCACAGCACTAGTTAGGGAGCGAGACAGAGCTCAGCAACCAGTATACTACTGTAGTAGAACTTTGAGGGGGGGCAGAGGAGAGATATCCAAAGATGGAGAAGCTAGTTTTAGCCTTGGTGACTACAGCTAAGAGACTTAGACCATATTTTCAGGCTCATACTATCGAGGTTCCAATAGATCAGCCAATGAAGCAAGTACTGCATAAACCAGGGTTTTTCAGGAAGGCTAGTTAAGTGGGTGATAGAGCTTAGCGAGTTTAATGTTAGGTATAAGCCAAGGACTATGATCAAAGGACAAATTTTGGTAGATTTCATAGCAGAATTCACTATAGTAACACCCGCGAAAGCCATATTGTTGATACCTGACCTTCCCGTATGGAAACTTTCGGTAGACGAAGCTGCCAATGCCCAAGGGAGTGGCGCAGGATTGATCCTGACCTCTCCAAATGGAATAGACGTGGAATACGCCCTCAAATTTGGGTTTAGGCTTCGAACAACGAGGCAGAGTATGAAGCTGTCATTGCTGGGCTCAACCTTGTTCATTCAATGAAAGCAAAGCAGCTGGAGGTTAGTAGTGATTCCCAGCTTGTCGTGAAACAAATAGCGGAGTCATACGAGGCCAAGGGCGAGAAAATGGTTTTCTACCTCAGGAAGGTACAGGAATTAATTAAGAAGTTTGTGCAAGTTAAGTTCAAGCACGTTCCTAGAGCCAAAAATTCAAGAGCAGACGCCTTAGCAAGGTTGGCAACAGCTTCGCAGGAGAATTTGGATAGGTTAATTCCAGTGGATTATTTAGCAGAACCATCTATACGCATGGAAGATGAAGAAGTTCTGCCTGTGCAAACACCACAGAACTGGATGGACCCCCGTCAGAGGTATCTTGAAATTGGGACTTTGTCGAAAGATCCCAAAGAAGCTGCGAAACTACGAGTCAGGTCAGCCAGATTTTCTATCTTGCAGGAAAACCTATACCAACGAGGATTTTCGACACCTCTACTCAAATGTATGGGAGATGAAGATGCTAACTACATACTCAGAGAGGTCCATGAAGGAGTCTGCAGCAATCACATCGGAGCTCGGGCCCTCGCAGGAAAAGCATTAAGGCAGGGATACTACTGGCCAACCATGCTCAAAGATGTTGCGGATCTGGTCAAAAGATATAAAACTTTCCAAGTACACGCCAACATTCCCTACTGCCCACCAGAGCTCCTAACATCGGTGGTGAGCCCCTGGCCTTTTCAATAATGGGGTCTAGATATACTTGCCTCCCTCCCTACGGGAGTTGGATCATGCAAGTTCGTCATTATTAGGGTGGACTACTTCACCAAATGGGCAGAGGCAGAGCCCTTGGCAATAATCACGGAACAAAAAATCCAAAACTTTGTCTAGAAGTCGATAATCTGCAGGTTTGGGATCCCAAGGGCAGTTATTTCAGACAAAGGCAAGCAGTTCGATAACCCTAAGTTCAAGAAATTTTGTGCCAAGCTGGGGATAAGAAATTTCTTTTCGGCCTCAGCTCATCCCCAGTCCAACGGGCAGGCAGAGGTCACCATTCGAACAATAAAGACCGCTCTGAAAACTAAGTTGGAAGTACTAAAAGGAAAATGGGCGGAGCAGCTCTCTGAGGTGTTATAGGCTTACAGAACCACAGCCAAGACAGCCACTCAGGAAACCCCATTTGTGTTGGCTTTCAAAACTGAAGTAGTAGCTCCTATAGGGATAGGGCTCCCGTCCCCCAGAACTGAGTTTAGCAACGCAAGGCATAATGACGAGGCGCTACTACTCAACCTCAATCTATTGGATGAGAAGAGAAACGAGGCCTTACGGCACATAAAGTATTATCAGAGGAAGACAGCCAGGTACTACGACAAGAAGGTAAAGCATAGAAGTTACAGGGTAGGAGATCTAGTGCTTCGAAAGCTTCTGCTTGCGAGAAAGGACCCTTCCTATGGAAAATTAGGTCCAAACTGGGAAGGTCCTTATATCATATCAAGGGTTATCAGCCCGGGAACTATGAGCTGCAAACCAAGGAAGGAAAAATCTTGGCTCATTCTTGGAATGCAGAACACCTTAAGAGGTTTTTTTAGTAATTTTTTTTGTAATAAAATCATTCTTTCAATTAAACTGAGAGCTTTTGACCCTCCCTTATGTATGCCTACAAAAATAAAAAATTAAAAAACGCTTCCAACTCATAAAATAAGATGAGCTCTCCAGTTCATAAAATAAGATGAGTTTTTCAGCTTATAAAATCTAGATGAGCTCTCTAGCTCATAAAATTCAAATGAGTTTTCCAGCTCATAAAATAAGATGAGCTCTCCAGCTCATAAAATAAAGATGAGCTCTTTAGCTCATGAAATTGAGATGAGCTATTCAGCTCATGAAATAAAGATAAATTTGTCAGTTCGTAAACAAAACTTTGTAGCTCACTTTGAACAGTTCAATGCATAAAAGGAGCCCTATAGCTTGGGATGAACTCCTCAGTTCGTATATTACAAGTTCAAGAGTCCACAGAAGAACCAGTGGCCATCAAATAAGAATAGAGGTTCATATATTCAGCAACATTACAAAAAAAAAAATAGAATTACAAGAGATACTCTCAGTCCTTATTCGTCTTTTAAGCGTCTCCAGAGCTCTACGACTTCCTCTTTCAGGTGGACATTTTCTTCTTTCAGTTCATCCCTCTCCTTCTGGACTTCTGTCAGAAGATTTACAAGTCTCTACCCAGATGAGGAGAATAGTATAGCAACCAGAGAAGATCCAGGTGAAGAAGAAGAGTCACTGGCATGGCCATTTTTGCGTTTCACAGAGGAAGGATCAACGTCCTCAACCTCATCAGATTCAAAATGATAGGAATCAGCGAATCTGGGTAAGAAACAAAGTACATAGCGGCACCGACAACACTGAACAGAAACAAGTTATCTGATGTCATCAGCTCAGAATAGGACACAGGCTCAACTTCTATCATCTGATCAATTCGTATCTCCTCTAACATATCCAATTCGGGAGGACCTATCAATCAAATTAAAATCCTATGATACGAAGACTACATTGAAAGACCTAAACAAATACAGGTTGCCTAGATACTTACCTGAATAAGAATAGCTCCTCCAGGATCTGGGAACTCTGCACTCTCTGTAGTACAGCTATATGGACCTCCAAGAATCCCCAGTAACATAAAAGAATTGATTGACCCATCCCTCAGGAGGAGAAGGAAGGTCAAACACCAAACGTCGCAGCTTCAAGTGCCTCCACCGAAAACAAACAAAGCATAGGACCTCATCCTCCTCGATGTCGAAAAAGTAGAAGAATTCTCCTACATTGGGGAATTTGCCATCACCACGCAAGCGCCAAAATAAAAAAAAAAATTTGATCATGATGGACCACCCCTTAGGAGAAAGACGAGAAGGGCATACCCCACGATAGGCCAAGATGTAACCAACAGCGAGATGAATGAGGAGACACAGCCCCATGTCCAAAGCCCCCTCAAAAAAACAAGTCTCCCCTCGAGGGAGATAATTGCAAGGCTCGTCAGAAGATGGGGCTCGTAGAGATAGTTCCCCGTCAAAAACGAAGTTCTTCTTTATCCCAACTAAGTCTGAGGATGACAATGATGAAGGCACTAAGTAACGGGTCTGCCACTCCCATTCAATTCCACAGGAGCATCGTTCGCTGAACAGGGGGAGATTGGGGCAGCCATTGGCATTACCGGAAGGTAAGGAAGAAATGTAGAAAGAAGATAACAAAGGTAAAAGGCTTTTTGGAGGGAATAAATGTCCATAGAAGCAAGGAACACAAGATATCAAATAATCAAGAATCACGCCGACTCAAAAGCGGCGGACCTTTGGGTTTCCAAATTAAGGCAACAGATATGTTTAAAGAAGGCAATAAAATATGGACAAGAAAGGAGGAGTTAATGACAAATTCTACCAGTCATGAGCCATTAAATAGCCAAGTAAGGCTTCATACAGCCTTTGATAGGCCCAGGAGGTTGAATTTTCTCCTCGGTTAAAACGGGATTCAATAATTGGATCACATCCCAAAAGAGATTTCTCAGATTTCTTTGGGCTGACTAAGAAGAGAACTTTATTCTTAAGGCACAACAAGGCTTCGTGAGCATAAGTAACTGCTAGGACCATATCCCCAACAAAGCTAGCAGATGCACTAGAAGCAACCACACCCTAGTCTTTACACCAAGCAACAAGAAGAAACCCTCCAAGAATGAAACCAAAGGTCCAAGGGGTCAGTGTCAGTAAGCTCTACTGACCCTAATGGAGTTCTGGGAGGTCTACACCAAGGGTTTTTGAGCTCCGGAAAATTAGAAGCTCAGTCAGGAGCATGCAAGGTAGCTTTGGGCCCCGTTGCCTCAAGGGGAAAGAAAGACGGGGAAAATGGAGCATAAGCAGTTATGTAATTTAGCAAAAATTAAACAATAGACAAGCCTTATGGGAACAGGGGCTTCTCAGTAGAGGTTCGTACAAGCCTAGCACCTAGGAGCCCTCAAAGGAAGAGATTTCGTGTGGTGAGGTTGGATTAGCATAAGGAAATAAGCCTCAACATTCCCTTGATACTCCTCATCCATCTCAAGCAATAACAGCCCTCGATTGTCCAACAAAAGTTTAGGGCAATAAACCACAATATAATAGGGGAGATAACTACGGGTCCATAGTAGAGCTCGATGATACTAGAAGACTCTCTGAGGTCCCAAACATTCGGATGTTTATGAGTCAAGTGTAAAGTCAGCTCAGGAAGCAGTTTTGCTTTCAGAGGAATTCAGTTCCCCTCAAAGTAATGGGAGGCAATAAGATTATAGAGTAGTACGGGAGCAGCTAACCACAAAAAAATAAGAGTAGACTGCATTGAAAAGCAAGTTCGATCGTGCTATCGCATTGAGCAGATAAGACTATATTAAAAGAACGAGTTAGATTGTGCTAGAAAACAATCAGAGAAAGAGGGAAAAATCGGTGCGTTTACACCAGTATTTTTACCATTCAGACAAATCAGGAAAGGCAGGCCAAGTTTACATTCCCCAATAGAAGTTACAAATGCTAGCTAAAAAAATAATTAAAAGATCCTAAGTTTCTGAAGAGGGAACAGGTGGAGGATCCTGCAATGAAGTCATTATAGCCTCAGTTGTAGGAACATAGGCAGAGCTCGGCAACTCACCAGACAACCCTTCTGGCAAGGCAGTAGTTGAAATCTCAGAAGAGCCAAGAATAGGTGAGGAGGTTGGGGCCTCGATCTCAGACAGAGCTCTCGTTACCAGATCAGTAGAAAAGGATGTATCAGTTGGAACAGCTGGAGCAGTGGACATTTCAGTACCTTCTAGAGCCTTATCAGAGGTAGTGGGAATCAAGGTGATGTCATCGCCATCTGAATCAAACTCCTCCATCTCCCCCAGTGGGGATGGCAAATTCAAAGTCGAGGTCTAAGTAGGCCTTCTCCGCTTTCTGCTGAAAGGCTAGTCATCCTGAGGCCCACTTGGTGGTGACATTATCCTTCAGCTCGACTATTATGTCATCCCTCTCCTTGATAGTTGTCTTCTGCACCTCGAGCACACCGCATAGGCCCTCGTTCATCTCAGCCAGTATAACATACTCCTGGCTAAGGCTCTCGAGGGAGCCCCGAGCATCAAAGGCTTTTTGGCTAGCTTTGTTCCAGGCATTGATTTTGAGTAGCAACTCTTCCCTATTCATCCTCAGCTCATCCCTGACCTTCTTCTCTCTTTCCTTAGCCCTATCCTTAGTAGCTTGAAGGCCCTTGTAGTTAGAGGCCTACTTCCCTATTTGTTCTTCGAGCTTCTATACCTGAGCTTTGAGGCTCTCATTGTCAAAGGTCAACTCAGTGACCTTAAATTCGTATGTATTCAAAACTTTGGAAGAATCCTTCGAAGATCGGACCCTATCCATCAAGTTCTTCAATTGGAGAGCTATTTGTGAAAAAAAAAAAAAAAAGAGAGAAACAGACAAGATCAACACAATTCAACCGCGCCGAGCTAAGAGCCAGTGTGAAAATACTTATAGTGGCTGCTCCCTAGAGAGCTGAGCAGAAAGAGGCCTCATGAGGCATGATAGAGGCCCTCTGAATATCAGATTCAGGGAGAATGAATGAAATGGCCCCAGCAACCAACTCAGTATTGTCGAAAAACGAATCTTTATCAGTCTTATGGTCCTCCCTCCTTTCGACTTTGGGACCCCGGAGAGGCAGCTGGGATGGGTTCTCAGGCGGTCCAGGGGATGCAAAATCTGGCTTAAATCCAGTAATTAGCCCCAATGTTCCCTCAACCTCAAAAGAGGTAGGGGAAACCAGCCCTGGCTCGGAAGTCTTTGGAGGGGGGCAAATTGGGCCCCTTGAAAAGGAAAAGGGACCAAGGATTGAGATGAGGGAGTCTGTCCTCCCTTTGTCAAGGTAGAATAAGAGAGCACTTCCAGCTTCTGCACTTTAGCTCTGTCAGTATGGCTGCCTCTAGAGCTGGTATCGGCCTTCCGTTTTGCCACTTTTCCTACTCTTCTTCAGTAGGTCAACTTTGGCCTGGAGCTCCTCAGGGGTAGATTTCATTATGGAGGAGCTTGGGAGATCTGGACCAAGCAAGTTAGACAAGAGAAATGAAAAAGAAGGAAAAACAAGGGAACCAACTCAGAAAGTGTTACCTTCTATGTCTTCAGACCTAACGACTGAGATGGGGAATAGAGCTTCAATTGATACCTTATGAGGACTGAATCCCTGTGCTACTAAGACCCAGGGCTTTGATGAGCTCGGAGTACTTCTCTGGTTTACACTTCTCCAACTTTCGCTTTACCTTCTCGTCCTCAGCACTGAGCTCTAGTCGAATGCCTGAAAAGCAACACAAGGTGAGCAAAGGTCAGAAAGACAACTCAACGATTCCCAAACCAGAGTTCAATCAGTTCAAGCAAGAGCTCACCTAAGTTATCAGGGGCAGACCAAGTTCTAGGGATACCTAGAGTATCAGTCCTGTCAGCAGGATTGTACTCCCAATTGGTGCCCCTAACAAAAAATAATTATTTCTTTCAACCTTTATGGGAGCTCGGGAGATGAGTAATGATCTGCCTAGTAGTGGTTCGCTTGGAGATATATAAGAAACCCTCTGATGAGGTGAGCTTGATATTAAAGAGATCCACAAGCAAGGAAATGCTGGGGACCCCAAGTCCATAAATCTTGAAGAAAACCAGAAGAATCACAAGTACACCCCAGAAATTAGGGGAGAGTTGAGCAGGGCAGACATTGAAGTTCTGCAAAACATTCTTGACGAAAAGATGCATAGGGAAGCGAAGACCATTCTCAAAAGTTGCTGCCAAGAAACATACCCTTTTTTGAATTTGGGCAACGTAGGGAGTGTATTTATCTTGACACCAGGGCTGGACACTAGGAGGAAAATCGTAACGAGCACTAAGAATTCTGACATGAGAAGAGTCAACCTCATTGGATCCTACGAGCTTAGCGTGCCTAAAGGCAGCCCTATACTCGCTGCGCTGTCAGAGACTCCTATCTCACTCACCTTGCCCTTATCTTTGATAGGATTAGGGAGCATAGAGGAAGACGATGGGGATGGTTCCTCAGTATTTTTCTCGGCATCAATAGCATCCACACCGGGGAAATTGTTGATTTCTTTGCCTACATCCTCTAAATCAGTGTCCTCTTTAGCAGACCTTTCCCCAAGAAAGAAGCAGAGGAGCGTGTAACTCTGGAAGGAGTAGACATGACTGGACAGGAGAAGGGTAAACTGAAAGAATGGTAGAGAGGGGGAATACCGACTAAGCACTCCCTAATAACCTTAGGGTCAGCATAGTAGCTTCCAATAGTAAGGATTTGCACAATAGAAATCCAGTCCACGAAGTGGGGGAGAGGAGACAGGCAGTAATTACGATTCCAAAAGTAAAAAAATCGAAAGGCCCAGAAATGCAATAGCCACCTCGAATTCGAGGGATCCAGAACGAGAAAAGATGAAAAAGAGACAAAAGGGCGTACCTAGGGAGGAAAGAGCAACGAACAACAGCTTGGAACGAAATGGAAGAAAGAGGGCAAAGCGAATCCTCAAATCGAACCCACAAAACTCGATCTTGAATAAGGAATCAGAGAATTCCAAACCAGAAAGCCAAGAAATCGCAAAAAAAGATAAGCAAAAGAGAAGTTGAACAGTGAAATATGGCAGATTAGATAACCGTTTGAGCATTTAAATCCTGAAAGACGTGGACTGAAACGTGCACGGGAAACTAAGAAGCCATGATTGCTGAAAATCGCCAAAAAGGCTAAATTCACGTGCGGGCCAAGGTCAGCCACGTGCAGATCCTACTCGATTTACAAAACAGCTCAACTCTTGTTCAAGCCCGCTTGAACCAGGGGCTGGGGGGCAACTGATGATGCCACAAACAAGTCCTAACTGTGAGGTCAGGTCAGGAAGGACACGAGGAACTCAGAGAACCAGAGGTGGAGTCCGCCTTGGGGAGATCGTAGTTGAACCGACCAGGAAACAACTGGGTGACTGCGGGAATTGGGCCCCATGCATGAAACTCTCAACCAACCAAAATTCTCTCCTAAAATTAAGGAGAATCCCATGAATAATGAGCAAAGATCTCGGCCGAAATTCCACGGAATAGGAGACAGCCTTATAAATACCATGCAACGCCTCGTCGAGAAAACGAGAAAAAGAGAAAAAGAGAGAGAGAGAGAGAGAGAGAGAGAGAGAGAGAGAAAAGAAAAAAAAAACCCTAATCAGTTCAGGATTGTCTTATATTACATTCAACTAATCAATAGAGAAGAAAATGAGCAAGAACCTCCATTGAATAGTGGACTAGCCGAGCTCCAGAACCGGTGAACCACTATATTCTTACTGTGTACACCCCTTTAATCCCCTCAATATTTGATTTCAGCATCATACACGAGCTTTGAAGCTCTGATTCACGCTCATCTCACGTTGCTTGCACCTATTGATCATCCACGTTGATTTACGCCATCAAATGCGAACATTTCCATGCACAATTTTATGTAGATTTTTTTTTAAATCGTAAAATTTGACTAATCTAAATCAATTGCAAAATGAAGTTCAGAAACACACATGTAAAGGAATGAATTTGCAATAGCAATTTCTTAAGACATCAAAAAAACATAATAAATGGAAAACACAATTGTCTAGCTTCTTACATGCAAGAATTTGTTCACCAACTTGCCCAAATTCACCGAGGATGACCCATCTGGACCGGCAGCTTTTTCTGCCAGTTTTTTCCACTCTATAGATTTGTTCTTCATCTTCTTCCCTTGATCTCCACCAATCAATTCCCTCACCAATCTCTCCAGTATTTCTCTCCTAACATCACTCTCAATCTCCATCCCAATTTCCCATTCATTGCAAGTGTACCTACAATTTGTCTGTTGGTCTGAGAAATGAGGCCAACACAGCATGGGCACTCCAGCACATATGCTCTCAATAGTGGAATTCCACCCACTGTGTGTCAAAAACCCCCCCACTGATGGGTGGTTTAGGACTTGTTCTTGTGGACACCACCTTGCTAGCATACATCTTTCTTTCGTTTCGACGATGAACTCCTCTGGGAGAATTCCCAACCCACCAGAAACAAGATCAGGTCTAATTATCCACAGGAAGTTGCATTTACTATTAGCAAGTCCCCAGCCACACTCTATCAGCTGCTCAGGGGTCATAACTATTAAGCTCCCAAAGTTTACGTAAATCACAGAGTTGGGTTCTTTTGAATCCAGCCATTGTAGACACTCTGATTCTTCTTTCCATAGGTTGTATCCCATCGATTTTAAGTGCTCTTGCTCATTTGATGTTTGATTCAGCAGTAATTCGAGGGGCCCGATGCTATAAACGAGTGGAAACTTTTTTGACATAGCATCAAGAACATCTTGCTCTAATGCATCAAAAGTATGAACAACAATTGCTGAAGCTCTGGAAGCCCCTTCGGCAGCTTCCATGCAAAAGTTGAACATCATATCATTTGGATCTGTAGTCCTTACAAAGCTTGGGAGATCCTTCAGACGCATGTCTTTCATTCCTGGAATCCAGTCTATTATTCTATCTAAGTACCCATTTGTTAGATAGCTTTCATCTGCAAATACCGTAATATTAGTATGAACATTAATAGAGTTGCATCATATTTGAGTTGTGCCATTTTGTTTCATGTTGTGTTTGTGTTATTAGAAAATTGTTGGATATTCATACAATACCAGATAAAGATTAAAGAAACAAAAATATAGGTTTATTTTCTCTTTCAATACAAGCAAAAGGGTTATTTTAGTCTATCAATGACCTGAATCCTCCATTATTTAAGTTATTAACTAGCGTCATGTATTAGTTCGATGTCGTTTTCATGTCAATAGATAAAATTGGTACCCCTAAACTTATCCTAACCACATGCATTTTCATAATTTCTTTTGCAATTTGAGCTCAACTCTCCATATGAATCCTATTTTCTTTTACACCCACCACAATTTGGAACTGGAATTATTTGTTAAAATTGACAGACACTTACATTTGAGTGGTGTCAGTCCTTTTTCTAACAGAGCTCGAAACTGATAGAACCCCATGAACGCACAGGCAGGACTTGGAAAGAAAATTATCCGTGGGATTCCAAGTTCTTCAGCAGCTGTAACAGTGAATGGCATGAAAAAGTCCGAGACGATACAGGTAACCGGAGGAACGTTGGAAGACGCAGCGTCATTGAGTTTGGCGAGGAGGTCGCGAAATGGAGGCAATAGGTACCGTTTGGTAATGGCCTGAGTGAGAGCAAAGATGTCTTGATTGGCGTCGGATTCGGATGGAGGGAGACCATCTGGAATGGTCTTAAATCGAAAATCAGGTAGTTCATCGAGAGAATTGGATCCCATAGATTTGAATAAGCGTTTATGATTGAACTCTGTGTTGACAAAGGTTATGTTGAAGCCTTTGTGATGGAGGAGTTTTGCTAGTTTCATCATTGGTTTCATGTGGCCTTGTGCCGGGGCTGGTATACATACCGCATGAGGCTTATCAGCAACTGCTACAGAACTCATTCTCTCTCTCTTAATGTTTGATGTGCACAGACTACTAAGGCCTTTATATGCAAAGGTTAATGACCTTATGACATCCTGAATTACACAGGAAGTATCTGGGAACGATACCTGAGGAATTTTGTTGCTTTTAGCAAAATGCTCCAATAACTTTTTGCTTATATTCAACTACGGAATTTTTCACATTACTGTCTCAATTATTCTAATTATTTGTTATCTCTTTGACAATTCTTATTAATATACCAGGTAAAGTGAAACAAAATCACATTAATTCCCGAGACACTTTATCATCAAGTTTGTAATAGATCTTGAGCGTTGGGACAGTATGAAACTAATATCCATAGATGGGTGAAATGTGAAGAATATAATAGTTGAGAGAGCAATGTGAGAATTTGGCCATAGTTATAGGGTCAAAGTGTAAATTGCCTTTTTTATTTTGTGATCTGTTGAAAAATTTTCCTTAAAGATGATCTTTCGTAGCAGTCACGATGGACTTCTCAAAAATTCAACGAAGACCAAATATGTGGTCCTCTGAAATCGTGATCACCAAGGAAGATATTATATGTACAGATATAAAGACAAATAATTGAATAATGTACGCTAAAAAATCAGAAGCCATACACCAATGAAAATGGTTGGATCTAATTTTCATTATATTCCATCTAAATCCGAATCTTGTGACATCTTTCATAGATTTGTATTTAAATTTATGCATATCTTATTCGATTATAATTTGATTCGAAAATGTAAATAACATTGATTATTTTTTGCGAATTGAATCAAATATTTGAATAATTTTTAATGAATTTGGATATGAATTAAAATGAAATCTATTGAATAATTTGATCGAAAAAAAAAGTATTAAAATTGGAACTTAGAGAAATTTGATTTAAATCTGATTTATTGACAATCCTATTACCCTATGATTTGAGATGATCGGTTTTGTGGCAATTTAATCCTCTCTATGCCACCAAATGACAACATATTTTTGTTTTTATTTTTTATTTTTTTGTTATTGGTGGTTCAAATTTACTCCAACTACTCTTTTAAACTTAGCGAACGATCACCGTAATTTAAGCTAATCTAGAATATGTCTCCAAAAAGATAAGGTGATTCACCCTTAAGGGATCTGAAAAGAGATTTAACTTAAAACCTCTTAGCTTTTATTAGATGATAAACTCAACTACTGAATTATCTTTATAAATTATTAAAATACGACACTTAACCGGCGGGCTCAGAACGTAAAATTCATGCACCCCCATACACCCAAGCTTGTTTCCCTGTTTCTAGCTTCTGTTGCGCTTCACTCATACAGCTTGATCTCGCAATGGGATGAGAAATAAACGAAATTTATTGCGATAATATTTTTAAGTAGAAATAAAATGAATATTTTTTTGATAAAATAAATTTGAGAATGAAATGAAATATATATTACCATTTCAATATTTATTTTCCTAAAAATCATCCTCTAATATTTCTCTAACAAATTTAATCTTCTTACCTTTTACACTCATCTACTTTTTTGTTTAAGCTTGTGCGGAATACACTCTTGGGTTTAGCAGTTGGTCACTATGATTTGCATTCGGTTAGAGCATATCTCTAAAAAGATAAGGGTGGATAACCCTTGGGAAATGTAAAAAAGAATTGTATATGACACCTTTGAGTTATCAAAGTTCAGGCTCATTCATTAGACGCAACAAATTTAGTCTTCTCACCCTATGTTTATTTTTTTGTTTAAGCTTGCGCTGAATACACCTTTGAGTGCACAGTTGGCTACCTTAACTTGAACTGAGTTAGAGCATATCCTTTTATCCTTTCTATTTACTTTTTTTGTTTAAATGTTGACCACTCATTAATGTTTTAACTGTGGTAATACGGTCATGTACATCATTTTTCATCACGAGACCTGTTGCATCTACCTCTGTCTCGACCGGGTCTAGCAATAATTGATCCCTGATATAGTTTTGAAGCATACAATATGCAATTATTATATGGATGATAATCAACATTTGGGATATTACAAAGAAAGTCAAAAAAATTAGATTTGCTAGCTAGAGGTTAAAGAAAATAAAGTTGAACAGTTTGAAATAAAAAAAAATCCAGTCCCTAAATGCAAGGGAACATTGTTTATATGGGTGATAATCAATTACCGGGAAAATAAAATCTTAACCACTAGAGGAATACTTCTATTAAATTTCAAATCATAAAAAATTCACATTTGAATTCTTTGTATGTCTTACAGTATTATTAACATTGAAATTCTAAAATAACACTAAGCAAGAAATTAGAAAGTCATTCTCCCACATCCAAATTGAATTGCAAATGTAATAAAAAAGAAAAAAAATAGGGCAAAAAATAAACAAAATCTAGTTTGCAAGTAGTTGATATAAGAGAAATGTTATTTGAACCTAAAAATTTGACCTAATTTACTGACATAATGGTGTGGCTTAATAAGAATCATTAAATCAACACCAAGTTCTAATGTTTGATGGGACCTACCATCAATCCAAAAGTCACAGTGCATTAGATCAAAAAATTATGTCAGATTTTTAGATCTCAATAGCATTACTCTTGATATAATCCATTCTCTTATAGTGATCACATAGCAACACAAAACCGAGCACTTTAGACCATATATTCCAGCCCTTGTTATAATTACACATCCCAATTATATTTTGAAACTTTAATTTTCAGTACCTTGAATCAAAAATAATTAATTCTCTGCACCGTCTCCAAGAAAATAAAGGAAAATTAAAAGAACTTTAAAGCTTCACACCTAACCAAAGTATATATTGCACCAACTAAACTAAAAATATTTCGACGGATTAACTCAGGAGTTTGTTTTTATTTTTTTCCCCAAAAATTTTGAACTAAACAGACGACAAAAAAATTTCTTTTACACAATTTTCTGGAAAGAATAAAAGAAAGAACATCTTCACTATGTGTTCCTCACCATTGACAAACAGATTTAACAAATTCCAGCATAGATGTTTGCTCAAATATTCACATACACCATGTTACTGCGTTGGGTCATGTTACAAATCCTCATGTTTCTGTTTTACTTGGAAAAAACTCAAATAAAATTGTATATGTGCTATGATAAATCCAAATATGATTTTAACATTACTAAATAGTGATAATTGAGGGCGAGTTCCCTTAAATAGACTTATAATGACTTGAGTCTCGGAAGAGGGTAAATCCATGTTTAAATTTATATGTAGGTACTTAAGTCGATTATTTTTTAAATCTCCAAATTACTCCTAACGGTATTAGTTTTGTCCAGTTATGAAAAGTCACATAGGTTAGAACATTGAGGTATATATGAAATCCTTAATTGAGTTATATATGGAAATCATTTATTAAATATTATGATAATTAACGGAAGTTTTATATGAAAGTTATAGATTCTAATAGTTATATATGAGAAGCTTAATGTACGAATAATTTTCTTAACAAACAATAATGCATAATATAGGGAGGTTGTACAATGTCAACAGAGTCCAGTAATACAAATGTTAATATATAATAATATTCATATTACTATATGATTGAAATTACAATTAGAGTCGCGTTACTAGTACAGTCGTGTTACTATACTGACACTAATATTACTATAGTGAATTTTAACATACAATTGCAAACTTTAAGACGTATATTATGTAACATACGCTTTAATATTCACAGTAACATCAAAGTTTTGTGCTCAGTAACACATTTAATTTTTCAAAATATAAGACAATAGTATATGCGCTATGATAAATCCAAATATGGTTTTAAAGTTACTAAATAATGCTATATGTTTAAGGCATAGATGTTTGCTCCAATATTCATATAAACTATGTTATTGTGTTGGGTCATATTACAAAGCCTCATGTTATTGTTTTGTGTCACTATAATAAATCAAAGTTACTATTTTGATATAGTCATGTTAAATGTGCGATGTTATCGACAAATGACAATTATAAAACGAGTATTGAAAAACAAATATGAGTTCAGGTGTCGAGTATCATTAAATGATGCACAACATGGTGGTAGAGATACCATAGGTCCATCGACAAAACAACCAAATTGTTTTCATCAATTCAGGTTCAACTTGCACCCATTGATAAAGGTGATTGGAGAAATTGAACTTAAATATAATTAGAAAGAACAGTTGAAGAGAACACCGTTTTGACTCTTATTGCAAAGACCAGTATATCATCGACATACTTTCTTCTGTTGATATTAAAACATCAAAATTCCACATTGGTGGAAAGAGCTTGAAACTGAGGAAGAGTGATGTAGCAATCATATTTGGTGTACAAGATAGACCATAACCAATCGATTCTCCCCAAAAAGCAAAGAAGCTGACACCATTTGTGGGGAGGAGATTTAGAATCATTGAAAGGTTGAATGCATCTATAATAAAGAGCATCCTAAAGGAGGCATCCACATGAGAAGAGCATATTGATTATGAAGATGTTGCTAGGTTGTATTGTTTGTATGTTTGGTGACATTGCTCCTTACAACTATGGGGTAAACAATTGGATGGTGGTATGTGTCATATGTAAAACATTTAGACGACATCAAGAAGTATGCATGATCGCAAGCTATACTTGATTTATTGATGAATTCCATACAGCTAAAGATAGACACACTGAGCGCAGTTACCGGTTGTGTACTCGCATTGCCAGTAAGCCTATGAAAATTAAAAAATTTTAATTTAAGACATTGATTTTTATACTTTATACACTTTATCAATTGTAACACAATTATACATGCAGTATTGGATATGTGGACACACATCTATTATTGTGTCGAACAAGTCGAATGGTTTCCCAAGATTTCTGAAATGGATTTAGGAAAACTTTGGAAGTCGTTTAGACAAAGAAACAGGTGACAAGGTATAATTACAATTAGTATTACTATTAATTTTTTACATTATCTATATGCATCATTAAATTATTTTCTGGTCCTCAAGATGTTCAATTTGTCATGTTACTATTTTATTTTAGTAAGCATGTTACTATTTTGTACGCCTAAGCATTAGCAACATACTTATGTTGCCTAATATGATCAGTGTTTTGCTGTTTTAAAACCCAAATTTGTTCAATTTTGCCATGTTACTTTTTCTACCCCTTAACAACACTAAGTTGTTCAATTTGCAATGTTACTATTTTATTTTGTTGATCATGTTACCGTTTGTTAAGCCTATGCATTATCAGCATGCCCATGTTGCTTTAAATGGTCAGTGTGTTGCTATTTTGAAACCCAAATTTGTTCAATTTTGCCATGCTATTTTTTCTACCCCTTGTTTTAATGGTACTAAGTTGTTCAATTTGCCATGTTTACTATTTTATTTTGTTGAGAATGTTACTTTTTTTTAGCATATGCATTAGTAGCATGCCCATGTTGCTTAAATAATTATGGATGTCTAAATGATTTGAACAATTTTTTTTGTTACAATGCCCATGTTACTATTGGTGTAATATTTCAAATTTCAAGTTTTCAAAAGGAAACTTAAGAAAACAAGTATTGAGAAATGCTTAAGGAAAACACATCGGTCAAAGGGGAAAAAGGTCGATAATGTTCGTGACAGTGATGTCATTGCATGACAATGAACCAACATCAGCAAACATGATTCAATCAATAAAATGGATGAGGCAGATGAAGAACTTGTAGCTTATGCTGAAGATCATAGTGTGTGATGAGCCAAGATCCAACTAGGTCAAGCCCAATTCATGAAGTAAGCACAAATTAGCTACAAAGCAGGTCAAGCCCAACACAGAGGTTTAGCCTAATCCAGAATTCAAGAGACCCAGAGGATTAGCTCACGTGGAGAGTAAACGTCGGGATAATCACTACTCGAAAATCAAGACTATCTTTAATTGTATCTATCTTTAGCCGTAGCTATCCTCCTCGAAGGACTAGTCACCTATCCCTTCACGCCACCACCACAACTAAGGCTCTATGCCTATATATTGTGAGCCCTCTACACATGAGAGACACACCTTTTATAGATCTCTACATCTTTTACACACAATTATCTCTTTCATAGCTATCTCACCACACCTAGAGTTTACTATTGCTCTCTCTCTCACTGTCTCCCACCTACTACTTTATCAATACAGTCCTTTGACCAACATTGCCGCCTTCAAAGTGGAGTAGATCACCCTAATGGAATCACTTTATATTTGTGTTGCTTGTGTAGATCTCATCTTTATATTTACTGTATTTATTACTTATATTAATTACTCGACAGGTGGTGCATAAATTCACTTTTGTGCATCATTATACGTCGTCTATGTGAAACGACTAAATTTTCTACTACCTTGCTATTTTATTTGAAATCTATGGCAATCATAATCAGGTCAATAAATCAACAACCTAAATACAACGACTCAGCTTGTCGGGTGGAGGCCCCGCCTCTGCCTCCGCTTCTACCAACGATACCATCCACTACTACAAATCTTGTGGCCAGGCAACAATTTTTAGAGACCATGCAATTGCTGGTAAGTCAAAACTAACAAAATTTTCAACTAATGCTCGCCTTAGGAGGCATAACCCCCAACAAGCAAGAGGAGTCGCACTCCCTCCAATTGGAGAAGTCCCACACCCTTTCCCCTCAAGGCGTTAAGGCACCCCCCTAGTGCTAGGGCCCTCTCATGCAACGCCTGGGCGTCCCTCGCTAGGGAGTCCCCCCCTTCGCGTCTAGGTGCCTTTCATACTCCTTTTCCTCAAGTACCAGCTCTGCCCCTACACGCTGCCAACCACACAAGGTAGGAGGACGAGGGGGGAGATCCAGTATGTGGATTATGAGAACTACTACCACGATCCGACTGAGGGTGTCCCAAACTAATGTGACGAAAAGATTAAGGAGGTGCAAAACCATTTTGGCAATGCCCTCAACGCCATCAAAGCACAGGCGCCAGATTACCTGGAAAGGCATATTGACACCCCATTTGTGGCGGATGTTGTCAACTACGCCCTACCTTCGAAATTCAAGATGCCTATCATTGAAATCTTTGATGATACTAAGGATCCTCTCGATCACCTTGGCACATACAACTCCACGATGTGCCTGACGAAATCATATGAAGAGCTTTCTCTACCATCCTTAAGGGATCTGCATGATAGTGGTTCGCTAAGCTTTAGACTTCATCCATCCACTTTTTTGTTGACTTAAGCAAATCTTTCATCTCCCACTTCATAGGGGGGTGCCGCCACTAAAAGCCGGTCACCCACCTGCTCACCATTAAGCTGGATCAGGATGAAAGTTAAGAAGTAATCTCACTCATTTTAATAATTTAAATCTGCTCCTGAATTAACCAGAATAATTGTAGTAAATTAAAAAATACCTATTTATTACAATCGTAATAGTAGTATACCATCTTTGACAATCAATTTTTATAATCAAACTGAGAAAAGTTTCTTGTTCATTAGTAGATTCTTTTTTACTAGTTTTTTCTATTTGGGGAATATTAATTTTTGTTTGCTTTATCTGTAAAGTAAAAATTTCTTGTCGAATTTGTTTAATTTTTTATTTTATTTGACTAATTGTTTTGTTGTAAATCCTGAATTCTAGTTGGTTTGGATGGAGCTGAAAACTTTTTTAGAATTTGATGAAGATCATACCCAGAATTAGCGTTGTAGCTAGTAGAATCTTTTTTTTTTTTGGTAATTAAATCTTTAAATTTTAATAAATATTCTGCTTTTCATTTTGGATCATCAATTCGGTCAACAAATTCAGGAATAAATTTATTATCTTTAGTCAAGACATTAATATTTTTATTTCTATAATAACAAAATTCAATATTATTTGTTTCAGGTCCAGGTGTTGAAGTTTCAGAATAATCTTCTGAATCAAGACTTTGTATATCATCCTCTTGAATTTTATCTAATTGCTCATCCGAGTCATAAGATTATTCATTATTAGATTCTGGGGTACTTGACTTTTCTAAAAAATTTGAGAGTTTTTCTCTTAATTCATCAACCATATCAATTAAATTAATTACTGTTTATTTTTTTTGTTTAACTTTACATTGATTTTTGTAATGTCCTAATTTACCATACTTACAACATTTAGGCTGTTGTTTTTGCCGAATCTTAGAATAATTTTTTTGATACTTTTTGGACCTTTTTTGTATTATATTTGGATGAATGTATTTTAGGTGTCATTAATTCCACCATATTGATTATATTATTTCCATAAGTAAGGGCATCATCATATGAGATTTGATTATTATTATATACTCTTATTTTGACTTTAATTCTTTTAACAAAAAAAAAAAAAAGTAATCCATTAATAAATTTTTTTTTCCAAAAAAATTGCCGACAATCAGATCTTATCATGGCCTTTGTAATAAATAAATTTTTATACTATCTAAAATCTTGTAAATTATTTAATATTTGTTAGTCACTCGTCCCATACACATTTCATTTATAGAGAGTGGCAACAATATAATATAATCTATTTTTAAAAATTGTATATCATCATTCTTTTCTAACTCGTGAGTATAAAGAATTTTGGTGAGATATGTTTGATTGTGTCATCTTTGATATATCCTTCCTTGATTTGTGAGATACAAATATTAGCATGCCTTTGATTGAAGGTAGTCTACTTTGTTGTTGAATATATTGAATCATGTATCTTAGCCAAATATATTTTTGACTTGCTTTATGACTGACTAATATTTCAGAATGATTGGATGATATAGGAACTGTTATTTGCTTAATCGATTTCCATGATATAGTTCTACAATCATAAGTAAACATATATCTAGTTTGTGATCGAGTTTTGGGTGGATCAGAAAGATAACTAACATTTTTGTATATCCAATTAACTACGGACTTTGGTCATTCGTATAAAATAACCCCCATGTTGCAGAGATACCACAATACATGTTTGATCCTATTCCAATGTCTTCGAGTTGGTGCTGACATCATTCTGAGGTGGGACCCAAATAACCTCGATATGACAATACTGAGGTCATGAACGCTCACGTGTACCACCTTTCCCTCTCGCTATGTTTAGGAACACTGTGCCAGTGTAGAATGTAGTACGGGGACCACTGTGACATATACAATTTTTAGGAGTTGGTATAGGATAATTTTTTTTTTTTTTGGTAATCGGACGATTCGGATGAGGAAATTTATGTTGGTTATCATACTATGTTTTTGGTGCAGATGTCCTACTATATTTAATTGGAGCAGCTGTGGATTCATTATTTTGATAGACACATTCTAAATCTTGGAACTCAATTTCTTCTTCTTTTTTAAGGACTGAAATGTTACAGTTTGTAGTAGTACTTGTAATGGTTGTAATTTATCTAATCTTTGAGTAATTTCCTCTAATAATTCAGTTGCATTATTTTTTTTACTTTCCTATAGTAAAGGTTGGGTTATCATATGATTTAAAAATGGTGTATCATCTTTTTTTGGTACGAACTAAATTTTCTATACGAACTAATTGTTCCCCTACGGTTTGGAGATATTGATTTGTAAAATTATTTGTTCCATAACATTTTTATCACTTTATTATTAGATAATTTTTGAATATCAATTTTTGAAACATCTTTAAAAGGAGAAACAATAATTGAGATTTGTCTAATATTTAAATTTATTTCTTTTAAAGGATGTTGTATTGTTTCTACTGTTTTGCCTTTATTATTTACCCATATCTTTGTTGTTTTATAAACTAGAAAAATATTAGATGAAAATGGACAATCCTATAATATTCTTCTTGTATCTTATCTCGTTGATCTTTAAGAAAATTAGAAAAAAAAACAAAAATTGAAGTGCTTCGAGATGATGAGGCACAAGAAGACTAATTTCTTAATAAAGATTTCATCCTACCATAAATTATCTATAGACTGTCAACAGTTTATACCCACATGACATTTTTAAAACCATCTCACTTAAGTATTCGTGACAGAAAAATCTCTCATGGGTTGACTCGGATATGTTATTGACAAAGTGAGAAATAGGACAATATATGTAATTCTAAATATGAATAAAGATGCAACAAAAGAAGAGAAAAGCGAGTGAAATTTATTGAGGTCCAATAGTTTCAACTCATTTGAAAGATCTCAAATGAGAGATTTGAGATTATATTAATTAAATTAACTGAATTAGAGAATTTCAAAACCCAATATATTTTGTCATTTAGGGAAGTTGGTTGTGCATACTTACGCCATTTACTCATGGATTGAATAGTGTCCCCAAACCGAATGTCTAGATTCTAAATTATTTTCAGTATTAAATGTCTTAATCCGGATTAAACTACAATGAAAACCAAGGAAGTCCCGACAGGTTGTTGTTGAGATCATGCTAAAACCCCATCTGAAAGAAAAAATACAACATTTAAGTTGTAAAAATAGCTTGTTTCACAGCAATTAAACAAACATTTTTTTTACTTTCGGACTATGATAAATTTGTTTGCATTGAGACTGTTATACAGAAAGTGCTCTTTCATATACTATATAAGAAATCATTTTCCTTTACTTAGGCATATCAACCACAGCGTTTAAACATGTGATAGCACAGAGAAAATTAGTTTTAACTTTTAACCATGTGGTGTATTTCAAGTCTCAGGAATAAATTCCAACAGTTTTAACGCTGCACCCAAATAATTCTAAAACATTTCTCACCAAATAGATTGGGCAAAGAGCTTGGGTTAACTTTACTGTCAAAGACAAATTTAAAGGAGCAATCTACTTGAGGCCATTTTCTTATAGTGAGACAACCCAAGTGGAATGTTTTAGCCCTATCCTATCCTATCCTATCCCCTCTCTCTCTTTCTCTCTCTCTCTCTCTGTGTCTACTCTCTATCTCATACAAAAACTCAGCAACCAAACAAATCATGTAAATCCCTTTTTGCACTGTCTCTGTCAATGAATTCTGGCTGGCAAATGAATTGAATCTCCCACTATCAAAGGGGGCATGAAGACATAGGAACAACAGAAGGAAGACAATCTTAGTATAAAACTAGTCACATGAGTAGGACTAACTGCATAAAGAAACAAAGACCAACAAACAAGTGGCGGGTGACCTATTTGCTTCTCTTCATATAAAGATGCGACAAAATGCATTGCAACAGATTCTAAACAAAGTGACTAATCTAAATGCTTTAGCACAGAGACACAGATTATACCCAAACAAAGAATTAAAAAAAAAAAAAAAAGCTAACACCGAGAAAGTCACATTTCAGTGAGGAGTTGTGAAAAAATCTTCAGTAAAGATATGTCATTCCTATAGAGCATTAGACAAAATTAAAGCGATGGAGACCAGGTTGAATTGTGCTGTATTATACATTCTTGATAAGGTAGTGTTTAAGGTTTACATGCTCTAATTTCTTTATGATTAGCTAAAATTTCCAAGAAATGGTCTGTTTAAATTCCGGGTCCAATTATATTTCACTGTAAAAAACAAATTTCATCTATGAGAACCGAAACCCACACAAGCACTTTTACCGCAAATTTACAACAGAGAATTAAAAATGTTCTTCCCATTAGTTTACATTGCTGCACCTATCAACAACAAAAGGTTGTAGTTTTCACAAAACCCAGAGAAGAAAACAAGTAGCAAAAAATGATTTCAAAATTGCCTGTAAAATTTTGTTCAATCATCTCTATTCATTTTGCTTTTAAATTTCTTTTCAATCATTCTTTCACAATCCAATCTTTCACTTAAAAAACAGAAAATAAAAATGCATTGTACATTAAAATAATGAATCTAGCATTCAAGATTAATTGTAACTAGCAAAATTCTATTGTAGCGTTTAAGATTGAAATGAGTCTCAAACAGAGAGTAGTACATTGAAACAGAAAACATTCTACTATCATATTAGCAGCTACAAAAATCATACCAATAAGGCCATAAGACCATATATCCAAGTGCATAAAAAGGAAAACAAAGAAGTAAAGAGAACACACTTGAAAGAACTCGAGAGGAATGCAATAAATTTATGAAACAACATAAGCAATACTCTTCACAATTAATGCCAAGAATCAGTTTTGATGATCCCAACCCCCTCTTGGCGTCTGCAATCACTACTTTACATCTGCACTCACCGTTCAACAATAAGGAAGATAGAAGTCTTTCATTTGAATTTCCACTTCAATAGCTTCTTCTATAGTACTTTCATGTCTCTGGCTTTTTTCTATGCAAGTGTTTCAGGTTTTTGGGTATCAGTTGCTGGTTTATCTTCTTCTGTTTTATATTTTTGGAGCTCTGCAGCTAGTTTTTCTTCTTCTGTTTTCGTCTCGTCAGGCTTTTCAGGTTTTGGGGCCTCTGTAGCTGGTTTTTCTTCTTCTTTTTTCTTCCCTTCAATCGTTTCAGGTTTTGGGGCCTCCATAGCTGGTCTTGCTTCTGTTTTCTTCTCAGGTGTTTTAGGTTTTTGCGTCTCTGTCTCTAGTTTATCTTCTGTTTTCTTCTCCTTAGATGTTTCAGTCCCTGAAGCTGGTGCTACTTCAATTGCTTTCTCTGATTCAGCCTTCACATAAGCATCATGAACAACTGGTGCAGGGGTTTCAGATACATCAATAGCTTTAACAGACCCTGATGGCTCCTGTTTGAGCTCCAATGAAATCTTATCATTTTCACCTGAGTCTTTCCCTTCTTCGCTCTGCAAAACCGCACAACGCAACCTCTGATTAATAATCCAGAGGGCATAGAAGGCAAGTGGTTTCAATCATTTGATAATCTCTGACTAACAATTTCATTAAGTCCTATCATGAGGTCAAATTGTCTAATTCCAAAGGAAAATACCATTCTTTTGGTAAGCGACAACTGTTTTTATGTCCTTTTTTCATGTTTAGCAATGTAACTGCCTATGTGCTGAAAAATTGGTAATTTTGAGAGCTATAATCCAGATCTTGGGCATAATAATACTTAAATATGTTGATGTTAAAGTGGGAGACAAAAAAATCTGCTGCCCTGATGAATAAAGATGCAAAAGAATAAGATAAAAGTGAGTGGAATTTATGAAGGTTCAATAGTTTCACACCATTGGGTAGATCTCAAATTAGAGATTTGAGACCCCATTGATCAAACCGGTACAATTTATCATTGAGGAAAGTTGAATGTGTTTACCTACGCCATTTATTTATGGATTCAGTAGTATATACCAACCGAATATCTTGATATTGCATTATTTCCAGTTCAAAATTTCTTAATCTGAGCTCAAATTACAATGAAAATGAAGTCTGTCCAGGCTGACAGGTTGTGAAGATTACAAGTACACATATGATGAACCTGCATCTGGAAGTTAAAATATAACATTTAAGTCGAAAAACATGTGGGTTTCAAAGCAATTAAATGAACCTTTTTTTTTTCATTCTCATACTTCATTAATCGGTAGATGTGTTTGCATTAAGATTGTTCAAGAGAATCTGCGCTTTTGTATAGAATATACACAACCGTTTTCCTCCGGCATATAATCTACCACAGCAATTAAACACATGATAGCACTAAGATCATTAGTTAACCACATGGAATACATTAGTTAACCACATGGTTTATTCCAAATCAAAAATGAATTATACTATAAAAACAGTTTTAATGCAGCACCCCAATATTTCGAAACATTTCTACCAACATGCATGAGGCCATTTTCTTTTAGTAGCATTCACTAGAATAATAGCTGAAGTGAGGCAACCCCCGTGGGAAGTTTTGTTTGCACTCTCTCTCTCTCTCTCTCTCTCTCTCTCTCTCTCACACACACACACACACACACAAACACAATACAATAAAATCTGGAACCAAACAAACCATGGTAAAACTCTTTTTGTACTGTCCCTATCAGTCAATTCTGTTTGGCAAATGAACAGAATCTCTACCTATCAAAAGGACATAAAGAAATAGGAAACAACTGAAGGCAGACAATCTTGGTATTAAAGCATTCCTATCAGTAGGACTAACCAAAGAAAGATACAAAGAGCAACAAACAAGTGGTGGGTCCCTAGCAAAGACTTGTTTGTTTGTCATCATATAAAGATGCAAATGAACTTATTGAAAGAGATTCTAACCAAACTATTTGATCTAAATGCTTTAGCACAGACTACACCAAAACAACGAATAAGAAACAAGTTAACAGCGAGGTTGACACACTTGAGTGACGAGTTACGAGAATCTTTAGCCCACATATCATTCATTAAACAAAATTAAAGTGATGGACCATTGTGAATTATGCTGCACCACAAATTATTGATCAAATATTGATTAAGATTGACATGCTCTAATTTCTTTATGATTAGCTCAAATTTCCAAGAAATGGTCAATTGAAAATCAGGGTTTTAATAATGTCCATTTAAACAACGATTTTTTATCTCTGAATTTTGAAACCCGAAAAAGCATATTTACATCGTATTTATCATAGAGAATTAAACTTCGTTCCTCCCATGCTTCATTTATCAACAATAAAAGTTAGTTTTCACAAAACCAAGAAAAGAAAACAACAAATAATTCATAACTAATTAGGTCCTAATTAGAGATCTAATCCATTGTGCTAATTAGATTGGTATAGGAGTTCATTTAATACTTCACCCACTGTTAATCCAATAGCCCCAGTAAATTAGGGGCTCGTATTAGTTCACATATTAGGTCGCTAAATAAAAAATGATTGCTAATAAATTATGAGTTTAATTTTGTTTAATCCTCTGCTCATTCTTCTTCTAAATTTCCTTTTCAAGAACTATTTCTCATTCCAATCTTTTAGTTTCAAAAACATTAAAAATAAAAATAAAAAAAATGCATTATATATTAGAATATTTTACCTAGCTTCAAGATTCATTTTAACTTACAAAATTGTATCCCCTACAAGAGTATAGTATAAACGAACATAATACATGTAATCATAAATATGTACACAAACATTTACTGATAGAGATATTGAATTTTGTTACCTCTTTGAACAGGTGACTGAGAGATCGGCGCCTGTTTCCGTTATCGTCAACAGTATCATCAACAACAATCTCCTTGTGCTTCTCACAAGCCACAACTTTTATTACCTCCTTCGCCGCTTCGGAAACCGCGGTAACCTCTTCCTTCTCCGGGGCCGATGCCGGAGCAGTGGCGGCTGTATCCGCCTTCAACTCCTTCGGCTTGCTCGCACATGCTCCCATTCTCTGTCTGAATATGCTAAATGTTCCCTCTCCCTATCTGTATTATAAGTGCCGTTACAGAGAGAAAGAGATTTTGAAAGGTTTTGCAGGGAAGTTGAAAAAGCTAGTGTGGGGTGTGTGTGTGAGAGAGAGGGAGAGAGAGAGAGAGAGCGCAATGAGCTGTGATGTTAGAGATTTTTAAGGCGCGAATACAGAGTTCGTTGTTCCGACATTTATTCTGCGTCGTGATGGGATTTTACTTAAAGCATTAGACAAGATCCTCATTGTAATTTTTTTATTGCACCAATGGTCCCTAAAATTTATTACTTATTAAACTTTGGTATCTAAATCTTAATTCTATCAATTTAGTCCTCAAAATTGAGACATTGGACAAATTTGGTCCCTCGCACTAACAAGCATTTAATTCACTAATGGAAAACAATCACGTGCATGGCATGTGACTGTAACTAAGGATAGTTAGGTCATTATCCACCATTCCTACATTCAAACACTCTTGATCCTTCTTTTAGGAATTTCAAACCAAGACCGAAACTCACTTCTGGGTTCTTTGGTTTGAATTTTTTAAAAATAATATTCAAAATAATTTTTAAGAATAATTTTAACAAAGTGTATTTTGATATTTTCTGAGATAAAAAACTTGTTTCATTAGATGATTTTAAAATTAATTTTACTAAATAGTAAAATCTGTTTTAACAACCTAAATATATGTTTGAACAGTAATTTAAAAATTAATTAAAAAATATAAAAAAATATTTTTAGATTGACAATTTCATAAAAAAAATTCAATAAACTAAATTTTAAAATAAACCAAACATATTCAATAATCTTCATCAAAAATAAAACCAATACAAAAAAAATATATCAATGACCTTTGTCTAAAATAAAACCAAACAAATTCAATAGAAAAAAATATATAAACACCAATAATTTTTTTTCAAAAAAAAAAATTACACGGGAGAGCACTCACACCATCACACTATATGCATATATATATATATATATATATGGAAGTTAGCTTTAATCCTTCAAAATGTCTTCCTGCAATTGTTAAACCAGAGAGCTTTCCCATCATCAAGCTGCCATTTCCAATCAAGTATCAACTACCCATTATCATCATAAACCAGAGCAGCTCGAGTTCGCATAACAGATAAGCATCTCTGATCCTATCTCACCTTGAAACGCACATCCATAGGAAGCTGATCCAACCTAGAGAAGTCTGAAGAAAAATCAAATCTGAACCCAGATGTGCTGACATTGGAATCGACGTTGGAACCGACACAGGAGCAAACTCATAGCTGAACCCATGTGTATTTCCTCTGGTCAGGCTTTTGCCGGAGTGTGGAGAAAGAAAGACAAAAGAGAGAAAAAGCCATACAAAATAGAGAAAGGCAATAAAATTGAAGGGGAGACCTTATTAATGAAGAATTGGTTGCTCATGTTTCCATTTTTTTATCTGCAAAACACAGAAAACAGACTAGACTTGTTTTCCATTTTTTGTTTTTTACATCCATCTTTTCCTAAAAATTGGTGACTAAAAACCCAAATCAAACAAGTTTCTCTTATTTTTTAGAAATTTAAGATCAAAAAACTGTTTTCAAAATTCAAACCAAACATGCCCAGTACTATTTCTTCCTCCTCTCATTTTCAATTTTCTTTTCTCTCTCACACATACCACCCACATCAACAAAACACAAACCCACATAGAAGCCTGCCACACACTATTTTTTTCTCCCATTCTCTCTCTTTCCTTGCACAACACATATACATCAAAACCCAGTACCTCACACACCCACTGTCCCTCACAAGATATAATCAACACATACAACAATCACTCTATCTCTCTCCCTTTTCTCCAATTCTATCTCTTTCTATACACACCACAACGCAAATTTAACCCATTCATCCCAATTCCCTAAGACTAGCACCACCAATACGCCACTTGAACCACCACCTACAATCCAATTCAACCAACTATAGCCACAATAAAAAATTCAAAACTCATAATTCAAGTCCACTCAACATCCAATCATCACCCAATTTAGAAGTAAAAATAAAAAAAAATCAAATCCAAATCCCAATTATAATGTGTTTACACCTAGAATAGTAAAATCTAAGAATGACATATGGAAGTGATGCGACGGTCATTAAAGAGTCAATGAGAGTCTAAGCGTAATAATACAGTTAAGGAAGTGGGACTTTAAGACTCCTAGAAAATGGGGAAACGTAACATTATGAATTGCCACCTAGAGACAGATCGGTGCACATCTACACATCTCGAGCGAAGATACCATGATTACAGTCATGGTCAAAAAAGATGACTTTAACATGTAGGGGTCATCTCTTATAAATAACAAAGGCAAGACTACCAGAAAAAGGTTCCTCAATCAACACAATAACTTTACATAGAGCCAGTCTTTCTTTTACTTGACTTATTTTTCTAGCATATTTGTTTTTACTAATAATTTATCACTCTGGTAATTTTTTCTTTCCATTTAATGTTAAGTACGATAGTCTTTTCATCTACTAAGTTTAGTTTCTCAGTTAGCTACTTTACATTTCATTTGTCTTTCTACATTCTAGTCCATTCTAATACAAATTGAAAAATTGTTTAAGTCTTTGATCCCTAAGGCATAGAAAAAATTCAAAGATAATCTTACGTCTTGCTACAATTGTTTGAATAATCACGATTTAAGAATCTCATGTTAATTTTAGTAGGTAATATCATACGTGTTTGGATATTAGTGGTGGAGCGTGGAGGCAACAGATGACTAGTGGTGGAGCGTGGAGGCAGCATAGGGCAATGGTGGTTATGTGTTGTGTGTTTATGATAGAGAGAGATTGTACTGAACAACGAAATGGGTGGGGATGGGGTGGCATTAGATGGGTGGAGGCGTAGTGATCGTGAAGGATGTTGGGGATGGCGAGGGGAAAAAAATAGAATAGTAGTGGGAGTAGAATTGGAGAAGCGGAGTTCTCATGGTAAAACACAACATCAAGGTGATGGTGGGGGCGTCAACTAAGAGAGAGGGAGACTTGATCGTAGTCGTGGGCGATCACCATAGTGAACGACGTCGACATGTTAAGGTTGAGAATGGGTCCGATTTTGCCTAATAGTAAAAAATAAATATATTTGTATTCACACCCAAAATTAAATCACAAACATAAATGAAAGAAAAAAAAATTAAGCACCGATTGTAGTAAGAATGAGCCGTGGTAGTAGTGGTGGACAACAGTGGTGGTAGTGAAAAACGGTAATCATTATGGTGGATGGTGATTACCGTGGTGGTGGTAGTTGTGGATCGCAATGATGATAGTGATGGTGGGTGTGGGTGTGGGCGATGATGATGGTGTTTGGCATTGGTGGAGGTGGGGTGATGATGGTGGTGGTGGGCGGTGACGACGGTGATGGTGGTGGGCGGTGACGACGGTTGGTGGTGGGCAAAGACAAGTATTTCTAGACGACAGTGTGATGGCTAGTGGCAAATGACGAGGGTAGTTATGGTGGCGGTGGTGGTGGTGGTGGTAGGTGTGGTGAGGGTGGATGACAATGGGTGGCAGCAATGGTGGGCAATGATGGGTGGTGGTTGGTGTGGTGGGGTTGAGTGATAGTGGCTGACGATGATGGTGGGCAACAACAAGTGGTGGTGGTGGTGGTGGACAACAATGGTGATGGTGGGTGTTGACAGTGGGCGACGGTGGTAGTGAGATGATGGTGATAGTGGTAATAAATATAAAAATGAAATGACGATAGTGGCGGATACTGGCGGTGGACGATGGTGGTAGGAAAAGTGGTGGGTAGCGATGGTGGGACAATGACGGTGATGGTGGTGATGAGATAGTGGGGATAGTGGTGGTGACGACGATTGTGGTGATAATTTTTGTGGAAGATGTGATGGTAGGGTGATTGTGATGGTGGTGATGGTGATGGTAGTGGTGGAGGTGGTGGTGGTAAGGTGGCAATAACGCTAGTGGTGGTACTACTAGGGTGGTGATGATGGTGATAGTAGCGGTGATGGTGGTAGTGAGGCAGTGGGTGTGGTAGACATAAATAAATATAACCAACGTTTATCAATGGTGGTAATGGTGGTGGCGATGGTGGTTGTTTGTGGCTGAGGTGGCTGCAATGGTCATGGTGGTTGTAGTGGTGATTGTGGTGGTGGATGGTGATGGGGTGATGGGATGGTTCCAAACATTAGTTTTTTTTTTTATACAGTACTTAGAAATAGTTATAAATCCTACAAGAACTTTTAGAAAATCACTCCAAAGATATCTTTAGGGGTCTAATTTCTCTATTAATTTGAGGTGTTAATATTAACCGTCAAATTAAATTTAAAATAAAATTTAAAAAGATCTTAATTGCGAAAAGTCAAAGTCATTTTGTTTATCTTTTGAAATTTAAATTATATTGTACTTTATTATATAAATATATATTTTATTATATTTATGTCCTTTGTTATGCAAGCAAAAATACATAAAATAACCTTCTATTTCAACATGTGCTTGACACATACTATTTTCTGTTAGTGACTTAAACGACAATTAGAGCGAGGGACCTCATTGTCCAATGTCCCAACTTTGAGGATCAAATTAACAGAATTAGAATTTTAAGGACCAAATTTCAATAAATGATAAACCCTAGGGACCATTGGTACAATTTATCCTAATTTTTTTAGACTATTTTGAGAAAACTATACTTTGACTGCCTTAATTATGGATTAGATTTCACTTCAATCCTTAAATTATCAACTTTATCATATTAACCCCCAAAACTATTTTGAATTATTTCACATTGCCTCAAATGCAATTATTTGTTATTTTTTGATAAAAATTGTCAACATGTTTCCACAAAGCAAAAATAATCACATAGTTTAGGAGCAAAAGAAAATAACTTTTCATCAAATTTTAAAAGACGTTAATCATTGGGTGATATAAAACTAATTACATAGTTGAAAATACATAGTGAAAAAATGATAATTGAGTGAGCAATATAAAAAATGTCATAGTTAAAGAGGTTAAAGTGTTATTTACCCTACTTTTCTTTTCTTTGAAAAATATATATGGCAATAGGTCAGTCGCAGGCTCACAACCGTTTCTATTTTCTGATTTAAATAGAAACGGTTATATATTCAACTTCAACACTCCATCGAAGCGACTGTCAAGTAAATATATACGTAAGGTGTGATGAGTTTGGTGGAATCTCAGATTTCAGTTAAAACGTTTTCGAAAAGCTGTTTAACCACCACCAAACACGTAGATCAGTCGGTGAGAAATTGTTCTAACTTAACGAAGATCCTAAATTCGAGACTTGAGAATGTAGTTGCATTCGGTAGAGAGAGCTTTGCCGCCCTTGTGGTCCTACCCAACTTCAATCCAGATTAGTCGGGACCTGTTGTGACTTCCGGATACCAGATGATCTAACAAAAAAAAAAAATTATATATTCTACTGTCCTATCTATTTATTCATAATTTTTTATTTTATTCTTCTTCCAGGCTTGTGATTCATTCAAATTCTATTGTATTAAGAATATATTTTACTTATAACAATGATCCACTTTTACACATAAAATTAAACAAAAACATGGTTTTATAATTTTTTTTTATTCAATCTTATTTTTTGAATATTTAATGGATAAATACAAATTCATGTACTTCCTATGTAAATTTGTGCACGTGCAAGAAGTGCCATGGGTAGTCAAATGGGTTCGGAGAGAGACTTAAATGCTGAATTGAGTAAGATTTAGACGGAGGCAATGTGTATGAAGTCATCATTTTTTTTTTTTAGATTGTAATTACAGGAAAGCAGCAAACGAAAAAGATGTGGCCAACGTGTATGAGTTGGCCATGTTGTATTTATTGAGTCCACGTCTTAATAGGTGTGGTGTGGTCCATTGACATTGGTTTTAATCATGACCATGATGATGATGCTATCTTTTTTTTTTTTTTTTCACTCTTTTGGGTGGGAAGCATTTTGCAGTCTTGTTGGATCTATCAAAATCACTCACGCGATGGGTTGGTTGAATCAAACATTCAAAAGAAGAAAACATCCGTTGGACCCTTTCTATATGTCATGGAATATCAAACAGGATGGATTGATGATGATTTGACATAGTCTTTCACTTGTTCGTTCACTTGCAATCCTTTCGTAGGTTTTTTTGGTTACACATTCTTAAATTTTCAATATCATTTGATGGGATATTTTTGAGAAATGATGGGGATATAATACGTATCCGTGGTACCGAAGGCATCTCAAGCTCTCTGATGATACCACACGTCCTCGGCATTGAGAAAATTTGATCTCTTCGATGAAGCCACGTGTCCTTGGCACCGAGGACACCTCAAGTCCTATGATGTTAATACATGTCCTCAGCTTGATTGAATCCTAAGGATACTTTTGTACACTTCATCTCGGCTCCTGGATGGATTGTTGACGACTACAACCTATCAATCTCAGAGTTAGACTATAAGTCATTAGCTTACCTTCCAATGAAGATAGAATGATGGGGGGAACAAGACCGGTAACCAAAGGAAGCTAAACACGCGGTGGAAAGTACAAGAATAGGGGCCAAAAGACAAAGAGACCCCTACTTATGCGCATTCGTCATAAAGGAGTATTTAATGATCCCTCAGAAGGATGGGACGTAGTTAACACTCGAGAGCCTCGGAGAAAGAGCATTAAATGCTCAGAAGCCTTGGAGAAAGAATATTAAGTGCTCAGGAGCCTTGGAGAAAGAGCTTTTACTGCTCGAGAGACCGAATATTTAATGCATAGGTCACGTCCCCTGTAGAAGGGAAAGAGCACTGTCCAATGACTGGGTACTGCCTACTACCTACCAGTCAATAATGATGACCTTCATGGTAAGTATAAATACCCCTCTAAAACTCAAAGCAATGGTACACAAATCCAATTCTCACAATATACACAGTGTTTTTTCTTCTCTTCTCTCATAGAGATTGATTTGATCGTCAAAGGGGATACGTCAAAAAACACTGGGGTGCCCTTCTAACCCTTCTTTTGAGTGTTAGGAACTGCCCTCGACTGGCCTGAATCAATCGGACAACCTTAAAAGCAATTCATCACCACTCCTTAGGCCATCTTTGGTCTTCCTTTGCTACGGGATTGTCGAATTTCAAGGTAAATACGAGTTCACCAGGGGAGAAATTTGTTTTTTATTTATTTACTGTACAAAACATTTTCAGCACAATTAGGCACCATCTGTGGAAAACCGACCAAATTTTTTAAAGAATAGTGACCATGGTGAATATTTGTCAAATGGGAAAAGGCCCTCAACAAAGGAACATGGATTTACCGACCCCCTCCATGTCGAGAACAAAGAATCGCGTTGAAAGTGTCAATGGGGAACTTTTCGTTCATTCTAGGGAGAAAATTCGCCAAACTAGTTAGAGTATCAGAGCTGGAAATCAACTCCCTTGGCCCGTCAACTTGCTAATGTGATTAAGGATCGGTTTGGGGATCGACTACGACAGTTGGAAGAACACAACGTGAATGTCCTAAATCGACTTGATGAGTTTGCACACTTTGGCAGAGGATCTCGAGACCTGCGATAGTTGCGGGAGCCCTCTGTTGGGAAGTGAGAGCTGAGGACTTGAGGAACCGCTTGAGTGGCGAAGCAGGGAGCTCCAAGGCTCCAAAGCGCCCGATGGCCAAGGAAAAGCTCCTAAAGGCTCTAGCCAAGAGGGCTAGGCCATTGGCCTGGAACGATCTCTATCGGAGACTGTCTGGGCAACAGGGCGTGGAGTATTCTGAGGAGGGGTTAACCCTCTCTGTACAAAACCCTGGAACTGGGTGGTATGTCGACCGACGCCGAGAAGGTGGAGAAGTGCATCCCAAGCCGAGGGGAGACCTCATGGTATGTTTGGATTCTACTAGAAGGGATAGGGCCACATCAGAGGATGACACAGATGATAAGACAATCCAGTCATCCTTCACGAGGAGCACCGTGGAGGCAGAAATACCAAAGAAGTTTGTAGTACCAAGGTTCAAAGTTATAATGGACGTTCTAACCTAGAAGCTCACCTTAGACAATATAAGCAACTGATGTCCTTGTACCACTCAGAGCACTAGCTTCTCTGCCGGGTGTTCTCTATGAGCCTGAGAGACACTGTCATGAAATGGTTCGAAACCCTTTCATCCCACAACATAGGGTCTTGGAAAAAGCTAACCAAGAAATTCTTTGCTTGATTCATTATAGAGAGCAAGCACCCCAAAATGTTGGGTCACTACTAACCCTAAGACAACAGAAAGGTGAAATGCTTCGCCAGTACGCCGCTTGTTACTGGGAGGAAGTGAATGAGATGGAGGGATGTTCCGAGGTCATGATTGCCACTTCCTTCAAACTTGGCCTCTCACGGGACACTGACCTCTATAGGTCCTTAACTAAGAATACGCCGATAGATATGAGAGAGATGATGACCCAAATCAATCAATTTTTTCAGATGGAAGATGAAATGATATGGGGCAAAGAGAAGCCTCAGGCTCCGAGGAAGAAGGAAAAGGGGAAAGGGGGGCCCCTTCCTAGAATGGATTGTTGCCTCCATCTAGAAGCTCTTTCAAAGGGGTCCATACTATGTTTAAGGAGCCTATTTATAAACTGTTGCACAAGATCAAGAAGGAGTCTTTCTTCAAATGGTCGCCCAAGATGTAGGGAGATCCATCCACTAGGAACTCGAAAGTAAGATGTTTGTACCACCAGGATGTGGGACATCTCACTGAAGATTGCCAAGTCTACAAGTCTTTCTTGGAGAAATTGGTACAAAAGGGGCACCTGAAAGAATATATCAAGGAAATAGCACTAGTGGAGCCCCGTGGTGCCAATAATCAAGCAACTATCTGAGATAATGTCATTGACATCATTCATATTTGTCCACTAGATCGACCGATGACTAATACTCTCAGATCCGACCTCAAGAGGGTAGTCTTTACAAGGAAGGTGGAGGAGAGAAATGAGGGTCGACCTAGCAAGAAGCCCTGGACGAATGAGGAAGGTATCACTTTTTTCAGTGCCGACCTGGCGGGCATGGTCCTCCCCCATGATGATGCCTTGATCCTAACTTTGAAAATTGGTGACTTTGACGTCAAAAAGGTCTTGGTGGACTTCAAGAGTTCTTCGGAGGTGATGTACTTTGAAGTTCTAAAACGCATGAGTCTTAGTTCTAAAGATCTTACCAGAGTTAGGATGCCCCTTGTTGGATTCAATGGCTCATATGTCTTGCCCTTGGGTAAGATCACACTGTTAGTCACCACGGGGCTCGTTACAACTAACACGGAGTTTGTGGTAATCGAATCTGATTCGTCTTACAATATAATCACGGGATAGGCCTGGTTACATGCGCTTGGGGAAGTACACTCTACCTATCATAAGAAGTTGAAGTTTCCCACTCCTGGAGGAGTAATGGAAATCCACGGGGACTAGGCATCCTCCAAAGTTGTTTTTATGCGACGGTGAAGGCAAAGGTCACCTCCAAGGAAAAGGAGCGAGCCCTAGAGAAAGTCTTGAATAAATAGCAATTACAGTCTAGGTGGTTGGAAGTCGATGAGTCGCAGATTGATTAAACAGACTGCACAGTAGAGGACCTCTAGAAGATACTCCTAGTGGAGGGAGATGAAGAAAGGTACTTTCTAATCAACTCCACCATGTCCCCCACTGAATAGGAAGAGATAACTGATTTTTCGAGAAGGAATGCAGACGTGTTTGCATTGGACGCCATGGAGATGAAGGGAATAAGCCCCGAAGGTATAACTCACAAGCTTTATGTTGATCCCGCTCACAAGCCAGTAAAGCAAAAATCTTGATGTATGGCACCACATCACGCCTAGGCGATAAATAAATAAGTGGAGAGGCTCCTAGAGGCCAATACCATCCGAGAGGTACAGTTTGTAAACCCTCACACTCTTATCTTTATATAGGAAGTAATCATTTCTTTGTGAAATGTTAATATACATAATGGAGTCTGCATGAACTAAGTAGATTGTAAGAGTAGAGATAATAATGTTAATAGTGAAGAATCGGGTAAATATTTAGTTCAAACTTAGTTTTGACTTGTAAATATATGAAACCGTTTGCAATAGAACTTATACCAACTATGTTTGATGTACAAATGTATGTTGTATAAGTTTGGATTGATTTTGGAAGGATTTGGAATGGGTTTGAAATGAAAACTAGAGGAAATAGGCAAATCTGGACATGACTTACCGGTAGTACACTGTCCAGTGGATCCGAACTATCGGTAGTCAACAGGTAGTAAATTTTCAATAGATTCAAACTACCGGTAGTCAACAAGTAATAAATTTTTAGTAGATCCGAACTACCGGTAGTCAATAGGTAGTAAGTGGCCAGTGGGCTGAACTACCAGTAGCTCGATACAAACTATCGGTAGATCATTAAAAAATCAGGATTTTTATGTTTTAAAACCCCATTTTTACTCCATTTGCTCCCATTCTTTCACTCCACGCTCACCCCAAACCTCTTAGAACCCTAATAGAAAGACATAGAGAGGAAGCAAGAAAGAGAAAATAAGAGTTCTAAGGGTGATTCAAGATCAAATCTTCTTGTCCTTCACACCAAAGCCAAGAAGAAAGGTAGGGTTTTCTTCCATTCTTGTTCATTGAGACTAGGGTTTGTATATATGTATTTTTTGAGTCTAAATCTTATATATATGTTATAAAATGATCATTCTTTGGTCTTCTTGTAATTTTTATTATGTTTTAAACAAAGTTAGGATTGAATACCCATGAAATCTCTTTTTCTTGATTTTAAAACCCTAGTTTTCAAGATAGATGAATTTCCTCTTGATTCTTCTTTTGTTTTTGATTTCGAAACCCTAGTGCTTTGTGTTGGGTAATAAAATGATGTTGTGATGATCTCTTGCTTAATTTCTTAAATTTTTCTCTTGTATTAAAAAATGTGAAATTGTGAATTTATGGAATTGTTTGTTGTTTGAGAAAATTGTTGGTATTGTATCTCTTGTGTGATTGTTGAATAAACATAGGCTACAATTGACCAGGTATCGTGGAGTGTGTAGACGCCTTCTTACTCCGTGCGGGTTTGAACTTTTCCTACCATTCATAGTGGGGTTAGTGCCTTGCGAGGACTAAATCATTATCGCTCACGGGGTATTGTAAAAAAAGGGTTAGTATACTACTCTTGGGTTGGATACATCACTATCATGGTGTTGGCATACGCCCTTCCTAAAAGTTGGATATCCTTGCGAGGATTTGTGTGGGTTGTATGTGGGCCAGGATATTTTCGATGGTATTCATACGAGATCTTACTTCAGACCAGAGATACGAATACAGTGGTGGGTTATTGTTCATTGTACCAAAAATAGTTTCTACAAGAATTTTGGGAAGTATAAGATTCCACAAGAACTTGAGAGAAACTGTTTATGGTGGAATGAATTATTAGTCGTATATTGGTTTTACTTATGCATTAAATTACTAATGTTGCTTAAACTTGAGATATGTTTTAATTTCCCTGTTTTATTTCAAAAATGATATTTGCGAAATGAGACCGACTTGCTTTACATGTTTTCTAAACCTTGTTCTAGTTTGGGAAGAATATTGCTACAGAGCTTAGTGCTCACTCCCTACAAATAATATATTTATAGATTATTTGTTAGAGGAGGAGCTCGGAGTCGATGAATAGGTGCATTTGGAAGCTTCGCTAGACGGGGACGTAGAACCCGAGGTAGATGCTTAGGGTTATACTCTCCTAGGTGCTAGACTAGAAAATTCCTTTTGAGACTCGGTGGAGTCTAATATTTTTTGTTATTTCGCTGTAAGTTAAATTTGATTCTTTTGGATGTAATTGTCATGGTTGGGCATATTCTTTTGGGATAATGTTGTAAATATTAGATATAATGAATGGATTTTTATTTATGGATGGATTATATTAGTTGCTTTCATGATGTGAATGGTTCTAAAATTGTAATGTTGTCCAAGGTGGTTTTTAGGGTATTACACAATTTCTAGAATGACTATCGAATACAGTTTGTGCAAAAAAGAAGGGTAAAAAATGGCACGTTTGCATAGACTTTACTGACTTAAACAAGGCATGGCCCAAGGATGACTTCCCTCTCCGAAAAGTAGACCAGCTGGTGGATGCCACGACAGGACACCAGTGCATGGCCTTCTTCGATGTTAAAGCCAGCTACCATCAGATTCCCTCCATCCGTCTAACCAAGAGAAGACTGTTTTCATCATTTCAAGAGAGGTTTATTGTCACATGGTCATGCCTTTAGGTCTAAAAATGTAGGAGCTATGTACCAAAGACTCATGAACCAAATATTCAAGCAGTAGATAGAGAACACCATGAAGGTGTATATCGATGACATGCTAATCAAAAGCAGGAAAAGGGACGACCACATCACGGACCAAGAAGACACCTTCTCACCCTTCGAGAATACAAATTGAAACTAAATGTGGCAAAGTGTGTCTTTGGACTATGTTCTGGAAAGTTCCTCGAATACTTAGTGATTCGACGTAGTGTTGAAGCCAATCCAAAGCAAATACAAGCCATCATGGATGTGCAAAGCCCCTGGATAGTCTGGGAAGTTCAGAAACTCACAGGAATGCTAGCTATGCTAAATCGTTTTATCTCTCAATCATCGGACAAGTGCAAGTCCTTTTTCAGGGCTTTCGGGAGGTCCGAAAAGGATACTTGGGATCAGGAATGTGAGGATGCACTCGAAGGGATCAAGGAATACCTTAGGGTCCTCCCGACCCTGTCTGTACCAATCAGAGGAGAGATGTTGTTCCTTTACTTAGCCATGTCAAATTTCACTATCAGTGGGGTACTGGTCCATGAGCATGAACGCGAACAGAAGCTAGTATACTACGTGAGCAAGGCTCTGTTGGACGCGGAAACGAGATACTTACCCTTGGAAAAGTTAGTACTAGCATTAATCACGACCGCAAGAAAATAAGGCATTACTTTCAAGCACACTAGATCATCGTTCTAATGGATTAACCCTTGAAAGCAATTCTAAGAAAGGAGGATTTCTCGAGAAGAATCGCCAAGTAGGCGGTAGAGATGGGTGAACATGACTCCATTCCGAATTGAATTTGGACAAGCCTCGGGTTGTAGAGTTTAACCCGAATATACATAAATATATTTAACTAGGGTTAGTATTTATGTTCACTCTTTAGAGTCAAAATTTTTATTTCACTTCAAATCTTCACCCCTGCGTCTCCATCACTCTCAAATCCTTCTCTCATTCATCACTCCTTTCTCTCTCAGACTCCCTCTTTTAATCGTCACTCGTTTGAGTCATCTTAGACTGTTAACCTCCGTCTCTCACTGCTTCTCTCTTTATTTGCATCTCGCCCTTTATCTCAGATCATTTGAAAAATATCAGATCTACACTTAAACAAATTAAATCTACACTTCAAAAAATTAACTCGAATTAAGTAACCCAATTCAACCCAAGTGTTAACCCGAAATTAGCCCGAATTAAGTAATTCAAATTCAACCCGAGCTCGTCCGAATTAAACTCGGCTAGTACTCGAGTTGAGGTAGGGTTAGAGTTGAAGATTATATATCTAGGGTTGACCTCTCACCACGCTCGAGTTGCACCCCTACATAAAGGAACAGGTGCTGACAGACTTTTTAGCAGAGTTTTCCAAGGGGGAGCCTCCTCTCCTTTGGGAGGAGCCCTCAGTGAACAGCCAAGAACTCTCCTAGAATCTCTGCGTGGACAAATCCTGCACTAATAAGGCTTCTGAAATCAGGGTGCTGTTAGTCTCCCTAGAGGGATTGGTCACGGAACAAGCTACTCGACTAGACTTCAAGGCATCCAACAATGAAGTAGAGTATGAGGCCCTTATTTTCGGATTTAAACTTGTCGATGCCACAAGAGCCACATAACTAATCGTCTACTACAATTCTATGTTAGTGGTAAACCAAATTAATGGAGAGTTCGAAGCAAAGGGCTCTAGAATGAAAGCTTACCACCATGGAACGATGACTTTGCTCCACAAGTTCAAGAAAGTTGAAGTCAAGCATGTTCTTTGAGATAAGAATGTCCACGTTGACACCTTGGCATGTCTGACCTCGGTGCTGGATTCCACCATGACATGAAGGATCATCGTAGAGTACCTTTCAAGCCCAGTATAGATAAAGTACCTAAGGTGGCCATTGTCCAGGAAAGATAGGAGCCCTCAAGCTGGATTGATCCACTACTCAAGTTCCTCCTCTCTAAAGAACTCCATGAATGCCCAAAAAGATTAGGAAGATAAAGTTAAGGGCTCCAAGGTTTTGGGCCTCCCTGAATCAGAAGTTGTACCAAAAGTTATTTCCTATAACATATTTGCTTTGCGTTCGTGAAGATAAAGTCTAGCCACTCCTGTATGAGGTTCATGAAGGCATATGTCGGGGACACGTAGGAGGACGATCCATGGCTCATCGTATCATATCCCAAGGGTATTGGTGGCCACGAATGCAAAATGACGCGCAGGCCTACGTTCAAAAATGTGATCGGTGTCAGAGATTTGCTTTAGTCAATTGACAGTCAGCCAGGGACTTACACCCGTTAACTAGTCCATGGTCATTCATCAATGGGGACTCGACCTGGTTGAACCCCTTCCAAGGGCTCTTGAAGACAAGAGGTTCCTGATATTAGAAATCGATTATTTTACAAAGTGGGTCGAAGCGGAGCCCTTGACTTATATTAGGGACGTGGACAGCAAGAAGTTTGTGTGGAGGAACATATTGACAAGTTTGGGAGTCCTCCGTGCACTTGTATTGAACAATGGGACCCAATTTAACAACGAGTCCTACAAGTCTTTTATTGGACATCTTGGAATCCAGAACTACTAATCTACCCCTGCATATCTGCAAGCCAACGAACAGGTAGAATCCTCAAACAAAACTATCATCAATAGAATCAAGAAGAGGTGGAAGAAGGCTAAGGGAAAGTGGGTGGATGAGCTCCTAAATGTCCTTTGGGCATACAGGACTATCCCTCAAACCTCAATAGGAGAAACGTCTTACGCTCTTGCATACGGGGTGAAGGTAGTCATCTCGTTGGAAGTAGGTCTCCCTACCATAAGGAAACAAGCCTTCGACACTGACTCAGCTTAGATATGGACCTCATGGAGGAGATAAGAGAAGTGGTTACCTTAAGATTGGCTAAGTATCAAGAAGGGGTGTCCAAGCTCTTATAACAAGAGGGTCAAGCCCGAGAATTCCAAATAGGCGATCTAGTGCTCAGAAAGGTTGTGGGGAACATCTAAGATCCAAAAAATGAAAAGATGGGACCTAATTGGGAAGACCCATACAAAGACATGTTAGTAGGAGGCTCCGGGTCATATAAGTTAGAAGACATAGAAGGAAGTGTTGTAATATGACCTTGGAATGTAATGAATTTGAAAAAATACTACTTTTGATAAATAAAAGACTTATCTTCGTGCTAAGTGCACCATCTTGGAAGGGACATGGCCCTAGAGGCAAAGTCTTAGGGACTCCGGCCTCCAAATAGAGAATAGGAGCTTGACTCATGGAGGGGGCACAACCCTGGAGGCTGAGTCTTAGAGACTCCTATCTCCAAATAAAGAATAGGAACTTGCCTCCTAGAAGGGACATGGGGCATGGCCCTGGAGGCAGAGTTTTAGGGACTTTTGCCTCTAAATAAAGAATATGAGCTTACCTCCTAGAAGGGGCATGACCCTGTAGGCAGGGTCTTAAGGACTCCTGCCCCAAAATGAAGAACTGAAGCTTGCCTCCTGGTAGGGGCACGGCCCTGGAGGTAGAGTCTTAGACTCTCACCTCCAAATAAGGAACCGGAGCATGCCTCCTAAAAGGGTATAAACCCAGGAGACAGAGTTCAATACTCCGCCCATAGAAAGATAGAGGGAGCATGACCTCTTAGATAAGGGATGACCCCGAGGGCATT
>CAUOFW020002313.1:0-51321 GCA_963454935.2 Ilex paraguariensis
TCCATTTATCCATACTTATACAAAAACATGCACCGTTATATTAAAACAGTCCACATAAATTCAATTACAATTCTTTTACACATTACATGCCCAAAACACAGTTTTACATAAACCAAGGTTAAAGTTCATAATCCGGTCTCTCTTCAACCTTGAGGATCAAAGTGAGGGCCGTCCACCAGTGTATATCCAGCACCTGAAATATTTTTTCATATAGGGTGAGCCACGCCCAGTAGAGTAATTCTTACAGAGGCTACTCCCACCTAAGTGCACATGCAATGCTCACATACAATATTTCATATTCACATCAACATTCCAAGTAAGAATATGCATTCAATGTTGGAATTTATTATGTCATGCCATGAAATGAGATGAGACTCACTCATGAACATCAACCCGAGCTCTTCCCAGCTCCTCAACACATGCTAGTACCAATGTGTATGGAATTGTCATTTATGTTGCACATCAATGACTTTTACCAATCTAGGGTCTTTGTATGGGGTGGATGTTCATGGGCTTACACCAAGGGTCTCCAACCTACTCGAAATTTATGGACTTCTACCAAGGACTCCACGTACACCCACACACTTCATGGGCCAAACCAAGGGAGTGCGTATCCCAATCACCGAGCCTTGCACCCGAGGAATCTTCTAGTCCCTTCTTGTTAACCCCAATCCTAATTACCATGCAACCCGTGCGAATCGGCCAAGTCTTCAACCAAGCTTAATCGAGTCCACTCCTCATTCACCAAGTGTGGTGTTAGTGACAACCATACACACACCCATATGATGCAATGTTATCGTGCATATGCAATATAATGTCCCATTGTACAATGATAACATATTCATTGTTCTATGAAAGACATATGAACAATATCAACACATTTCACATATCCCATGACAAAATTATATCATAAGCATATAATTCCCATAATTTTCCACAATGTCAATGTATAATATCAATATAGCACAAGCATGTATATACATTGACGATTTTCATAAAACAATTCCAAGTATGTTATCACAATTTTTATGCCAATAATACACTTAATCACAAAGGCACAATTTCAGCCTAAAAAAAATTCATAAAATGACCTAAAAATGGTCCGTAAAATGGCCTAAAACTAATCTGTAAAATGGCCTAAAAATAGTCCATTTGGACAGCCTACATGCAGCCCCATTTCAGGCACTAAAACAATTCAAATACAGTCCATTATTTCACCCCAGAACAATTCCTAATTTTTACCCCAAAACAGTCCATAATTTCATCCCAAAACAGTCCCTAACAGTCCATAACTTCAGCCCCTAAACCAGCCCTAGAACAACCCCAAAGGAGAGGAATAAAACAAAAGTAGGAAGGACCCTACCTCTTGTAGCGTGAAGGAAATGATAGAACTTCCAAAAACTTCAACAATAGTCCAAGAACTTGATTTCTCAAAATTTTTTCTTTGGTTCTTCGGTGAAATCCACGTTTCTTGGTACGTAGACGTAGCCCTCGTCAGGGTGATCGACTTTAACTCTTGGTTCGAGTTGATTCGAGCGACGGAACTTCTTGGATCGGAAGAAGAAGCTTGAAGATCAAAGCTTTCTCTCTTCTCTCCCTTTTCTCTCTATGGCTAGCCAAACAAGATTGAAAAATGGTGAGAAATACCTGATTTTTCAGATATTGCCCCTATTTATACCCCCTTAATGTGCGGTCCAAATTGCATCGAATATTTTCGACTTCTGGATCCGTTTTTCGTCACGAAACGATTCATTATATCTCAGATTAAGTTCAAATTAATTTTATTTGAACTTTAACTTAATTTTAAGGATTTTTATAAAATTTATTTTTGGGGACCTTTAAAATGTCATTTGCCATGCAGTCGTCTCGAACAACGTGTAAAAATTTGACTATCTCAAAATTTGATGAAATTTGACAGTGTGGCTAGGTTTTACAATACGAACCCAACGGCGAACTCCGTTTCCTCATTTGAGGTCTAGAACATGAGTATTTTTAATACGCATTATAATGACAAATTACCATTTTGCCCTTTCTTTATTTTTTTTGAAAAAGTCCAAATTTACCTGATTTTACATTCTTCCCCCCTTAAAAGAATTTCATCCCCGAAAATCACACATACATACACATACAATCACATGCATATGCAACAATCATTTAATATCTAATTACTATAAGAAAGTACCTCCATCCTCGAATAAGAAAGGATAATTGGTACAGATGGTGTCCTCGTGCTCCCATGTTGCTTCCTCCACTCCTCAGTGCTGCCACATCACCTTTACTAGTTGCACGGTCTTGCCTCGCAAGACCTGTTCCCAGCTATCCATGATACGCACCGGTCCCTCCTCGAAAGTCCCATCAGCATCAATAACAAGCTCTCCCCAATCCACCATATGAGTCGGATCTGGGGTGTATTTCACGAGCATAGAGACATGGAATACTGCATGAATACCTGATAAATTTGGCGGTAATGCCAATCGGTAAACAACTGTACCTATCCTCTCGAGTACCTCGAAGAGTCCGATATATTTTGGCGACAGCTTTCCCTGCTTGCCGAACCTGACCACTCCTCTCTTAGGCATTACCTTCAAGAACACATGATCTCCCACCTCAAACTCTAGAGGTCGTCGTCGTTTGTCGGCATAGCTCTTCTGTTGACTCTGAGCTGTGAGAAGACGCTTTTGTATCAAGTCCACCTTCTTAGAGGTGTCCCTAACCAAATCCAAACTCATAAAGGATCTTTCTCCCACCTCTGTCCAACAAATCGGAGATCAACAAGGCCTCCCATATAGTGCCTCATAGGGTGCCATCTGTATGCTCGTCTGATAACTGTTGTTGTAGGCGAACTCCACTAAGGGTAAGTGCTCTTCCCAGCTACCCTTGAGATCTAGGACGCATGCCCGTAGCATGTTCTCTAAAATCTGGATGGTCCTCTCTGACTGACCGTTTGTCTGAGGATGAAAACCAGTGCTCATCATCAACCGTGTTCCTATGGCTCGCTTGAAACTCTCCCAAAAATGAGCTGTAAACCTGGGATCCCGATCCGATACTATAGATACGAGTACCCCATGCAACCGGAAAATCTCTTGTATATACAACTTGTAGAATTCCTCTAGTATGAAGGTCATCCGCAAAGCTAAAAAGTGTGCCGATATCGTAAGCGGGTCTACTATCACCCACACCGCGTCATGTCCCCACTATGTCCATGGCAAGTGAGTTACAAAATCGATCGTGATATGCTCCCACTTCCACTCAGCTACCTGCTGGCACGTGAGACATCGGCTAACAAAATTTCCAACATCTTTCTTCATCCCGCTCCAATAATACTGGCGACAAAGATCATGGTACATCTTCGTACCACTTGGATGCACAACAAATCTGGAACAATAGAACTCTCTAAGAATCTCCTTTTTGAGTTCCGCAGATTGGGGAACTACAATCATTCCCCTAAACCGAAGACTACCATCAGAATGAATGGCCCAACCCTCGTCACCTGTACCTAACCGTACTCGGTCCCTGATGGGTGATAACTCTGTATCCTGTCCCTAGGATTCAATCACTTTGCTCAGTAGGGAAGGTGTAGCCACCAAACTCCTCAAAGTACCCTGAGTCTGATCTCTATAGTATAGCCCAAATTGTCCCATAGTCTCGAGCATTTGCCACTCCCAGGAAATCACACTAGCTAATACTCCTCATGACTTTTGACTGGGTGCATCAGCCACCACATTTTCCTTACCAGGATGGTAATGCAAAGTGAAGTCGTAGTCCTCTAAATACTCCATCCACCTGCTTTGCCTCATGTTAAGGTCCTGCTATGTAAAGATGTACTTCAGACTCTTATGGTCCGAAAACACTTCTAATTATTCACCATATAAGTAGTGGCGCCAAGCCTTCAAGGCAAAGACAATGGCCGCCAACTCCATGTCATGCGTGGGGTAATTCTGCTCATGATTCTTTAACTGCCAAAACCATAAGCCACCACCCTTCCAGACTGCATCAACACATAACCGAGTCTGTCATTCGAGGCATCACAATACACTGTGTACCTCTGTCCCCTTTTTGGAACTATCAGAATAGGAGCTGATGTAAGCCTCCTCTTTAACTCCTGAAATGCCTTCTCACATGAGTCATTCTACTCAAACTTGACCTCTTTTCGGGTTAATCTAGTCATAGGTACAGCTAGTTGGGAGAAGTCCTCAATGAACCTCCTGTAATACCCCGCTAATCCCAAGAAACTGCGTATCTTGAAGACTAACTTCGATCTCTCCCAATTCATAACTGCCTCAACTTTCTCCGAGTCTATGGATACACCCAAAACCGGCACCACGTGTCCCAAAAACTTCACATCCGTAAGCCAAAATTCACACTTGCTGAACTTGACGTACAACTGATGGTCTCTTAAGACCTGGAGAATAATCCTTAAGTGACCCTCATGCTCCTCCTCAGACTTGGAGTAGATCAAGATGTCATCAACAAAGATTACAACAAACTGATCTAGGTAGCGTTGGAACACCCTGTGCATGAGATCTATGAATGCCGCCAGAGCATTCGTCAACCCGAAGGGCATGATTGTAAACTCGAATTGCCCATACCTCGTCCTAAACGCCATCTTTGGGATATCTGCCTCCCTAACCGTCAACTGATGGTAACTAATGTGGAGATCTATCTTGAAGTAGAACCGCGCCCCTCTCAACTGATCAAACAAGTCATCAATCCTCAGCAAAGGGTACCTATTCTTGATAGTAACCCGATTCAACTGTCGATAATTTATACACAATCGAAGGGTCTTGTCCTCCTTCTTGGCAAACAATACTGAAGTGCCCCAAGGTGAGGTGCTCGGCCTAATAAAACCCCTGTCCAACAATTCTTGCAATTGGACCTTGTGTTCTTGTAACTCAGCAGACGCCATCCTATGTGGAGTCATAGAAATGGGTGATGTACTAGGATGTAACTCAATGGTGAAGTCTATATCCCTATGTGGAGGTAATCCCGGTAGTTCATTTGAAAAAAATATCCTCATACTCACAAACCACCTGAGGTAGACCTAACTCCTGTCTCACCTCATCCTTTAGAGTAAGGCTGGCAAGTCAACTCATTAACTACTCATGCCATCGAGAATCGTACACTGCTTGGGGTAAAACATCATGCTTTTCCCCCTGGAACTTGAAACAAACACCTTCCGGTGTATAGGCAGTGACCCTTTTACGATCACAATCAATGACGACTCGGTGTGTCATCAACCAATCCATACCAAGGATAACATCGAACTTCGACATGTCCATGACTCTAAGGTCCACGGTGAGTAGAATCCCCGAGATCTCTAACTCACAACCCCGACATATCTGATCAACGCTCACCCTAGCTCCTAGGGGAGAACTCACATGCAATGGCTCTTCCAAGGTTTCAACCTCTAAGCCCAAGTCTTTCACACAAGATGCAGAAATAAAAGAATGAGATGCACTTGAATCAAATAATACTCTTGCCCATAAGCGAGAGAGTAGAAATGTACCCTATATCACCGACGGATCTCCCGGCTCAGTCTGTGGCGTCATGGCGTAGACACGCCCCTGGGTTCCTGAAGTCTCGACTTGTGAGCCCTAGCCTCGGCCTCGATCCATGCCCTAGCCTATTTGGCTTATTTGCGGAATCCCCTCTCATGAAGTAGTAGGGCCCTGTGCAGCGCCTTGAAACTGGTACTGGCTCCCTGGCCCATGATGGGGTAGGGAGGAATAGAGTACGTCTGTGAGTACCTCACTGAAGACTAGGACTGGGATCCCTGTCGCTGAGGACAATCTTTCCTCATGTGGCCTGGCTGATGACAATGATAGCAAGTCTTTTGACCTACCTGATACGTAGTCCTGAAGTTTCTCCCGCCTTAGGAGGACTGACCTTGGCCTTGGCCTTGATAGCCGTGACCCTGCCTTTGATGCCCCTGTAGAGCAGAAATCCTCTGCTTCTTCCCTGCACTAGAAGAAGAGGAGTGACCCTCTTTCTTCTTGTCTTTAACACCCGTCTCTCAGATGTTCTGTGCATCTTCTACCTCCCTCTCAATGACCATAGTTGTTGTGACCATCGAGTGCAAGTCTAGCAATAGGAGACACACAATTTTGCCTCGGATGGACAACTTCAAGCCATCCTCAAACTTTCTCACCTTGGCCATATCAGTAGCCACATAGTCATCAGTGAAACGGGCTAATTCTGTGAACTTAGCCACGTATTCCATCACCGTCATCATCCCTTGTCTAAGGTCTGGGAATTCCCGGGCCTTTGCATCTCTAGCAGCTATGGGGAAATATTTGCTCATAAAGAGCTCCTTGAACTCTGGCCAAGTCATGGTCTCCAAATTCTTTGAGTTCTTGACCCAATCCCACCACACATGGGATTCTCCTTCCAACTGAAATGTTGCTAGTGTTACCTTGGTGGCATCGGAGGTGATCTCCATAGCCTTCAAGATTTTTTCAACTTGCCGGAACTAATGGTCAGCTACCATCGGATCTGCCCCTCCCTTGAAGATCGGAGGCTGGTGTGCCTTGAATTTCTGGAGGTGACTCGAGCCTCCTTGACTTCCACTTGCACCAGCCTGTGCAATGGTAGCAGTTGTAGCACTAGCTTGTGCAATTGTAGCAGCTGCAGCACTAATAGCCTCCACGAAGGCTTGTTAGTCAAAGGCCGGTGGGGGTTGGTTGTTCCGTCCACCGCCTTGGCGTCCTCTTCCTCGATTAGCCATCTACTTATGTTAGATAGCAATAGAGTCTTACATAGTATCCCAAAAATGGGGATCAAGTTTAAACTTTGATATTTCTCTCCTTGTCTAATGATTAGCACAAAACATTGCATATTTCTAGGTGCTAATCATAATATTTTAACTGCTTTTGAAGATTAAATGTTTGGAGTTATATCTGTTGAGTTATTAATGATTATATTTGGTGTTTGTAGTTAAAAGGTGCTAAATAAGGCTCCTTAAGGCCTTTCTAGATGTTTTGAGATGATTGGAGGTGAAAGAATGGCCAGAGGAAAGCTTTGGAGTAATGAAATCAGAAAATCCAGACAAGGATGCAGAAGTGTACCGGTACGGTCTAGCCACTGGAACATAGCATACCGGTACTACATACTAGTACGGTAAAGACTCTGGAGTTTAATGTACTAGTACACAGTACCGGTACGCTCTGCTGTTCTACCCAATTGCTCTACAACTCAGACCTGTACTTCGTGGGACCCTCCATGACATTCTCCTGCAACTCCCTGACACTCCCAGCATATAGAACACCCCCTCATTCACCTCCTCTTGGACTTTTGGAGCATAGGTCATAAATGTGGAGAGAGGAGAGAGAAGCAGCTGGGTGAGGAGACACAGCCTACACCAGCCCACCTTATTTCATGCTCCTATGTTGGGAATCACATCAGGAGCTGCAGGAGACTCTAGGGCGCAAAAATTGAAGGCTCTCACACTCCATATACTCAGAATTCTTCAGCATTTCAAAGGGGTGGCTACCTAAGCTTATGAGTAGTTCAATGAAGAAGATGATGAATAGTGTAATAAAAGCTTATGTTTTTGCATTTTCTTCACTCATTTCATTGCAGTAAGTTGTAGCTATCTTGTAATCCTTATTTCTGGCATTGTAATCTCCTTTATTTCAAGTATATTTCAAGTTTAGTTACATGTTCTTCAATCCACCATTGTTGCTTCCAAGTTTTCTTCATTTCTTGCTTTAAAATGGGTATTGTATTTCTTTCTTTATATTTCAAGTTTTTTTGCTTTAAGTTAAGTTTCAATCTTCATTTCTTTATTATGTCTCTTTATATTACGCATTTGTCTATTTCTTTCATGAGTAGCTAGATTTTAAGTTGGTTAATCCAAGGGAGACCTCCTCTTGGGTTTTCCAATTTAACTCATTTTCTTTCCTCCTCTCGGTGTAAGATGGTTCGGTTTGACTGGGTTGAGAGTGGATGGGGTTGTGAGTCTTTGATATTCCATAGGCTTGGTCACGATTTATGCTGGGATCCTCACCATCTTGTCCCTAGCTTCCCACGAATCAATCGTTCATCTATGCACCATTAGAGGAGGGTTTCGATTGAGTTGGGATTCCCATTGGAATGACCTCTTTGGATTAGCCAACACTTGTTTTATTTTATTTTCATTCACAAACTCCAATCACCAAAACACACACAAAAGATTTTACACTTTCCATTTTTTTTACAAAATCACCTTCACCACACTTGAGCTTTCCTTCCCTGAGGAGACGACCTTGGAATACTTTTCCAAGTAAAACAAGACATACAAAAGACTCCTTGCACTTGGGAGCACTTTTTTTCACATGCATACATTTCATTCCAAACATTTTGTTCATTCCATTCCATCCACCATTCCGTTGCCCCATCTCTTGCATCATTCCGAGGGAGAGTGACACTCTCTTTCACACATAAGCCCCATACACATATTTGAGGGAGGATTTTTAGAGGTTAGAAAACTACAAGGAATTTTGTCAAGCATCTAACTAGTAGAGCATGTGTCAACCACTAATAGACATTAACGCCCCGAACCATCCCGTTCATTCTTTTCCGAAGCCCAAGGTTATATTTTCTAACCCTAGTGTTTCTCCTTTCCATATACCTTTTACCATGCATATAATTCACATAACAAGTAACACATAGCATGTAGCAAGTAGAGCACATAACATGAAATGCATATGAAATGCAATGGTCTAAACCCATGCCCATCAAGCCTTAGGTTATTCGTATACCTATGCTCTGATACCAAGTTGTGACACCCCAAAATCTGGGGGTCCGTTGATTACCCATCAACCTGCGGAATACTCGTGGATACCGAGTAATTCAATATCACGCCATTATGCCCCATTTACCAGGGTCCATAATTTAACAAAAATTCGGTGAGATTCTTATTTGTACGGAGAACTCTACCCAAAACACAACCTATGCAATTATACAATCATATGACCCATCCGAGGTCCAATATACAATACTCACCACATCGGGTCTATTTGAAAGTAAACATTCACCACACTGGGTCCATTTATCTATACTCATACAAAAACATGCACCGTTATATTAAAACAATCCATATAAACTCAGTTACAATTCTTTTATACATTATATGCCCAAAACATAGTTTTACATAAACCAAGGTTAAAGGCCACAATCCGGCCTTTCTTCACCCTTGAGGATCCAAGTGAGGGCCATCCACCGGTGAGTATCCAACACCTAAAATGTTTTTCCGTATAGGGTGAGCCACACCCAGTAGAGTAATTCCTACAGAGGCTACTTCCCCCTAAGTGCACATGCAATGCTCACATATAACATTTCATATTCACATCAATATTCCAAGTAAGAATATGCATTCAATGTTGGAATTTATCATGTCATGCCATGAAATGAGATGAGATTCACTCATGAACATCAACCCGAGCTCTTCCCAGCTCCTCAACACATGCTAGTGCCAATGTGTATGGAATTGTTATTTATGTTGCACATCAATGACTTTTACCAATCTAGGGTCTTTATATGGAGTGAATGTTCATGGGCTAACACCAGGGGTCTCCAACCTACTCGGAATTTATAGACTTCCACCAAGGGCTCCGCGTATACCTACACACTTCATGGGCCAAGCCAAGGGAGTGCGTATCCCAATCACCGGGCCTTGCACCCAAGGGATCTTCTAGTCCCTTCTTGTTAACCCCAACCCTAATTATCATGCAACCCATGCGAATCGACCAGATCTTCGACCAAGCTTAATCGAGTCCACTCGTCATTCACCAAGTGTGGTGTTGGTGACAACCATGCACACACCCATATGATGCAATGTTACCGTGCATATGCAATATGATGTCCTATTGTACAATGATAACACATTCATTATGCTATGAAAGACATATGAACAATATCAACACATTTCACATATCCCATGACAAAATTATATCATAAGCATATAATTCGCATAATTTTTCACAATGTCAATGTATAATGTCAATATAGCACAAGCATGTATATACATTGACAATTTTCATAAAATAATTCCAAGCATGTTATCACAATTTTTATGCCAATAATACACTTAATCACAAAGGCAAAATTTCAGCCTAAAAATAGTTCGTAAAACGGCCTAAAAACAGTCTATAAAATGGCCTAAAAATTGTTTGTAAAATGGCCTAAAAATAGTCCGTAAAATGACCTAAAAAAGTTCATAAAATGGCCTAAAAATAGTCCGTAAAATGGCCTAAAATAGTCCGTAAAACAATCCATTTGAATAACCTACATGCAGCCCCATTTCAGGCACTAAAACAGTCCAAAAACAGTCCATTATTTCATCCCAGAACAGTCCCTAATTTCTACCCCAAAATAGTCCATAATTTCATCCCAAAACATTCCCTACCAGTCCATAACTTCAGTCCCTAAACCGGCCCTAGAACAACCCGAAAGGAGAGGAATAAAACTAAAGTAGGAAGGACCCTACCTCTTGTAGCGTGAAGGAAATGATAAAACTTCCAAAAACTTCAACAAGAGCCCAAGAACTTGATTTCTCCAAAATCTTTTCTTTGGTTCTTCGGTTCTTCGGTTTTTCGGTGAAATCCACTTTTCTTGGTACGTAGACATAGCCCTCGTCGCGGTAATCAACTTTAACTCTTGGTTCGAGTTGATCCGAGCGACGAAACTTCTTGGATCGGAAGAAGAAGCTTGAAGATCAAAGCTTTCTCTCTTCTCTCTCTTTTCTCTCTATGGCCGGCCAAACAAGATTGAAAAATGGTAAGAAATATCTGATTTTTCAGATATTTGCCCTTATTTATACCCCCTTAATGTGCGGTCCAAATTGCACCGTATATTTTCGACTTTTGAATCCATTTTTCGTCCTGAAACGATTCATTATATCTCGTATTAAGTTTAAATTAATTTTATTTAAAATTTAACTTAATTTTAAGGAATTTTTATAAAATTTATTTTTGGGGACCTTTAAAATGTCATTTACCACGCAGTCGCCTCGAACAAAGTGTAAAAATTTGACTATCTCAGAATTCGACGAAATTTGACAGGGTGACTAGGTTTTGCAATAAAAACCCAACGAAGAACTCCGTTTCCTCATCTGAGGTCTAGAACATGAGTATTTTAAATATGCATTATAGTGACAAATTACCATTTTACCCTTTCTTTATTTTTTTTTTGAAAAAGTCCAAATTTACTCTAGTTTTACATGAAGGTTCAGGTTCAAGTGGTTCATTTACAGGAATTGACTTACATAATTTTTTTGGAATCTTGGATTTAATACTCTTATCAATCACCTTGCCACTTCTCAGTATTGTGATTGATTGTACTTGACTTGGAGAAGGTTCAAATGATACAGTATTAGCTTGATTTTGACTTTGTGGAGGTTTATGTTGAGATGAAAATTTTCCTTTCTCTGAGGTACTCAAGGACTGGGTCAACTTAGCTAGATGACTCTTAATGTCTTCAATACTTTGTGAAGTTTGAGCTTTAAACTCATTAAAATTCATTTGACTTTGAATAAATTGATTCATAGTATCTTCTAGAGTTCTTCTATGTGGAGGTTTATAGGGTTGATATTGTTGTTGATTTTGTGGTTGTGGTGGACCTTGTGTTTGATTTGTAGGTTGTGTATTTTTTCAACTAAAATTTGGATGATTTCTCCATCTTGGATTGTAAGTTTTAGAATATGAATTTGGATAAGGTTTATTATAAGTTGGAATAGCATTAGATTGTTCAATTAAGACTTTTTTAAATGTAGGTATAATTGGACATTCCCCAGCAGGATGTTCTGACAATGCACAAATTTCACAGATTTGGTCAGTAGAAGAAACAACAGCTACTTGCTTAATTTTTTTCATTTCTAAGGCTTCTAGTTTTTGCAATAAATTAGTCATTTTAGCTCTTAAATCATCATCTTCTTTTAATACATATTTTCCTCTTTCAGACATAGATGACTTAGTTTCCACTATATTTGAGGAAGTCAAGTCCCACATCTGGGAACTCTCAAAAATAGTATCAAAAAATTGAAATGCCTCTTTAGGGTTTTTATTCATAAATTCCCATTGGGCCATCATTTCCACAAATTGTCTCATTATAGATGGAAGAGCATCATAAAAGAAACCAACTAAAGTCCAGTTTTCAAATGCATGATGTGGACAAGCTTGGAGAAGATCCTTAAATCTTTCCCAAAATTGATAAAAAATTTTCCTTTCTTTTACAGAAAAATTCATTATTTTTCTTCTTAATGCATTCGTACGATGCACAGGAAATATCTTTTTGAAAAACCCAGTTTGCAAAGCTTGCTAACTTGTGATAGAATTAGCTCTTAAAGAATTAAGCCATAGTTTAACTTCATATTTCAAAGAAAAAGGAAAAAAATTTTAATCGAGCCATTTCAGAATTATTTTGTAGAGTTCCACAGACTTCCTCAAAATCTTTTATATGCATATAAGGGTTTTCAGATTCCAAACCATGCAATTGTGGTAATAACTGTATTATTCCTACCTTAATATTAAGATTTGGAGCTTATGTTGGAAAAGCAAAGCATGAAGGGACATTAGTTTGTGTGGGATACAAATATTCTCTTAAAGGCCGGACATTTTGATCTACTTCTTGCTCTCTAGGATCTTGCTCCCTAGGTACGTTTTAAGCCATACTTAATTCAAATGATGCTTGTGTCAATGAAGATGATGCAGACGAAGGAGATGATTCATTTACATAATCTACTGATGAATGAACAAACATAAACTATTAAAAGTAAACAAACAATCTATAAATATATAATACAAGTAAACGACTTCTCTATTTTATCTAATTTCAAATTACCGTAACTCCCTGGCAACGGCGCCAAAAACTTGATTCGACCTATTTCGTGATCTAATTTATATTATACACCCAAGTATAAGTGGTAGAATTGTACTTTTCTCGGTTTAAGTCCAAAATCGATCACACGAAGAGTTTTAATAACTTGAGTTTAAAATAAGAACAGTGAAGTTATTGTTTAAGCAGTGTAACATGAGATAACTTGTGATGTGAGCTTAGATTGATAATTAGTCTAAGTAAATGAAATGTGTAGATAGATTATTAAAAGACAATAATATGAAAAGTACCCTTCAGTTTATGGATCCCATTGGCTTTATATTGGTTAAATACTAGAAATGCCACCTTACAACAATTAACGTTTCCTGTCACTTGGAAAGTCAATTGGTAGGTTTGATGTATATTAAACCATAACACAACAAATTCTTAGGTTAGCTGGTAGGTATATGCATATTAAACCATAACACAACAACTTCTTAGGTTAGTTGGTAGGTGTATGCATCAATTGACTAATTCAAGTAAACCAGAAGGACAAGCCATTTAGGAGGAATACTCGAATTACTCAATTGTCAGTTTAATATTATCAGTTAAACAACCCTAGTGAACCAGAAGGTCAAGCCATTCAGGAGGATCACTAAGATTATTAATCTGACAATTTTTATATCATGTATCAGTTAAACAACCCTAGTAATCCAAAAGGACTAGCCATTCAGTTGGATCACTTAGGTTACAGGTCAAACATCCATATTGCACTTGAAGGTCTAGCCATACTGTTGGAACACTGTAGATATTCAACCGGCAAGTTGATGATTCACTGATGATATAATTCTGGGCTACATAGTAACACCTAATTATGTACATCACTGTATCATGCATGAAATTCATAATAATAGATAGTATGGTATAGAATAATAAGTATAGCTCGGTGTCCATAACCATGAACAAATTATAACTATAACCATCCATCATTTAAGGGAGGTATATATATATATATATATAGCATAATTTAACATCGGCATTTCCATAATTTATCTAATAATATACATATGTTCACCCCTCATTGAAGGGTATAAGTAAACTACTCACGCTCCATTGCTATAAACAAGCAAGAAGTGCGTGTAATTTCTATTACAATAGTAAATAAATTACAGACATTGACACTTCTTTCACAAGGAACAATTGAAAATATAACTACCCTTAATATCAATTAAGATACAAAGGTGGCGGCAGTTCAACTCTCCAAGTAGAAAGACATAACAGAAATTTAGAAATACAGAGTTTTGGCTGGAGAGTAGGACAGATCGGATCTTGAATTTTTCTATGACTTTCTCTGCTTTTCTCTGCTTTTCTCTCTTTTCTTCTTCTTGAATTCTCCCAAAATCTCCCCTCACAGCCGGTTGAAGATGATGAGGCACACATATTTATAGGAAACCAGAAAAATAGGAGGTGGAGGATAAAGATCAACTGCCAAGAGGCACTGTCTGGACACCACCACCACCGTCCGTATGGTGATAGTTTGCTGGAAAAGTGGTGCAGGTTCCATGATGTTCTTGCATGTTCCATTATTTGAATTACACTTGGCTCCTTTATTGTTTCAAGCTTTGACATATTGTTCCTCCTAATTTATGGTAATTCTTCACAAAACCCTAAAAGTTCATACAAGATACCTATAAAACCCTAGCTTATGTACAAACCCTAATTAACAGGTTTTAACTGTTTTATCTTACAAATTTAACTTTTTTAACTATTTTAATTCACACACTAGTTAGGGTTAATCATGGATGCCTTAGAGGCTACTATGTATGGGCTGTCGATGATGGTTACTAGGTTGTGTCAGCTTACGTTCCCTGGTGAGCCCATTCCCGATGGACCTCTGTCACCTCCAACTGCTGGACCTTTTACCTCCGTTCCCATGACTTCTACAATCATTGAGGTGGGAGGTTCTGATGACGATGACGATGAGGTGTCTATAACCAACCTTCTCCAAGGTGTCTCTAATCAAATCCACCTTCTCTAAGGTGTCTCTAACCAAATCCACCTTCTCCGTATCAAATCCATCGTCTCCGAGGTGTCTCTAACCAAATTTGGACCCATAGAGGGTCTCTCCCTAACCTCCGTCTAACAAACCGGAGAACGACAAGACCTCCTATAAAGTGCCATGCTTGCTTTATAACTATTGTTGTATCCGAACTCCATTAAGGGTAAGTGCTCTTCCCAACTACCCTTAAGATCAAGGACGTATGCCCGTAGCATATCCTCTAAAGTCTGGATGACTCTTTCTGACTGACCGTCCATCTAGAGATGAAAAGTTGTGCTCATCATCAACTGTGTCTCCATGGCCTACTAGAAACTCTCTCAAAAATGGGCCGTTGATTAGCACATAATATTGCACATTTTTTATGCTCTTTATACCCTTTTATACTTGCTTTTGTTGTGAATTTGGGGAGAAATGAATGTACCTTTTGATGAAGTTTTTGTATGAATGTAGGTGAAAAGTTATAAATGGTTTGATTTAAGCCCCCATCGTTGTGCTTAAAGTCAGTGGAGATGAGGGGGTGGCTTAAAGGAAGGCTTGGAAGGTGAAGAAATCAAGAAAAAGTCAATTCTGGTGAGAACCTTCTAGACGGTTTACAGATTGAACTGCCTCTGCCCTGCCAAAACCTTCCGAAAGGTTTTGCCTACTGGAATAAACCTTTCAAAAGGTTTACATCGACCTTCCAAAAGGTTTGACACACTGATCAACATTTTTTCCATCCCTGCCTAAACCTTCTGGAAGGTTTACATCGACCTTTCAGAAGGTTTTGCCCAGAAATGTCAGAAAACATGCAACTCAAGCTCTGCCACTTGGGGGTCCCACCGATGATTGTCCCACTTGTCCCCTGAAATCCTTTACACATATACATACCCCCCTTGCCTATGGTTGGTCTTTGGAGGCCCAAGCACTTATGTGGAAGAGAAAGAAGGTGTAAGCCTAGGGAGTTACAGGCTGGGCTTGTCCTAGCCTGTCTAATGCATCAACTTTGCCCCTCATTGATGGGAAGCCTGTCACACATGATAGAATACCTCCATGGAAAAAAATACAGGCATCACTTGACAATGTAGAGCATTATTTTAGCATTGTAGAGAGAGAATCTCAAGGAGGAAGACATAGTTTTAGAGAGAGAAGTTAGATTTTTGCATTTCCTTTACCCATTTCACTTGTAATCTTATGTAAGACTCTTGTAAGCTTCATTTATTGCACTTAATGTCATTTATTTCAAGTGTATTGCATGTTTAGTCAAGTATCTTTCAATCTACCATTGTTGCATTCAAGTTTTACACTTCAAGTTTTTTAGTTGGGTATTAAATGCACTTAGTTTTGTAGTTTCACTTTTATTTAGATTAACACAAGTTTTAATCTCCATTTCAATACCATGTCTCTTTATACATTGTATGTATTTGCATTTAACATGAGTAGCTAAGCTTTAAGTGGGCTATTCCAAGGGAGATTTCCTCTTGAGTATGCTAAATCCACACTTCTTCATTCCTCCTCGTAGTGTGAGATGGTTTGGTTTGACTAGGTTGAGTGTGGACATGGTTGTAAGCTCTTGATACACCATAGACTTGTCATAGGGTATGCTTGAGCCTACACTTCCATTTAGTCCCTCGCTTCTTACGAATCAATCGAACATCTATGCACCATTGGAAGAATGTTTTGAGTTGATTTGACATTTCCATTGGAATGAACTCTTGGATTAGCCAACACTGTTTCCATTGCATTTTTTGTCACAAAATTCACTCATCAAAACTCAAACTCAAAAGATTTTACACTTTTTTTTCCACCAAAATCACCTTCAACACAATTCACCTTCCTTCCCAGTGGAGACGACCTTAGAATACCAATTCCAAGTAAAATATGACAATCGAAAGTCTCTCCACTCCTAGGGAGCACTTTTGTTCACACACACACACACATTTCATTCACACACGTTTTCCCATTCCTTGCATGATATCCAAGGGAGAGTGACACTCACCTAACTGTATAAGCCACATACACATTACTGGAATCATGGTCGAAAATTAGGAACGACGGAATAACTCAAGATGCTGTGAACCTAGGATCCCGATCTGATACTATAGATATGGGCACCCCATGTAATCGAACTATCTCCCGTATGTACATCCTATAGAATTCTTCTAGTGTGAAGGTCATCCGCATTGCCAAAAAGTGTGTCGACTTTGTAAATCGGTCCACTATCACCCACACCGCATCATGCCCTCGCGATATCCTTGACAAGTGGGTCACAAAATCCATCGTAATGTGTTCCTACTTCCACTCAGCCACCTCCAAAGGCTGGAGCAACCCTGCTGGTCTCTAGTGCTGAGCCTTGACCTACTGACATGTGAGACATTGACTAATTAAATCTCTGATGTCCCTATTCATCCCGCTCCAATAATACTGGAGGCAAAGATCATGGTATATCTTTGTGCCGCCTGGATACCAACAAAACGGGAGTAATGGAACTCCCTCGGGATCTCATCTCTCAGATCAACAGACTAGGGAACCATAACTCTTCCCCTGAACCAAAAACTACCATCTATGTGAATGGCCCTAACCCTTGTCACCTGTACTCGACTGTACTCGGTCCATGATGGACAATATCTCTGTGTCCTGCCCCTGGGACTCTATCACTCTGCCCATTTGGGAAAGTGTCCTGAGATTAACCCTTGTAGTGCAACCCAAACTATCCAACAGACTAGAGTATCTGCTAATCCCGAGAAGCCACACTGGCTAAGACTCCCCATAACTTCTGGCTGAGTGCATCAGCCACGATGTTTGCCTTACCGGGATGGTAATGCAAAGTGAAGTCATAATCTTCCAAATACTACATCCACCTGTGTTGCCTCATATTCAGATTCCACTATGTAAAGATGTACTTTAGACTCTTGTGCTTCGAAAACATCTCAAACTACTCACCATATAAATAGTGGCGTCAAGCCTTCAAGGCAAAGATAATGGCCGCCAACTCCATGTCGTGCGTAGGGTAGTTTAGCTCGTGGCTCTTTAACTGTCGAGAACTATAGATTACCAACTTTGGAGGCATCAGAATACACTGTGTACCTCTATCCCCTCTCCAGAACTATCAAAATAGGATTTTATGTAAGCCTCTCCTTTAACTCTTAGAATGCCCTTTCATACGAGTCATCCCACTGACTTCGGTCTCTCCCAACTTATGACTACCTCAACTTTCTCTGGGTCAATTGACATACTTGAAGCCGACACCACGTGTATCAAAAATTTCTCTTATGTCAGCCAAAATTCAAACTTGCTGAATTTGGCGCACAACTAGTGGTCCCTTAAGGTTTGGAGAACAACCTTCAAGTGACCCTCATGCTCCTCCTCAGACTTGGAGTAGATCAGGATGTCAACAACGAAGACCACAACAAACTGATCTAGATAGGGTTGGAACAACTTATGCATGAGGTCAATGAATGCCACCAGGGCATTCGTCAATCCAAAAGGCATCACGGTGAACTCAAAATATCCATACCGCATCCCAAATGCCGTCTTAGGGATATTCGCCTCCCTAATTCTCAATTGATGGTAACCTGTGCGTAGATCTATCTTGGAGAAGACCCACACCCCTCTCCACTGATCAAACAAGTCATCAATATGCGGCAAATGGTATCTATTCTTTATAGTACCTCGATTCAACTACCAGTAGTCTATACATAGCCGAAGGATCTTATCTTTCTTCTTGGAAAATAACACCGAAACTCCCCAAGGTGAGGTACTTGGTCTAATGAAGCCCGTCTCAATCAATTCTTGCAATTGTACCTTGATTACTTGCAACTATACATGTGTCATTCTATGCAAAGTCATAGAAATGGGTGATGTACTGGGGTGTAACTTAATGGTGAAGTCTATATCCCTATGTGGAGGTAATCTCGGTAGTTCGTCCAAAAAAATGTCCTCATACTCACAAACCACCCGAGGTAGTCCCAAATCCTATCTCACTACGTTCTCCAAGGTAGGACTTGCAAGCTAGCGCATCAACTGCCCATGCCAACGGGAATCATACACGGCTTAGGGTAAAACCTTGTGCTTTTTCCCCTAAAACTTGAAACAAACACTCTCTGGTGTGTAGGCAGTGACCATCTTTCGATCATAATCAATAACGACTCGGTGTGCTGTCAACCAATCCATCCCAAGCATGATATCAAACTCTAACATGTCTATGACCCTAAGGTCTATGGTGAGTAGAATCCCTAAGATCTCTAACTCATAACCCCGATATATTTGATCAATGCATACCCTAGCTCTTATGGGAGAACTCACATACAATGACTCTTCCAAGGTCTTAACCTCTAAGCCCAAATCCTCACACATTATGCATAAATGAATGAATGCGATGCACCAGACTCAAATAATACCCTTACCCATAAGCGAGAGAGTAAAAATATACCCTGAATAATCGATGGATCCACTGGCTCAATCTAAGGTGTGATGGCGTAGAATCGCCCCTGTGTCCCTGAAGTCTCGACCTATGAGCCCTGTCCTCAGCCTCGGCCCAAGCCCTGGTCCATCTGGCCTGATTGCAGAGTCCCTACTCGTGAAGTAGTAGGGGCTTGTTTAGTACCCTAGAATTGATACTGGATTCCCTTACTCATGGTGGGGTAGGGAGGAATGAAATAAGTCTATGTATGCCCCACGATGACCCTAGCTTGGAAGTAAACCAAAATAGGAAAGGAACTCTACCTCTTGAAATGTAAAACAAGTGGTAGAAAAACTCCCAAGACCCAAATCAAGCTCTAGTTCTTGATTTATAAAATCATGTCTGTTGAACTTTCTCAAAATCCATGCTTTTTGGTACGTAGGCGTAGCCCTCGTCACGTGGATGAACTTTGATTCTTAGCCCGAGTGGATTCGACCAAGGGTTTGCTCTAGATTGTAGAGAGAAGTTAAAGAAACCCTTCATTTCCCTCTATTCCCTTTCCAACAAAATCTGATGGGTAATAGGGGGAAAATTTGATTTTTCTCCCATATTTATACCCCTTGAATACTTGGCCCTCGTTGCACCACATGCCTTCTTTCCCAGGTCCGATTTCGTCCCGATTTTATTAAATCTCATCCTTGTTCAAGTTTAATATATTTTTATTTGAACTAACTTTAAATTAATATCCATTTTGTGCAAAAAATTTTCGTTCGTGTTTATTTTGGTCATGCAACACTCGATTGTCTCGTAAAACGTAAAAAATCTGACTGCATCGAAATTCAACGAAAATTGACAGGGTAACTAGATTTCATGAGATGAATCCAACGGTAAGGTCCATTTCATCATCCAAGTTCTAGAAAAATTTGAATTTTTAACCCGTACCGTAGTGGCTAATTACCATTTTGTCATTTTTCATAAAAATTCAAATTTACCTTGGTTTTACATTCTTCTCCCCCTTAAAAGAAATTTCGTTCCCGAAATTTACACACACATGCACACTTAACCACATGCCTACACAATAAGTCATACAACACATATGACCACAAGAATGGATAATTGTTACGTATAGTGTCCTCACGTTCTCATGTCGCCTCCTCCATACCTCAGTGCTACAACTGTACCTTCACTAGCCTCATGGTCTTGCATCGCAAAACCTACTATAGGCTATCCATGATACGCACCGATCCCTCCTCGAAGGTCCCATCCGCATCAACAACCAGCTCACCCTAGTCCACCACATGCGTAGGATCAGGAGTGTACTTCTAGAGCACGGAGACATGGAATACCATGTGAACAACCGATAAATTTGGTAGTAACACTAACTGGCAAGCAACTGTACCAACCCTCTCGAGTACCTCAAAGGGCTCGATATTCTTCGGTGACCGCTTTCCCTGCTTCCCGAATCTGACCACTCTTCTCTTGGATATGACTTTCAAGAAGATGTAATCTCCAACCTAAAACTATAGAGGTCTCCGTTGCCTATTAGCGTAGCTCTTTTGCAGGCTCTAAGCCGTGAAAAGACACTTTCATATCAAGTGCACCTTCTCTGAGGTGTCTCTAACCAAATTTAGACCCGTAGAGGGTCTCTCTCCAACCTCAGTCTAATAAACTGGAGAATGGTACGGCCTCCCATAAAGTGTCTCATAGGATGCCATTTGTATGCTCACCTGATACCTATTATTATAGGTAAACTCCACTAAGGGTAAGTATTTTTCCCAGCTACCATTGAGATCAAGGACGTATGCCCATAACATGTCCTCTAAAGTCTGGATCGTCGTCTCTAATTGAACGTTCGTTTGGGGATGAAAAACTGCACTCATCATCAATTGTGCCCCAATGGCTCACTGGAAACTCTCGTAAAAAGGGCCGTGAACTTGAGATCCCGATCCAATACTATAGATACGGGCACCCCATGTAACCGAACTATCTCCTGTATGTACAGCCTGTAGAATTCCTTCAGTATGAAGGTCATTCGCACTGCTAAAAACTGTGCCGACTTCGTAAGTCTGTCCACTATTATCCACATCGCGTCATGCCCCCTGATGTTCGTGGCAAATGGGTCACAAAATCCATCGTGACGTGTTCCCATTTTCACTCAGCCAACTTCAAAGGCTAGAACAAGCTTGCTGGTCTTTGGTGCTTAGCCTTGACTTGCTGACACATAAGACATCGACTAACGAAATCTTTGACATGCCTCTTCATTCCACTCCAATAGTACTGGCGATGAAGATCATGGTACATCTTTGTGCCATCGGGATGTACAACAAAACGAGAGCAATGGAACTCCATAAGGATCTACCCTCTCAGATTTGCAAATTGGGGAACCACAACCTTTCCCCTGAACCGAAGACTACCATCTGTGTGAATGGCCCAACCTTCGTTACTTGTACTCGATTGTACCCGGTCCCTGATGTACAATATCTCTATGTCCTGCCCTTGGGACTCGATCACCCTACTTAGTAGGAAAGGGGTAGCCACCAAACTCTCCAAAGTGCCTTGAGCTAGACCCCCGTAGCGCAGCCCGAACTGCCCACAGTCTCGAGCATCTGCCACTCTCGGAAAGCGACACTGGCCAAAACTCCTTGTGACTTTCGGCTGAGTGCGTCAACCACCACGTTTGCCTTACCAGGATGGTAATGCAAAGTGAATTCATAATCCTCTAAATATTCCATCCACCTACGTTGCCTCATGTTGAGGTCCCACTGAGTGAAGATGTACTTCATACTTTTATGTCCGAAAACACCGCAAATTACTCACCATAGAAATAGTGCTACCATGCCTTCAAGGCAAAGACAATGGCCGCCAACTCCATGTCATTGGTAGTGTAGTTTTGGTTGTGGTTCTTTAACTACAGAGAACCATAAGCCACCACCCTCCCGAACTACATCAAAACAAACCCAAGTCTATCCTTGGAGGGATCACAATACATAGTGTACCTAGGTCCCCTCTTTGGAACTATCAAAATCGGAGCTGAAGTAAGCCTCTTCTTCAACTCTTGGAATGCTCTCTTACATTAGTCATCCCACTGAAACTTGACCTCCTTCTGGGTCAATCTCGTCATAGGTGTAGCTAGTCGGGAGAAGTCCTCAATGAACCTCCTGTAATAACCCACCAATTCCAAGAAATTGCGTATCTTTAAGACTAACTTTGGCTTCTCCCAACTCATGACTACCTCAACCTTTTTCGGGTCCACGAAAACACCCGAAGCCAACAGCACGTGTCCCAAAAATTTTATTTCTATCAGTTAAAATTAACATTTGCTGAACTTTGCACACAACTGATGGTCCCTCAAGGTATGAAGAACAATCCTTAAGTGACCCTCATGTTCCTCCTTGGACTTAGAGTAGATCAAGATGTCATCAACAAAGACCACGACACACTGATCTAGGTAGAGTTGGCACACCCTATGCATGAGATTCAAGAATGCCGTCGGAGTATTTGTCAATCCAAAAGGCATAACTGTGACCTTGAAATGTCTATACCGTGTTCTAAATGCCATCTTAGGGATATCTGCCTCCCTAATCGTCAACTAATGGTAACCCATGCATATATCTATCTTGGAGTAGACCTATGCCCCTCTCGGCTGATTAAACAAGCCATCAATCTATGTCAAGGGGTACCTATTCTTGATGGTAACCCGATTCAACTACTGGTAGTCTATACATAGACGAAGGGTCTTGTCCATCTTCTTGGCAAATAACATTGAAGCACCCCATAGTGAGGTACTCGGTCTAATGAAGCCATTGTCCATCAATTCTTGCAATTGGATCTTGAGTTCTTGCAACTCTACAGGTGTCATTCTATGAGGAGTCATAGAAATAGGGGATTTACTAGGGTGCAACTCAATGGTGAAGCCTACATCCCTATGTGAAGGTAATCCAAGTAGTTCGTCCGAAAAAACATCCTCATACTCACAACTCACTCGAGGTAGACCCAACTCCTAACTCACCTTGTCTTCTAGGGTAAGGCTCCAAAGCCAGCCTATCAATTGCCCGCGCCAACAAGAATCATACATTACTTGGGGTAGAGCATCGTGCTTTTTCCCCTGAAACTTGAAACAAAAATCCTATAGTGTACATTCAGTGACCCTCTTCCGATCAGAATCGATGACAACTCGGTGTACTGCCAACTAATCCATCTTGATAATGATATAAAACTCCAACATGTCCATGACCCTAAGGTTTACTGTGAGTAGAATATCTGAGATCTCTAGCTCACAACCCCGACATATCTGATCAATGCATACCCTAGCTCTTAGGGGAGAACTCACATGCAATGGATCTTCCAAGGTCTCAACCTCTAAGCCCAAATCCCTAATACATGATGTAGAAATAAATAAATTTGATGGACTAGAGTCAAATAACACCCTTGCCCTAAGCCAAAGAGTAGAAATGTACCCTCGAATAACCGACTAATCCACTAGATCAAACTGAGGTGTGATGGCGTAGACTAGCCCTTGGGTACCCAAAGTCCCTGTCCTCGACCTCAGCCCATGCCATGGCCCATCTAGCCTAATTGCGGAGTCCCCGCTCGTGAAGTGGTAGGGGCATATGTAGCACCCTAGAACTGAAACTGATTTCCCTGGCCCATGGTAGGGTAGGGAGGAATGAAGAAAGTCTATGGATGCCCCACCGATAACTAAGACTGAGATGCCCTATAGCTCTAGGATCCTTGCTTATGAGGACAATCATGCTTCATGTGACTCGGCTGGTGGCATATGAAATATGTGTTCTGGCCTGCCTGGTAGGAAGTCCTGAAGTTTCTCCTATCTTGGGAGGATTAACCTTGGCCTTGGCCTTAATAGCTGCGGCCCTGTCCCTAATACCCTTGTGGGGTAGAAATATTTTGCTACTTTCTTGAACTAGAAGAAGAGTATTGACTCTCCTTCTTCTTGTCCTTAGCACCTGTCTCCTGGATGCTCCTTGCATCATCGACCTCTCTCTCAATGGCCATAGCCATCTTGACCATTGAGTCCAAATTTTGTAGGCGGTAACCCACAATCTTCTCCCGGATGGGCAACTTCAAACGATCCTAGAACCTCCTCACTTTGGCCAAGTTTGTGGCCACATATTCATTAGAAGAATGGGCTAACTTGGTGAACTTAGCCACGTATTTCATCACTGTCATAGTCCCTTGCTTTAAATCCAAGAATTCCCAGGCTCTTGCTTGTCGAACAACCGATGGGAAGTACTTGCCCACGAAGATTTCTCAGAACTTTCTCCATGTCATTGCCTCTAGGTTCTTCAAGAACTTTGCCCAATCCCACCATATATGGAACTCTTCTTCAAGCTAGAATGCAGCTATCCTTATCTGGTGGCATCGAATGTGATCTCCATTGTCTCTAAGCTTTTATCCACTTGCTGGAACCAATGGTCAGCCACCATCAGATCTGTCCCTCCAATGAAAGTCGGTGGCTTGTGTGCCTTAAAATTTTGGAGGTTACTTAAACCTTCTTGGCCCACATTGGTGCTAGCTTGTGCAAAAGTAGCCGCCATTGTGCTTATAGCCTCCATGAAGGTTTGTTGTTTAATGGCTGGTGATGGTTGGTTGTTGTTCTATCCACCTCCTCGGCCATTCTGATGTCCTTTTCCCTCTATTTTCCATCTACACACATGTCAAATAACAATAGAGCACTAAATTAATATCCCAAGGTAAGGATCAAAGTTGAAGCATTGAGGTTTCTCTCCTTGTCTCACTAGTCGAGTGTGTGCCGCCACTAGTAGACATCTACACCATGAACCTTTCTGTTCCTTTTTTTTTTTTGACCCCCAAGGTTATGTTCTCTAACCTTAGTGTCTCTTTTCTATATACATTTAATCATGCATATTATTCACATAACACATAACACATAACATGTAGAATTTAAAGCACATAACATGTAATGCACAATGAATGCAATGGCCTAGACCCATGCCTTGCAAGCCCTAGGTAAATCAAGAACCTAGGCTCTGATATCAAGCTGTGATGCCCCTAAAATCAGGGGTCCTTTGTCAACCTTTTGATTACCCATCAACCCGCGGAAGTACCCGTGAATGCCGTACAATCCGACATCACGTCAATAACATCCCCTTCACTGGGATCATAAATAATACAACGTTTGAACAGAGTCTCCCTTGTACCAGGCACTCCCAAACGCATAACTTGTGTACATTTTAATGACATAAATCTTCCAAGATCCAATATACATCAATTTACTCTTAATATTACTCCATTTACCTCCTTGAAACAAAAGGACTCAAGGCCAGAAGTTTGTCAAGATCATCTTAAATTTTTGAAAACTGAAGGGGACCTACTGGTAGAAAAACCTTCTAGAGTTCTCCTACCGGTATATACTTGACGTTTTACCGGTAGAAGTGCCTAGTGGAATTCTTCTACCGGTAGATACTCGATGTTTTACTGGTAGAAGTGCCCAGTTTTTTCCCATTCAATCCTTTTTCAATTCAAACTCTTCCAACCTAATACAACATCAACCCAAACTCATATAACATAGAATTTTACACAAAACATAGTCCATATGAGCTTGCTTTACAATTCTATACGTACTATTACATGTCCAAAACTAAATTACATACTAGTTTTACGAAAAATTATTTTAAAGCAACATCTCGGCTTTTCTTCATCAATGAGGGCCCGAGTGAGAGCCATCCACCAAAGCATGTCCCGCACCTGAAATATTGTCCCCATAAAAGGTGATTCACGGTAAATTAGGTATCTCTTAAAGAGGTTACTCCCCAAACTAGATGGATATGAAATGCTCACATGCAATCAACAAAAAATCCACTTAAGAATATGCAATTCATAATGGAATTCTCTATGCAATGCAATGTTATGAGATGAGACTCACATATGTAACTCAACCCGAGCCTTCATTGGCTCCCATAACATATGCAATGCCATGCGTATGAATCTAGGAATTCCAAGACCCCTGCCATTGATGTTACACATCCAATGACCATTTATAAATCTCAGGTCTTTCTTGGGGTGGGTATTTATAGACTTACACCGATGGGCACCCAACCGACATGGCATTTATGGACTTCCACCAACGGATTCGCATACACCGACACACTTTATGAACTCTATACTAACAGAGTGTGTATAAAAAATCATCGGGTCTTGCACCAGAGGGACAGTCTAGCCCTTCTTGCTAACCTCAACCCTATTTTCAATGCAACCCATGCGACTCAGTCGAACCTTGGTCCAACTTTCCTAAGCCCATGCATCATCCACCAAGAGCAATGTTTGATCAAGATCGTGCACACACCCACACTCATGTCACATGCCCATGAAAGCGATATTTTTCGTGCATATACAAATGTAATGTACAATTACATTTCTAATATCAAGTACAATATGTCATGAGCATAATATGAACAACTTAGATATCCATCTACATCTTCAATTACATCATAAGCACATAACCACCATCAACAACTTCACCCAAGCATGTTATAACATTGTCTATGCAATTTACACACTTAATCAACATAGGCATTTCATCAAACACCTTCAAAGCATAATTATAAACACGTATCATTCCTCTTTCATCATATATCTCAATAAATCACAAACAAGTAATTTCAACAACCCAATTCATGCTAGAATTGATTTAACCATTCTTATACCAATTTCCCACATTTTATATTCCATAGGTATGTGCCATATATGAGATTTCATCTCTAACACCCTACCCATTTCATATTTCAAGCCTAGGTTAGAAATAAACCAAATTAGGAAAGGAACCTTACCTCTTGAAGCGTAAAACAAGTGGTAGAAAAACTCCAAAGACCCAAATCAAGCTCGAACCCTTGATTTCCAAAATCTCATCTTTTCAAATTTCTCAAAATCTGTGCTTTTTGGTACGTAGGTGTAGCCCTCATCATGTAGATGAACTTTGGTCTTTGCCCGAGTCGATTTGACCAAGGGTTTGCTCTAGATCGTAGAGAAAAGTTAAAGAAAACCTTCCTTTCCATCTATTCCCCTTCAACCATACCAACCACCATACAAGAGAAGTCTTGAGGATACACCAAATCAATTCATTAAAATCCAAAGGAACTACAACACTCATTCCACTCAGGTTTTTAATGATTTCAAGGCACAGACCACCCAGTCTTTCCAAGACCTCAAAAGCCACATCCAAAAATTGACCTAATCCATGACCACACACGAGAAGGGCAAGTTTCCTGCCCAACTAAAACAACCACAAGGCCAATTTCTTGTGAGAAATCCTTCAATCATGGAAATACCATAAGACCAAGCTCAAGTTATCACTACATTGAGAAGTGGCAAGGTGATTGACCAAACCATCAGAGACATGTTAATTCCAAAGCCAAGACTTGAGTCAATCCCAGTCACTGAACTAGTTGAGCCTGAACCTGTGATTGAAAAAGAGCTAGAACCATTAAAGGAAAAAAAATCCTTCTTGTCCTATTCTTACTCGTTTCCCCCAACGGCTCAAAACAATACAGAAGTTGAATAACCACCCTGAAATCTATGAACTCTTTAAACTAGTGAAAATCAATATTCCACTTCTAGATGCAATCAAGCAGGTTCCATCTTATGCCAAGTTTCTAAAATACTTGTGCACAATCAAGAGAAGCCAAAGTGTGTAGAAAAGAGCCTTCTTGACGGAACAAGCCAGTGCCCTACTTCAACACAAAATTAATCAACTATCCACATGCACTCTAGCCAAAGCAAGTATAATGAGATTATTGAACAGATTTTGAATTTGAAAAATTGTTCCTATGAGTAAATGTAAGTTCCCTCCAGCAAAGATTGGTGCTAAAGCTCACATGGGTACTTACTTCATCTCTACTATGAATGTCAAGCTCTAAAATGTGAATCTAACCCATAAATGTGATACTCTGGCATAGGATACACTTCTATGATGTGCTCATGTGTTCAAAATTCAAAATGAATATCAAACTATTACTAAACCCATACACTTTGAATAGGGGAATATGGTTAAACATTCAAATATTTTCCACAAAAAATTTTAAAAATTTTCACACATTTTCCAACTATTCTTTACAAAAATTTTGTAGAATATGTGAATGGTGCTTGTCACCAAAAAAATGGTATTATCAACAAAAATTTGGTGTATCATACAAATGGTACACCTCACCCCCCCAACTTGAACTATGCATTGTCCTCAATGCAATAAAAAGATATGGAATACAATGATAGACTTAAAAGATAAGAAGGGTTAGAGAACACCTTACAATGAATTTTGACAAAAACACCAGTATCTGCACATATGAAGAACGAACACTATGCACGGATGAAAGCAAGTAAACAAAGTAACTTGCAAAGTAAAGAATAAATGAAAACGATTGTACACTAAAATCTAATTGAATAGTTATTCCTTAACAAGGTTCGAATAGACCGGATTCATCAACTATTCTTCCACAGTTTGAATCTCAAAACCCTCAAAGAATGGTTTAAGTCTTTGGCCATTGATCTTGAATATTTTACCATCTTCGGGGTTTTCTATGTCCACGACTCTATTAGGGTAGGCCACCTTGACAACATAGGGGCCAACCCAACATGATCGGAATTTCCCTTGAAAAATTGAGAGGCGAGAATTATACAAGAGCACTTTTTGGCCGGACTCAAATATCTTTCTCAAAATGGATTTGTCACAAAAAATCTTTGCCCTTTCTTTGTGAATTTTCAAGCTCTCGGATGCATCTCTACGAATTTTCTCCAATTCATTCAAATCCAACTTCCTATGTTCTCTAGCTATTCTCAAATTGAAATTCAAGATTTTTATGGCCCAATAGGCCTTGTGCTCCATCTCTACTAACAAGTTACAAGACTTGTAGTAGACTAGCCGATTGGGAGACATACCTGGGATGGTCTTATAGGCAGTGTAATAAGCCCACAAGGCATCGATCAATCTAACTGACCAATCCTTTCCATCAGGGTTAACCATTTTCTCTAGTATGTTCTTTATCTTCCTATTGACCAACTCTGCTTGGCCATTAGTATATAGGTGATAAGCGGTGGACACCTTGTGTGTTACACCATATTTATACATTAAAGAATAAAATGGTCTATTACAAAAATGAGACCCACCATCACTTATCATTGCACGAGGTATCCCAAACCTTGAAAAAATATTTTATTTTAAAAATTTGACCACGACTCGATGGTCACTGGTCTTGGTTGGGATTGCCTCTACCCATTTGGACACGTAGTCCACTGCTAATAGGATATTATGGTAGCCAAAGGACATGGGGAATGGACCAATGAAATTGATGCCCCAACAATCGAATATTTTGATGACAAGTACAGGGGAAAGGGGCATCATGTTTCTATAGGTCACACTTCCCAACCTTTGACACCTATCACATTCTTTGCAAAATAAAACACATAAAAACCATATTGTAAAACTGTAGCTGAAGTTTTCTTGGAAGTGAAGTGTCAACCACACGCCTCAAAATGGCAGAAGGAAAGGACATCCCGTCATTTAGTTTTTGGTACACATCTCCTATTGACTTGATCTAGGCAATATTTGAATAGGTAAGGGTTATTGAAGTAGAAGTACTTCACATCCACCATAAATCTTCGTTTATCTTCTGGGCTCTAATGCGGTGGTATTTGTCCTGTGGCAACAAAATTGCAAATATTAGCATGCCACAAACAAACTGAATGAATAGAAAATAAATGCTCATCGGGAAGGAAATCAGGGATAGGGATGTGTTCTTTGGCATCTTGGACGACAAGCCGTGACAAATGATTCGCCACCACATTCTCGACTCCTTTCTTGTCCTTGGTGATCAAGTTAAATTCTTGAAGAAGGAGGATCCACCTAATGATTCTTGGCTTAGCGTCCTACTTAGACAACAAATACTTCAAAGGAGAGTGATTAGTGTAGGCTACAATAGACAAACCAATGATGTATGACCTAAATTTGTCTAATACAAACACTATGGCTAACAACTCTTTTTCAGTGGTAGTGTAATTCATTTGTGCTTCATTTAGAGTTTTGCTAGCATAGTATATTACATATGGTCTTTTGTCTTCCTTTTGACCTAGCACTGCGCCGACCGTGTAATCATTTGCATCGCACATGAGCTCAAATAGTATTTCTCACTTGGGTGGTTGCATGATTGGAGGTGAAGTAAGCATGCTTTTGAGTTTTTTAAAAGATGCCTCACAACCATCCGACCACTCAAAGGGATCCTTTGCTAGAAAATTAGTCAAGGGTCTTTCCAATGCATTAAAATCCTTAATAAATCAACGATAAAAACTTGCATGGCCAAGAAACGACCTGATATCTTTGACGACCTTTGGAGTGGGTAGGTTGAAAATTACTTCCACCTTGGATATGCCTACTTCAATCCCCTTTGTTGACACAATGTGTCCAAGCACAATCCCTTGTGTTACCATGAAGTGGCACTTCTCCCAATTTAGCACCAAATTCTTCTCTTCACATCTCTCTAGAATTTTCTCCAAATTTTCTAAGCAACCATCAAATGAGTCCCCAAACACTGAGAAGTCATCCATGAATACCTCCACAATCTTCTCCACTATGTCGCTAAAAATCCCCATCATACATCTTTGAAAAGTTCTTGGTGCATTGCAAAAACCAGAAGGGATTTGGCAATAGGAAAAAGTACTAAAGAGGCACGTGAATGTGGTCTTCTCTTGATCCTCCAAGGAAACTTTATCTGGTTGTAGTTGGAGTAGCCATCCAAGAAGAAATAGAAAAGTTACCCGGGTACCCTCTACAACACTTGATCCAGAAATGGCAAGGGAAAGTGATCCTTTCTTGTGCATGAGTTGAGCTTTCGGTAGTCGATGCAAACTCTCCAATAGGTGACCGTCCTTGTTGGACTCAACTAGTTCTCCTCATTTGCTACCACAGTGAATCCCGACTTCTTTCGTACTACTTGCGTGGGAATGACCCATTTACTGTCGGTAATTATGAAAATAATGCCCACATCAAGTAGCTTGAGCACTTCATCTCTCACCAGATCCTTCATGATAGGATTTAGTCTTCGTTGTGGTTGTCGGGATGGATTGGAGTCTTCTTCTAAATAGATTATGTGAGTATAAATAAGGGGGCTAATTCCTTTGATGTCGGCTATGGTCCAACCGATGACTCCTTTATGCCTCCTCAAAACTTGCAACAATTCCTCTTCTTGCCTTGGCTCCAAGGAAAAGCTTATCACCATTGGAAATTTCTTGTGCTTCCCTAGAAATGCATACTTGAGTGTAGATGACAATGGTTTCAACTCTAAAGTAGGTGTTTGCACAGTTGATGGAAATTTTTTTTCTCATGTGGTGGAAAATTTTCAAATGTTGGGGTCCAATTCTCCACCCCTTGCACACTTTTCAGCTCCTAATAAACTCTTCCTCCTCCAACTTGGAATTTCAAAATAACTCCATGTGATCCTTCACCAAAGTGTCAATCTGATTGACCTGATGAACTTCCTCATCATCACCCAGTTGCTTGCCCAAATTGAACACATTGAGATCCATCGTGATGTTTCCACAGGCAAGCTTCATTAGATCATTCCTACAATTTATCACAGTATTAGAAGTAGCAAGGAAAGGCCTACCTAATATGACAGGAATTTGTGAACTAGGATTAGCGACGAGGTGAGTGTCAAGTACAATAAAGTCAACAAAAAAATAAAAATTATCCACTTGGACTAAAACATCCTCAACTACTCCCCTTGGAGTTCTCACGCTTCAATCCGCCAATTGAAGAGTGATTGGGGTTGGCTTCAACTCCTCTAGTTGCAATTGTTGATACACTTAAAAGGGTAGAAGGTTGACACTTGCTCCTAAGTCTAGCAATGCTCGCTCCACAGGACAATTCTCGATGGTTAAGGCAATGGTCGGGCAGCCAGGATCCCTGAACTTTGTGGTGTGTTGGTCCTTAAGATGGAACTCACTTGTTTGGTGAGAAATGCATTCTTGTGCACATTCAATTTCCTCTTCACGGTGCACAAGTCTTTCAATATCTTTGCACATTGAGGTATTTGCCTGATGGCATCAAAGAGAGGAATGTTTATCTTCACCTACTTAAATATTTTCAATAATATCTGAAGTGCTAGCAACTTTAGCCGGTTGCTTCAAACATTGGGGAAAGGGCGCCGGGATAAGAATATCATGCACATTCAAATCAACAATCTTTTGCTTTTCAAATGTTTCACACTCCTTGGAGTGGCTTTTGTTGAGACTTTAGGTAAAATGGTTTTGTCTATTTCCTTGCCACTTATAAGGGTGGTGACTGCCTTGAGTTGCTCATAACTCTCTTTGGTAGCTTTGGACGATTCAATCACATGTTGACCCCTTGGGTTTTATTGGGGTTGAGCGTGAAATTTCTCTTTCTCATGTTGGGATGATCCGATAACAATGGTCAAATTAGTGATTTGAGTCTAGATGTCATTAAAATGGCGGTGGTTTAATTATTGATTTTGGTTTTGCTTTGAATGAATTGGTGCCCGACATCCTCCAAATTTCTTTTTTGAGGAGGTTGGTAGGTGGGCAGGTTAGGTGCTCCTTGTTGACCAAACTCTTGTTGAGGTGGGTTTTGTGAAAACCGTTGTGGATTGGACCGTGGGTATTAGGAGCGAGATAAGGGACCATGACCATAGTATGATTGGTTATGCTTGGGTGGAATATGAGGTGACAATAAGCTAGGCCCATGAGGAGTAAGGTTGTCATTCTTCCAACTAATGTTTGCGTGGTTGCTCTATCCCAGATTATATGTGTTGGAGTGTGGAGAGAATGATTGCCAACTTTGGTTGAAAGCATTCACTTGCTCATGATATACCTCTTTGATTGCCAGAATGTTTAGGCACTCCAAAATAAAATATTCAACACTCTCATATATAGAGCAAAACTCCTCGATCTTTGTGATGTTTGACACCTCATGCCTCCTATTCAACTATAGATTCTCTTGCTTGTGGGACAATTTTGTGATTCTAACAAGCAAGTCTTCTTGGTTATGCAAGTTATACATCCCCTCTCCACTTGGTTGATTACCCGGAGAGGACCTTGACACATCGGCAGGATCCATGATATCCCAAGATTGGGCATTTTCTGTCAATGTGTTAAAGTACTCAATGGCCTCATCGGGATCTTTACTTAGAAACTTTTCATTGCACATCATGTCAATGAATTGTCGATGGCCCGGTGTAATTCCTTCATAGAAGAAACTCACCAATTGTCATGGCTCAAATCCATGATATGGAATGGAGTGTAACAAGTCTTTTTATCTATCCCAACATTGATAGAACTGCTCATTTGATTTTTCTGAAAATTTTTGATTTTGTTTCTTAAGAGAGTGGTCTTGGGCACCAAAAAAATTTATTTAAAAATTTGAAAAGCATTTGTGTCCAAGAACTTATTGATCAGGGTTTCAATGAGTTCAACCAAGTTTTAGCTTTGTCTTTGAGGGAGAAGGGAAATAATTTCAAGCGTGCTATGTCTTCTGATTAGTAGTTAAAAATAACATAACTCTATGCCATTTTAGAACTAATTGTACTTTGATGGAGTTTAAATGATGAATTTTCAAGGCAAAATTGTACAAGGGACTTTCATGAAACACTAGAGCAAAAATTGGAAAAAGCTTGCACCATGGCAAGAACGTTCAAACACCAATAAACGTTTGAATGTTACCTTAAATCATGTGAAGACCAGATTGCTGAGACATGACATGTTACAGCCAAGAAGGAAGACCCTGAGGTACTTGAGTACCACGTTCGAATGCCAATCAACATTCGAACGTTACCATAAATCATGAGAAGACTAGACTGCTGCATGAAGTGTGGAAATGAACTTCACAGAAGACTATAGGCCACTTGAGTGGGAACGTCAGACTCCATCAGCACATTTGAACCCCCATCAAACAAAGATAGAGACAATGTTTGAATGCCTGACAACGTTCGAATGTTGTCCCAGACTGGCTGTAGAGTAGTTGTCTTTCACTTGGACTTGGGCGGCATGCACTATTCCTTCACACTCTCTTGTCCCCCTCCTCCTTGCCTATAAATACTCCCCTTGTGGGAGCTTTGAAAGGAGAGTTCTTGTAGAAAATTAGAACTTGGTTTGTAAGGCTTAGACTACACCAAGAACTAGTAGAGAGCTTGAAGGAGGTTTAGACTCCCACTTGTAGTTGTATAATTAGTCTTAGACTTAGTCTTATATTTACTTGTATCAAGGGAGATATATCATCTTTTGGTTGCGGGGAAACCCACCAAAAGTGACTAGCTTTCTTCTACTTTCATTTATTGTCTTTCACTTCCATTGCTTGAGCTTCTTTTTTCCCTTAGAAGAGTGAAACTCTTCCATTTTTCTAGAGTTTTACCAAAGTCGTGAAGGGTAGAACATGATTCACTCATTCTTTGTCGAAGATTAGCTCCTCGCTTATTATACTTTACCTTGTAAGTCCTCTACTTGGAGGAATGAGCATCACTCACTTTTCTAACTTTACCAAAGCCATGAAGAGTGAGTAGTTTCTCATTTTCTCTTTAGTAAGAGGTGATGAACATGTATAACTCATCTGGAAGTTATATTTTGTGCATTTCATTTATGCTTTAATGCTTTATATTACACCTGTTTATTGAATGATTGAATGCATCTAACAAAGTTAAGGTACTTTGTATAACCGTGGGTTCTTTCTATGAAATGGATGGCTCTTGCATAAAAAGATCCATGTGTTCAAGGCAAGTACTCCGACTAGATCTTCATGAATACCTTTCAATCTTCACCATTATTGAACTTTATTTAAAAGATGGAATATTAACACCATGTAACCCTCTAACTGGACCCTACCCTTTGAACTAATGAGCGATGCTAGTGATTATGCTGTAGTTGCTGTGTTAGGGCAGCGAAATGATAAGAAACCATTTGTAATTTACTATGCAAGCAAGACTTTGAATGAAGCTCAAATGAATTACTCCACCACTGAAAAAGAAATGCTTGTTGTAGTTTTCGCTTTGGAGAAATTTTGTTCTTATCTCGTTGGTTCTTCTATTGTTGTATTTACTGACTATGTAGCATTGAAATTTTTGCTCATAAAGAAGGATGCAAGCCAAGGCTCTTGAGATGGATACTCTTACTCCAAGAGTTTGATCTAGTCATTAAGGGCAAGCAAGGCGTTCAGAATGTGGTGGCAGATCATTGGTCCAGATTATCATATGACTTTCAGGAGGATAAAGTACCAATCAATGAAAATTTCGTTGATGAACAACGGTTCACCATCAAGGAGACACCATGGTACGTTGATATTGCTAACTTTCTTGCTACGGGTATGCTCCCTCCATCCTTTGCAATGATGGACAGAAAGAAATTTCTGAGGGAGGTTTGCAACTTCTTTTGGGAGGATCCATACGTATTCAAGTACTGTAAGGATCAGATCATAAGATACTGCATCCCTACTCATATAAGAAAACATGTAATATCATTTTTGCCATTCTGAAGCATGTGGTGGCCATTTCTCATCAAGGAAAACTGCTACGAAAATCTTGCAGTGTGGATTTTATTGGCCCACCCTTTTCAAAGAAGTCCATGCATTCTGTTTGGCATGTGATTAACCTTAAATAATATATAAATTAAAAAAAATAATAAAGTCGAATTAGTGTGATAAAATAACTAAAAGCTAGCAATTAGGGTTTGTGCGGTAATTAGGGTTTTATGTGTGTTATGTTTACAAGTTGCAGGATTAAATGCTGCAATACCGGAGAATACAAGGAGCAATGCATAAAAGCATAAAAGAACAAAGGCTAAAGTGTAATTTCCCAACAAGAAGAGTCAGCATACAACGCAAGTTGCAAATTCCAGCAAAGCACTACCGTCCGGAAGGTGGTGATGGCGTCCGGACGGTCCCTCTTGATGGTTATCTCCAGCTTTCCACCTCATGCTTTCCTAATGCCTATATATATGTGTTGCAAGCCTCCATTAGAAATAGGCCAGAACCAAGAAGCTTCAGAGAGAAATCCAAGAGAGAAAAAGAGAAGAGAAAAAAAAAAGAGAAAGAGAAAAGAAAAAAAAGAAAAAGAGAAGTGAAACACGATCCTGTCCGTAATACACTTTAGTCCGAACTCTGTACTTTTAAATTTCTGTTATATCTTTCTACTAGGATAGTTGAACTGCCGCCACTTTTTTTTGTCTTAATTGATAATAAAGGTGGTTGTGTTTCAGTTGTTCCTTGTGAAAGACATTTTAAATATTGCCTTTTAATTTCAGTTGTAATGAAAACCGCCTACACTCTTTGCTTGTCTGGAGCAATGGGGCGTGAGTAGTTTCGTATATCCTCCAGTGAGAGGTAAACATATGTACAATACTGTGTAGATTATGGAAATGCTGATGTCTTATTTATATTTTATTTATCTATGTATTATATGCTTAATGCGTGATACAATGATGTGCATAATTCTGGTGTTGTGCCTTGAATTATGTCATCAGTGCATCATAAGACCCGCCGATTAAACAACCACGGCATTCCTACCGGTATGACTTGTCCTCCACCGGAATGCTGAGGATGTTCTACTGATGTGTGGTACAGAACCTAAATAATCCTCATTAATGGCTTGTCCTTCTGGGTTATTAGGGTTGTTTAAATACTATATATAACTATATTGCTAGTCTAACAACCACGGCGTTCCTACCAGTATGGCTTGTCCTCCACCGGAATGCTGAGAATGTTTAACTAGTATATATATATATTACATATGACCTATTGTGTAATTCAAGTATTCTTCATGAATGACTTGTCCTTCTGGTTTACTTAAATTAGTCAATTGGTACGTCTATAACCAGCTTTCCTAAGAAGTTGTTGTATTATGCTATAATACCACCAGTTAACCTAAGATGTGGCTATGTTATGGTTTAATATGTACGCACTTATAATCATGAGATCAAGTGAATAACTCAAGTATTGCTCATGAATGGCTTGTCCTTTTGGTTTGCTTGGGTTAATCAATTGACGTGGATATAACCAGTTATCCTAAGAAGCGACTGTGTTATGATTTATTATCCCCAATTAGCCTAAGAAGCGGGTGTGCTATGGTTTATATACATCAGACCAACCAGTTGAATTCCCAATAAAATGGGAGTTAATCTTGGTATGGTAGCATTTCCAGTATTTAACCAGTATAACGCATATGGAATCCTTAAACTGAAGGATACTTTTTATTATTGTCGTAATCTATCTGCACATTTACATTTCTTAGACTAGTTATCAATCTAAGCTCACATCACAAGCTATCACATGATGTCCTATTTAAATTAGCAACTTGACTATTTTATTTTGTTTCCAAATTATTAAAACTCTTCGTAGGATCGATACTTGGACTTAAAACAGAGAAAACTACAATTCGGCCACTTATACTTGGGTGTATAATATTAATCCGATCACAAAAAAGTGCGAATCAAGTTTTTGGTGCCGTTGCCAGGGAGTTACGGTAATTTGAAATTAGATAAAATACAAAAGTTGTTTAGTTGTATTATATGTATATAAAGTGTATTTTCTTTTTTTTTTGTTTATGTCTGTTCATTCGTCAGTAGGATTTGTAAATCAATCATCTCCTTCGTCTTCATCAGCTTCATCTACTCAAGAATCATTTGAACTAAGTATGGCTAGAAATGTACCTAGGGAAGAACAACCTAGAGAACAGGAAGTAGTTCAAAATATTCGACCATTAAGAGAATATCTACATCCAACACGAACTAATGTCCTGTTATGTTTTGCTTTTCCAACAGATGTTCCAAACCTTAATATTAAGCCAGGAACAATACCATTGTTACCACAGTTCCATGGTCTGGAAACTGAAAACCCTTATGTTCATATGAAAGAATTTGAAGAAGTCTATGGAATGTTGCAAGATAATTCTGAAGTGGTTAGATTAAAACTATTTCCATTTTCTTTAAAAGACAAAGCAAAATAGTGGCTTCGCTCTTTAAGAGCCAATTCAATCACAAATTGGCAAGCTTTACAAGCCAAGTTCTTTAAAAAGTTTTTTCTTGTACATCATACAAATACATTAAGACGTCAAATAATGAACTTTTCAGTAAAAGAAGGGGAAACTTTTTATAAATGTTGGGAAAGATTTAAAGATCTTCTCCAAGCTTGTCCACATCATGCATTTGAAAACTGGACTTTAGTTGATTTCTTTTATGATGCTCTTTCACTTGCAATGCGACAATTTGTTGAAATGATGGCGCAGGGGGAATTTATGAGTAAAAATCCTGAATAAGCATTTCAATTTTTTGATACTATTTCTGAAAGTTCCTAGATGTGGGACTCGACTTCTTCAAACATACAGAAACTAAGCCATCTATATCCGAAAAAGGAAAATATGTGTTAAAAGATGATGATGATTTAAGAGCTAAAATGACAAGTTTATCTCGAAAACTGGAAGCTTTAGAGATGAAAAAAAATAAAACAAGTAGCTGTTATATCAACTACTGATCAAATATGTGAAATTTGTGAGTTATCAGGACATCCTGCAGCAGAATGTCCAACTATACCTGTATTCAAAGAAGTTTTAATTGAACAATCTAATGTTATTCCAACTTATAATAATAAGCCTTATCTGAATCCATATTCTGAAACTTACAACTCAGAATGGAGAAATCATCCAAATTTTAGTTGGAGAAATACACAACCTATAAATCAAACTCAAGGTCCAGCATTGTGACTCCCCTAAAACCAGGGGTCCCGTTGACCATCTGTCAACTCGCAGAAATACCCGTGAATGTCGTGTGGCTCGACATCACGTCTATCACTTCCTTGTAACCGGGATCATAACTTATACGTGTAACCCATGTTCCTTTAATCATTTAATTCAATGGAGGTCCAATAAGCCTCAATATACCTCATTTAATATCCATTTGTATCATTGGAACTAAAGAAGACAAAGTTCAAAAGGCTAGCAAAACAATTTTTGATTTTTTAGATTTTTGGAAGAGCTACCGATAGATGTTTGTTATAACTACCGGTAGAAGTTCTACCTATAAGCTACCGGTAGCTTCCTCCTACTAGACAGGTACTACCTGTTAGCTATCGGTAGTTGTTGCCTGCTGTACAAGTACTACCTGTTAATTACCGGTAGTTGTTGACTTCTATACAGGTACTACCTATTAGCTACCAGTAGTTATTGCCTGCCGAACAGGTACTACCTGTTAACTACTGGTAGTTATTGCCTGCTACCGGTAGGTTTTGTCCAGAATTTCATATTTCATTAGTTTTTCATTTTCAATTCATCCCAAACCTTCTCAAATCCATCGCAAATATGTATAATAATATTTTCTACATTATACATGAACCATACAAGTTCTATTACACGCCTTTACATAATTTACATGTCAAAACGGCATTTAACCAAAGTTTTTACAAAAACTTGTTTCCAAAAGCCACAAACCGGCTTTTCTTCATCTTTAAGGCCCCGAATGTGAGTCCTCCCCTGGTACGAACCCCGCACCTAAAATGTGTTCCCGTATAGGGTGAGCCAACGCCCAGTAAAAAATTTCCTACAAGGGCTACTCCCCACCTAAGTGCATATGCAATGTGTTATGCAACAAAACACAACCAAAATCCATTCCAATGCAAGAATTATATAATCCATGTTGGAATTTACCATGGAACTTACCATGCCATGCCATGAATGAAATGAGATTCACTCCCGCATTTTAACCCCGAGCCTTTTCCCGGCTCCTCAACACATGGAAATGTCAATGCATATAAAACTGAGCCCTTCTAGCTCTCGCCATTTACATTATCCTCTAAATGGCTATTTAAAATCTCTGAGTCTTTATATGGGGAGGATATTTATGGACTTACACCAACCGCACCCAACCAACACAGAATTTATGGACTTTCACCAACAGTTCCGCGTACATCGACACACTTCTTGGGCTCTTATACCAATGAAGTGTGTATCCAATCACCGGGCCTCTCACCCAAGGGATAGTCTAACCCTTCTTGCTACCCCGACCCAAGTCTTTTTTATGCAACCGTACGACTAAGTCAGACAATCAATCCAACTTTTTCAAGCCCACCCATCATCCACCTACGTGGTGTTTGATGCCAACCATGCATCCACACCCATAAAATACGATGTCTAAGTGCATATGCAATGTAATGTATCATTGTCATTCCAATATCATGCCCACATGTAATGAATGTCATATGATCAATTTTAAACCACATGTCTACATGTTCCATGGAAATTCATATCATTAGCATATAAATCCCATGAATTATTACAATGTCAATATATCAATGAACACATATTAACATTTCTTTCCAACACATTTACTAAGCATGTTATACATTATCATGTCATAACAACTTAATACACACATAGGCATTTTGGCAAACACCTTCAAGGCAACAATTCATGTTATCACACAAGAATTTCCACCTTATCCACAAATTATAATATAAAACATATAGCATGCTCATATAATCACTTTTCCCATGGAATTACCAACCAGTAATTTTCACATCACAATTTCAAGCTAGGAAAATCTATTCCAACCCATTACATTCTCCTTTTTTCATACCTATTTCACCCATGTCATATGCATAAATGAGTGAAGTACATATTCCCTTTAACCCACACATTTTATATAACACTATAAGTGGGAAATGAACCAAAGTAGGAGAACCCCTATCTCTTGAAGCGTAAAACAATGTTGGGAAGCCCCAAGAACCCAAAACAACCTTGAATATTTACTTTCCCAAAATCTCGTTTTTCAACCTTTGATGAAACCCGTCGTTTTTGGTACGTATGCATAGCCCTTGACGAGGAGAGCAACTTTTCCTCTTGGCCCGAGTGGATTCGAAGCCCGTGGAGTCGTAGATTGTAGAGAAAAGTGGAGAGCTCCTCCTTTTTCCTTATCTTTTCCTCTCACGTTAACCGGCTGAAGAAGGTGGCCAAGAAATCAGATTTTTCCCCTTTTATACCCTCATTTACTTGGCTCACATTGTGCCACACAACCTCTTTTTCTCGGGTCCATTTTCGTCCCGAAACGATTTAATTTCGACCCGTTTCAAGTTCAAAATATTTTTATTTTAACTTCCCTTAAATTATTTTCCACATTTTAAAATTTTATCAAAAATCTCATTTTTGGGTTACCCGAGACTCGACCGCTTCGTAAAATACAAAAAATTTGACTATCTCAGAATTCGATAAAATTTGATGTGACAACTAGATTTCGTGAGACGAATCCAACGGTGAGGTCCATTTTGTCATCCGAGATCTAGAAAAATTCAAATTTTCAACCCGTACTGTAGTGGCAAAATTATCGCTTTGTCCTTGTTTATAAAAGTTTAAATTTACTGGGTTTTACAACCACAACCACAAAATCAACAACAATATCAACCAACACAAAAAAGAACTCTGGAAGATACTATGAATCAATTTATTCAATGTCAAATAAATTTTAATACTCAAACAAATCAAGCATTTAATGACTTTAAAGCTCAAACTTCTCAGAGTATTGAAGATATTAAGAGTCATATAGCGAAGTTGACTCAGTCTCTTAATATGCCAGAGAAAGGAAAATTTTCATTTCAATCAAAACCTCCACAAAGTCAGAGTCAAGCTAATACAATGTCATCTAAACCTTCCCCAAGTCAATTATAAGAAATTACAACATTAAGAAGTGGAAAAATCATTGAAAAAACTATTAAACCTAAAATTTCAAAGAAAATACGGAAGGAAATTCCTGTTAATGAACCATTGGAACTTAAAGCTTTAATTTAAAAACAATCAGAAATACAAAAGGAAGATCAACCATGTCCTATTCCATTACCTTTTCCTCAAAGGGTCAACAAACTCTCAGCTGAAAAAGATCAATCTGAAATTTTTGAGCTATTCAAACAAGTCAAAATTAATATTCCTTTGTTAGATGCTATTAAACGAGTTCCATCTTATGCAAAAAATTTAAAAGATCTTTGCAAAATGAAAAGAAGAACAAATGTACCAAAGAAAGCATTTTTAACTGAACAGGTTAATACTATAATACAACATGATACTCTTCTTAAGTACAAAAATTTGGGTAGTCCTACAGTCTCATGCATCATTGGAAATTTCAAAATCAAAGAAGTTCTGCTAGATCTTGGATCCAGTTGTAATTTAATGTCATATTCGGTCTACACACAATTAGGACTAAGTGAGCTGAAACCTACAAATGTCACACTTCAACTAGTAGACCAATCAATAAAAACTCCAAGAGGAACTGTGGAAGATGTTATTTTCCAAGTTGATTAATTCTATTTTCCAGCAGATTTTATTGTTATAGACACTGAACCAATTTATTATGAATGTGCATCCATACCTTTCATTTTAGGTCGACTATTCCTAGCTACATCAAATGTATTAATTAATTGTAGGAATGGAGTCATGAAAATTTCATTTGAAAATATGATTTTGGAATTAAATGTCTTTAATAGTGCTAAACAACCTAGAGAAGAAGATGAAATGTATGAAATAAATTGTGTTGAAACATTAACCCAAAAGTTCTTTGAAAAGGTTTTTTTTGAAAAAGACTTGAACACAGTAAAATTTGTATTTGAAAATGAATTAGAAAATCTGGAAAATCCAAAAAGTGAAAATCTATTATTTAAACCTGAAAACTCCAATGTTAAAATTTTTAAACTAGATTTAAAACCACTTCCAACCAATCTAAAATATGTTTTTCTGGAGAAAAATAAAATTCATCCTGTAATCATGTCATCGAATTTTTCTGACAATCAAGAAAAAGAATTAACAGAAATATTGAAAAATCATCAAAGTGTTCTTGGATGGACTATAGTTGATATAAAAGGTATAAGCCCACTTCTGTGTACTCATTGTATATATTTAGAAGAAAATGCTAAACCATCCTCGTCAAATGCAAAGAAGATTAAATCCACACTTGAAAGAAGTAGTTTAAAATGAAGTACTCAGACTATTAGATGCAAATATTATTTATCCTATATCTGATAGTAAATGGGTTAGTCCTACACAAGTAGTCCCAAAAAAATATGGTGTTACTGTAATACAAAATTAAAAAAATGAATTAGTCCCAATGCGTATAGTCACAGGATGGCATGTATGTATTGACTATCGGAAACTAAATTCACTCACCAGAAAATATCACTTTCCATTACCTTTTCTTGATCAAGTGTTAGAAAGAATAATTGGTCATGCATACTATTGCTTTCTAGATGTATACTTTGGTTATAATCAAATTGAAATTGCAATAGATGATAAAAAAAAACTACATTTACATGTCCTTTTGGACTATGTAATGCGCTAGCTACTTTTCAATGTTGTTTGTTAAGTATATTCAGTGATATTGTAGAACGATATCTAGAAGTCTTTATGGACGATTTTTTAGTATATGGAGATTCATTTCAAATATGTCTAGAAAATCTTGAAAAAGTCCTCATTCAATGTGAAGAGACAAACCTTGTTTTAAATTGAGAAAAAAATGTCATTTTATGGTTACACAAGGTATTGTTTTAGGCCAGATAGTATCTAAGAAAGGAATTGAAGTTGATAAATCAAAAATTGATCTGCTAGCTAATTTGCCCTCACCAAAAACAGTAAAAGATATTCGATTATTCCTAGGTCATGTAGGATTTTACAGAAGATTTATAAAAAATTTTAGTTTAATAGCCAAACCTATATGTAATATGCTATGTCAGGATATCATATTTGACTGGAATGAAGCATGTCAACTATCATTTGATAAATGAAAAAATATGCTTATTTCTTGTAAACCCCCACATGTTTATATTGATATAATAATGTACTTGTTTAGTGATTCTTATATATGTAATGACGTAAGAATAAACCATATATATTGAAACTATAAGAATAAATACTAGGGAGGCAAATTGATTGTGAAATTTAATTTTAGTTTTGAAATAAATCATAAAAATAAATGTTTTTAGGTTAAAATAACATTAAAAATAAATCTGGAACGTCAAAAAACCTTATGGTAGTCATATGCATCACATTGGAGATTCTTAGTAGCAAAACTGTAATTTTGGAGAAAACCAAATCAGCCTGTGAACAGTAAAATGGGGATATGGCTGACCTTATAACACCATTTCATCCCATTTTCCCTCATTTCTTTCACTCCACTCTCACCCCACACCTCTTGGAACCTTTGAGGAAGATTAAGGGAGGAAGAAAAGGGAAGAAGGAGGCCATTAGAGCTTGGGTTCTTACTTGGAATTTTGATTCAAGGTAGGGGTTTTCTTTCATCCTTGTTCATTGAGGTTAGGGTATTTATATATGTATGTTTTGCCTCTAAATTTTATATATATAATATGAAATCATCCTCTCTTAGTTTTGTTTTTTGCAAAGATTACATGTTTTGAACAAAGTTAGGGTTGAATACCCATGAAATCTCTTTTCTTGCTTTTAAACCGTGGTTTTTGGAGAGTGATGGATTTTCTTCTTAAATTCTTCCTTTATTATTGATTTTGAAACTATAGTGATTTGTGTTGAGTAATAAAATGATGTTGTTGTGATCTCTTGCATTTTTCTGAATTGGTTATTGGAATTGTCACATGATAAATTTGGGAATTTTTGAGATATGTTTGTAAATTAAGAAATTGAGTTTGGTATTGTATCTCTTATGAGTGTGGGATGACCATGGGTGATCTTTGATGAGATATCGTAGAGTGGGTAGACGTTCTTCATACTCCGTGTGGGTTTGAACTTTTTCTACCACTCGTAGTGGGGTTAGTGCTTTGGTAAGACTAAACCGCTATTGCTCATGGGTATCGAGGTAGAGGGTTAGTATACTAATGCCTGGGTTGGATACGTCACTGCCATTTGTATGGTATACTCCCTTCCTAAAAGTTGGATATCTTTGAGAAGATTTGGGTTTGTGTGTGTGGGGTAGATGTTACTCAATGCGTTGATTCATGTGGATGCCTTACATCATGGTTGAGATACATGTATATATTGTTGTGAAATGTTCAAGTTATGAGTTATTGTTTATTCTATCATAAATGGTTTCTACAAGAATCTTGGGAAGTATGGGATTCCGCAAGAACTTGTGAGACACGGTTTATGGTGAAATGGATTATTAATTATATATTGAGTTCTTTTATTCATTAAATTATTGTTGTTACTTAAACTTGAGATCTGTTTCAAATGTCCCTATTTTCTTCAAAAGTTATATATGTTATTTGTAAAATGAGACCGACCATTTTATATGCTTTTCTAAACCTTGTTCGGGTTTGAAAGAATTTTCCTATAGAGTTTCGTGTTCACCCTCTACTTAGCAACATTTTCAGATTATCCTCTCGAGGAAGAGCTGGGAGTCAAGGAGCTCGAACACTGGGAGACTTCGATAGACGAGAGCATGAATCCCGAGGTGGACACTTAGAGCGACACTCTCTTTTGTTCTAGACTAGGATATTTATTTTGAACATTGTGAAGTTTAGTTTTTCTTTTGTTATTCCGCTGCGCTATGATAGTTAAATTTTTGGGTTGTAAATGCCATGGTTGGGCATATTCTTTTGGATAATGTTAAAAATTTTATGGATGAAAAATGAAGTCTTATTTATTTATGGATCATATTAGTGCTCTCATGATGTAAATGGTTTTAGATAGTAATGTGGTCAATATTTATTCATAAATGGACTCGGTGTGGTCAATGTAGTATAATTGCATAGGTTGTATTTTGGGTAGAGCTCCCCATGCCAAGGAGACTTTGCCCGAATTTCGTTAAATTAAGGACCCCCGATTTTTGGGGCGTTACATTTCTGCACCTATTATGCAATCCCCTGACTGATCGTTACCTTTTGAAATAATGTGTGATGCAAATGATTATGCGGTAGGAGCTGTACTAGGGCAAAGAAAAGAGAAAAAACCTTATGTTATATAATATTCAAGTAAAACTCTAAATGATGCACAAATGAACTATTCAACTACAGAAAAATAATTTCTTCTTGTTGTATTTGCATTAGATAAATTTCGTTCATATCTGGTTGGATCATCAATTGTTATATCTACCGATCATGCAGCTTTAAAATACCTACTTGCAAAGAAAGATGCTAAACCACGTCTTCTACGTTGGATATTATTACTACAAGAATTTGATTTAATCATCAAAGATAAGAAAAGAGTTAAAAATGTGGTAGCAGATCACTTGTCAAGATTAAACTATGAAATAAAGGAAGAACCAACTCCGATTAAAGAAATTTTTCCAGATGAACAACTATTTGCAATAATAGAAGCACCATGGTATGCAGATATAACTAATTATTTAGCCTCTGGTACTATTCCCTCTAATTATACCTGATCTGATAAGAATAAATTTTTGAGTGAAGTACGTAACTTTCTCTGGGAAGATCCTTATCTGTTTAAATATTGTAAAGATCAAATTATAAGGCGTTGTGTACCTAATCATGAAATAGGTAAGGTAATTCAGTTTTGTCATTTCGAAGCTTGCGGAGGTCATTTTGCTTCAAAGAAAACCGCTTCTAAAATTTTGCAGTGTGGATTTTATTGGCCAACTCTTTTTAAAGATGTTCATTTCTTTTATTTAAATTGTGACAGATGTGAAAGAATGAGAAATATTTCGAAAAGAAATATGATGCCGTTAAACCCTATTTTAACTATCGAAATTTTTGATTGTTGGGGCATTGATTTTATGGATCCATTCCCCCTATTTTTTGGATATCTATATATTTTGGTTGCAGTCAACTATGTCTCTAAATGGGTAGAGGCAATTCCATGTAGAAATAATTATCACAGAATAGTGATTAAGTTATTGAAAGAAAATATTTTGTCCAGATTTGGAATTCCTCGAACCATTATAAGTGACAGTGGATTACATTTTTGTAATAAAGTTTTTGAAAATCTTATGAAAAAAATATTCAATTTCACATAAAATATCCACTCTGTACCATCTACAGACAAGTGGACAAGCTGAATTAGCTAATATGGACATAAAATACATTTTAGAAAAACCAATAAATTCAGATCGTAAAGATTGGTCCTTAAGGTTGACTGATATGCTTTGGGCTTATCATACTGCATATAAAACTATTTTAGGGATGTCTCCTTATCGGTTAGTATATGAAATACCATGTCACTTGCCTGTAGAATTAGAACATCGAGCATATTGTGCAATCAAAATGATGAATTTTGATATAGACAAAGCTGGAATAGCTCGTAAACTTCAAATAAGTGAATTAGAGGAATTAAGAAATGAAACCTATGAAAATACAAAAATTGCTAAATCAAGAACACAAATTTTTCATGATAAAAATTTCATGCAAAAATCTTTTGAACCATCTCAAAAAGTGCTATTATACAATGCAAAACTTTGTTTATTCCCTAGAAAATTAAGATCAAGATGGACAGGTCCTTATATTGTCAAGCAAGTTTTTGATTATGGAGCAATTGAAATTGAAAATCCATTAACTAGAAATATCTTTAAAGTCAATGGTCAAAGACTTAACCATATTATGATGGATTTACAAAAGAAATAACTTATGTACAACTTTTTTTATCCTATTTATATTTATGTTTAATTCTCAATGAAAATTACTAATGAATTGTAATTTATTTGACAGAGTATCTTCTGAGTAACAACCAGATATCCCAATCGATGAAATGACAAAAGATTGTCAGATTTCCTTATCCATGTTAACTATCATTGTTTTCACATTTTAGATAATGTTTAAATTAAGTTGGGGAGGTAAGAATGTAATTTTAGTATTCATATTTAAAGTACTTATTTTGTGTTAATATTAATGTTGAGTTTGTCTTTGTGACTGGCAGACGTTAAAGAACCAGATAGAGAGTCAAAAAAAAAAAAAGACAACAAAACCCCTTTAGTTAAATTACTTTATGTACAAGGGATAAAAAACTATTTTGGCTAAGTTTAATTCTACTTTGTCATCTTCCGAAAGATATTCATGCGTTGATCATGAAAAAAGCCAAAAGAGTCAGAAATTTAGAAATTTTCAAAAGTCAAGCACGACCCCTGTGTGGAAAAAGTACATTTGCAAAAAAAAAAAACGACGAGCCAATCGTCTCGGTGGTTATGTAAGATGTGGTCGTTTTCAACATATAAGACAATATAATCAGTGTGCAGAACCAATTTCAGGTCGAGCGTTAGATCGTTTACGGTGGACTAGGTATGGGTAGAGTAAGGATTATCCTGAAGCGTCATCTTATTCTACCCCAATGTTAACAAGATACATAAGAAATGAAGTTAACCGTGTCACTGGTAATATTGATCCAGATAGTTCTGACCCTGAAACAATAAGATCATAATTTTTGGAAGAATTGTACATACTTGTAAATATTTGTAAATAAATAGTTAAGTAAAAATTTATAAATATTTGTAAATAAAGGTTTATAAGTATTTGTAAATAAATGTAAATAACTATAAATTAATTAGGAAACGCAGTAAATATGAAATAAAAAATAAAATAAATAAAAATGCACCAATTTTTGTGACAAGAAAAAGAGTGGTTAGCAAAGTTTAGTAGAATATAAAAAATTAACAAATTGCAAGAAATAAGAAAATTGTCAGTACATTACACAAAGCAAAGAAAAAACTGAAAAGCAGCAAAGTCTAGACGGTGGGCTAGGCGTTCGGACGGTAGTGCTTTATTTATATATAGCCCCATGCAACTGATGGATCATTTCTGCACTCCAAGAACATCAAAACTTCGGCTAGCCGAGAATTCCAAAAGAAAAAACTCTCAAATTTGCTATACTCAGTTATTTTTCTTCAAATATGTTATGATTATTCTCTTACCCATTGCATTTTGAAGGTATCTACCGATTGGAATCAAAAGAAATGGATTAGTTACGAAGAAATCAAGAAACAAATGGATTCAAGATGAAGAACGAGAGGATCTTCGAGTCGGGCACAAAGAGATCAACCCGAGCAACCTCAAGCACCTCCACAACAACCAGGACCAGGAAATATATTCAACGAGGTGATATTTGAGAATTCTGAACAACAGGCCTGGTATGATGCTAATTTTCTGAATAAAACTATTATTTCTGAAAGGCCGATTATTTACGAAGATTTTGAGAACATAGGAGTATATCAAATTCTTGCAACTAGAGGATGGTTATAGTATGTTAGATTATTTGTTTCTACTTATGACTGTTTAGTCCAAGAATTCTATAGTAATGCTGAGATTATTGGGGAAAGACAATTGCGAGTATTTGTACGGTGTATTATTTTTCAAGTAATACTGGCTACTATTGCCGATTTTTTTTGACCCATGCAAAGACCTGAAAACCCGCAATACCCATACATAGATTTGCCTGATTTAGATATGATAGGAAGAGAAGTGATAGGTAATCTAGAATTTGGGTGGGGCAAACCAAATAAGTATATCCAGCAAGGAGATTTATCTGCTAAATACCATATTTTGAACTTGATAACTGTACAGAGTTTGTTACCGCGTGCTCAAAAGAATCAAATCTACACTAAGCAAGCTTATTTTCTATATGCATTCAGGATGGGACATACCATTGATCTGCCGAACCTAATCCTGAATCAAATGTTACTTGTTGTAGATAGAAAGAAACCCTCATTTCCTTATGCCATGTTAGTTTCTCAACTGTGCAGGAACAGAGGTGTGATCATCGATCCAACATGGAAGACTGTAGACCATTTCGGTCCATCAGACAAAACCTCATTAAGAACAAGTCACAGAGGACAACCTGAAGAACAACCAGAGGTACCTCATCCACCACAAGAAGAGCCATTCCAAGGCCCTGAAGAATTCATTCCACCAGAACAACAACAGCCACAAGAGGATCAACCATACATACCATGGATGACAGGACTAACAGACAGATTCTGCTAGGATTAGAGACTACTATCACCTAGCTCGGTAACAGTATCATAGATATCAACAAACGTATGGAGGATTATGAACAAAATCAAGCTGAAATCTTGAGGCTACTGAGAGAACGTTTTGGAGGAGGCCCATTTACTTCCTAGAAAAAACTGAGGTTCTACCACAAACTCTACTATCTTTCACTCAGCTTTTTAATTATGCACTTGAACTTTAATTTATGTTTTGCACTTTTTTGCTTTTGAACTTATGTTTTAAATTTGGTTGTTTTTGAACTTATGTGTGTTTTAAACTAATATGTGTTTAAGTTCATTTATATTAATTTTGAAACTTATGTTGTTAAGTTAGGGAATTCATAATTCATATGATTTACACCTAAATTAAATTTTATTCTCATGCCTTGCAAGAATAATCATAATCTGATCACACGAAATTTTCATATTTTAGTTGTGTACTATCTTAATATTTTTGTTTAAACTTATTCTTAAAAGCACAACTAGATTTCTTTATCCTTGAGAATCTTGTGAAATATTATACTCTTTATATAAATAGTGGATATGTAAAACCTATTGCAGATTTGGAACCAATCCTTCTTGGAAAGATATTCTACATCTACTGAAATCTAAATCTTCAATTTAGCGGTAAATTTTCCTTGAATAATCTCATTAGTTGTATTTTGCTTAACAGTTATTGAAATATATTGTTAGCATTGTCCTTAAACTGTCATTTAAAGATTATACTAATATATGATTTCTGGAAAATGATCTTAGGTCATCTTTGATTAAATCTTGATCCTTGACCATTTCTTTTACAAAATTATATCCTTAGTCAACCGTTATTGAGCCTAACAAAATACAAATTCTTTTTCATGAAACCCGAAAAATACCCGAGCCAAATGACAATCTATCAAACCTACCTTTGCTACATAATTTTCTTGCACTCTCTTATAAATCAATAGGATATTTATATTTTTATTTTTTAAAAAAAAAAATCTCTTGGCTATTCAAAGCAAAAGAAAAAGAAAAACCAATAAAAAGTTGAAAAATAGAAAGAAAAGAGCCAAGAAAATGAAAAATGGAAAGAATAAATATTCAAAGTTAGAAAGAGGTGTGCTAAAATACTAAAGATAGCATTTGATATCCCATGACGTCGTTTCATAAACCTTCACCCATGGCCACATTACAACCTAAATAAAGTCCTTTTTGATTCCAGAAATCATAT
>CAUOFW020002314.1:0-18304 GCA_963454935.2 Ilex paraguariensis
TGTTTATGGATTGCTAGTCCAATTGCACTATTTGAGTGGGCATTTTAACTAACTATTCTGGTTGACAATTTGAGTTTTCTTTTCATAACGTTGTTTATTGTGCTTAAAGGATTAAAACATTAGCTGTTAATGTTTGTTATCAAATATATTAAGTTAAAAGCATAAAATTAAGAAATAGTAGTCACAAAGAAAAAGGAAAGGAGCTTCTGGGAGAGATGGAAAGCCTCAAAAAATAAGTTGCAGATATTCAGTAGCTTAAATGTGTATGCGCCACAGGGCCTTGGAATCATGGATCTTTACTGGATTAGATTTAGCAATAATCAATATTGATCAGTAAAACTACAAATGACTTGAGGTCAACACAACATTTTGTGCTTTTGCATTAGTGGAGCAATGGTAAAAAAGAACTAACTGGTCACATCCTAGATCACAAAGAGCACAAAAGGGAGCGAGAGCGAGAAATTTCAATGAAAAGTGAGAGCGGGAGCATTGGCATTGTAATACACATTGTAAAAGAGGATGTCAAAGAATTAAGGAAAGTCTAATGGGCATTTTAGAACAAATTTTATCCTGCATTGGTAGATCATCAAAATGTTATGTGGAAAGACAGCCATTAAGAGGACTGTTGGCTGTTTTGAAAAGTAAGAACAACTTTTTGATTCCACATTGATAGTGTATCAACAAATTCTTTGGTAAGACCGGATTAAAGAAGACAGTAGTAAGCTATTTTGAAAAGTAACTGTGCTCAACTTGGGCCTTGGTCCTTGGTCCATGAGATGGTTGAAAAAGGTTTGTTGGGTTGAGTTCTAACCCATTACTTAGTCCAAATTTTTAGTGTCTGTGGAGTTGACTCCATGAGTTTCCAGTTCACGAATTATTAACATGAAATTTGAATGCGCGAATTTGTGCCAAATTTGCTCTAAATTCGTGGATTTGCATTTGGAGCGTTAATTCGCTGAGGGTAATAGAAGAATCATGTGATCTAGGTCGCATCTGCTAAAAAGGGTTTGATATGGAGTTTGATGCTTCAACATAACATCAAATCTAATTTGTTGGTCTTACTATATTTGTGTTTGCAGACTGTGCTAGATTCCATTGGTTTCTCGATTTGGCAGATGGCTGCTTCAACCTATAATGATATGCAGCTTCATACAAAAAAGGATAATTCTGGGCATTATGAAAATGGGCATGCTGATGGAAAATTTAATGGTGGTGGTGGTGGTGGTGATGATGATGAAACCAGTGAGAGTGAGGATGACGATGACTCTGTTGTGTTACATGAGGAACCTATTATTGAGGATGCACGAGTAGCAATTGCCTGTGATGATGGCTGTGTGCGCATATATAGTATTGATGAGTCGGACAGGTTAAATTACTGTAGATCGCTGCCAAGGGTCAGTGGTGAGAGAGCTGCCCCCTTTGGTCAGATTGCTAATTTTTTATGTTTTTGCTTTAAGGATTAATTTCATCATGATTCATTTGCAGGGCGTGTCTTAAGTGTGACATGGAGTCCCGACGCAAATAGGATATATTCTGGGAGTAGTGATGGGTATGTATGATTGTTGAAGTAGAGCATGTGCAGAAAGCTTGGTATACCTGGTTGCTAAATTTCTGTTACTTGATTCATATGCAATACTAATGTTAGTTTGCAAAGTGGTGAATTTAGGCACATGAATATTATAAAATCACGTGAGCACCAACTTGCATTTCTTGTTTTGATATATTGCTATATTGTTAAGTTTATTTGGTGCAATGTTATATTTTTCAGGTTTATAAGGTGCTGGGATGCTAAATTGGGTCATGAGATCTACAGGATAACAGTTGGACTTGGAGGCTTGGGTAGTGGACCTGAACTCTGCATATGGTCATTACTTGCACTTAGGTAAAAATGATCTTGCTCCCTCTCTCGCCCCATCCTCAGACACACTGTAAATTTTATGGTTTGTAGTTTTTATCACTAAGGACATGGTTCTATGTCGTTGATCCAATCTATGTGTGCTTATGGTTGAGATTGTTGGTTTTAGGTGTGGAACCCTTGTTAGTGCAGACAGTACTGGTAGTGTTCAGTTTTGGGACAGTCAGCATGGAACTCTTTTGCACGCACATTCTTGTCACAAGGGTGATGTGAATGCTTTGGCAGCAGTTCCTAGCCATAACAGGGTGTTCTCTGCTGGTTCTGATGGCCAGGTATGAGACATTGATATTTGGATGTTCATATTACTTGTGCTTTTAGCAGTCCTTTGGCACGTTCACAAGCCCTATACTTAATTGATAAAGGCATTTGAAATGGACAAGTGTAGCAGACAATGCTGTGTTGCTTTCTGTGTGCATTGCCTCAATGCTTGGGCCCATATGTTATGCTTTTACCTGTTTTAAATGTTGAACAAACTGTGTTAGGAACACTTATATGAATCACCCTGGACCAGTAACAAAGCAAATGGTTCTGTTGGTTTAACATTCACATTTGCAGGAAATAGACTTGAGATATATGAATTTAAGTTGTTATTAGTTTGATATCATTACTACTGCTCACTCCACTTTTAGTAACAATGATGTTTAAGAGAGCTGTAATGACTGAGTAAGCTTTATCTTGGTCTGTGCTCGGTTAGGCTTCTCCGGGAGTAAGGCTTGCCAGATCAGAAATGACATGATGGTGTGTTCAACTCAGTTGAGTTGAATTCACAACGAAAATCATGACATAACCCACTGAATATGTCCCCGTTATTCACTGTACAGTAGCACCAAAGTGCTTTGTGGCAGGCTGGTGGTTGCAGAGGCAAGGGAAGAAGAACGTAATATTTTGTGTCCTAAACTTTTTAAATTGGGATGAGGCTTGATCCAAGATCTTTCTTCATTTGAGCTCTCTGGGGGCTTTCTCAATCACTCTCTCCCTCTCATTGGGTTGGGATTCTTGCTACTCCTTTCCTAACTCCATCAAGGAGCTATGTCTTCTTCAAAGACTATCGTGCTGAAGAGATCCGATGCCAAGACCTTCAAAGTGGAGAATTCATTGCCTCGGGGCTACAGACCATCAAGTATATGAACAATGATGACTGTGCTGACAGTCATTCCCCTGCCCAAGAAACACGTTGAAAGCCCCAAGTCTGATGATAAGGATGCTGCCGATGACTTCAAGACCTTTTGCATTGAGTTTCTCAAAGTTGATCTGGATCCTCTTTTTGGTCTCATCTCGGCAGCAAACTATCTGAAAATCAANGATGACTTCAAGACCTTTTGCATTGAGTTTCTCAAAGTTGATCTGGATCCTCTTTTTGGTCTCATCTCGGCAGCAAACTATCTGAAAATCAAGAGCTTGCTAGATCTGACATGACAAACAGCAGCTGACATGATTAAGGGAAAGACTCCGGAGAAGATCTGGACGACCTTTAACATCAAGAATGACTTTACTCCAGAGTCCAGAGGAAGAAGAGGAGATTCACTTGCAGAATGCTTGGGCATTTGAGTGAACCATGAAATTTTGAAGTGTCCATACTATTGTAGGATTGAATACTTGAAATTGGGGCTTACACTATGGTACATTGATGATCTGTTAGTCTTGAGTTTGCTTTNGAAATTTTGAAGTGTCCATACTATTGTAGGATTGAATACTTGAAATTGGGGCTTACACTATGGTACATTGATGATCTGTTAGTCTTGAGTTTGCTTTTTCTGTTATTTTAGTGATGAAAGGTTTACAAATAAACAGCTTGAGGCTTTGACGCCAATTGTGGGGCAACTTAAAAAAAAATATGGCATGTTTTTTGGCAAGGAGAGCTTATATAATATTTAGTTANTTTTCTGTTATTTTAGTGATGAAAGGTTTACAAATAAACAGCTTGAGGCTTTGACGGCAATTGTGGGGCAACTTAAAAAAAAATATGGCATGTTTTTTGGCAAGTAGAGCTTATATAATATTTAGTCAGTAGAAGGGATGGCTTATATAATGATACAGTGAAGATCCGTTTGTTTGTTAGGAGATTAATTTTTCTATGTTTTGAATTACAGTGTTTAAATTATTTTACAAGCTGCTTTAGGTAATTTGATGCTAATTGCAAGAAAGATCCTTCGATGAAGGCGCTCTCTATTTATGCTTGTGTTTGCTCTAATTCAACCTAGAAAAGAATTTACAATATGATTAAGGGTTATTCATGTGGTTTTGTTTTTCTTTTTATTTCCTGGTGCACAAGAGTTTGCTATCTTCAATATACCTTTTTATGCATTGAAATGATTGCGATGCTTCAAGAATTGTTAAAAACATAGCACAGTTTCATCGAGTGTCTGTATATTTTATGTTTCTCTTCATTATTGATCAACTACTATCTGACTTTGGGTAAAGTTTTTTTTTCATTACTTAATACGAGTTCTTGTGTTTTTCTCCCTGGAAAGTATACTAGTTTTTTATGATTATTTATCATGTTCTGATCTAGAATGATTTATCTGATTCTGCTAGGCTCTTTCAGTTGTTTTCTCAGTGATGATAGTTGAGTTGTTGCTGTTTGTAGGTTATACTTTATAAGCTTGGTGGCGAAGTAGTTGGATCTGGGGATGACAGGTCTTCTAAAGTGATGAAGAAATGGGTCTATGTTGGTTATGTGAGGACTCATACACATGATGTGAGGGCATTGACCATTGCGGTACCTATAAGTCGAGAAGGTTTGACAATGTCAATGGTTTCTGAGCTTCCGTCCTGAGTACAGCTAAATATTGTCTTTTCTCACTTTTCTTTTAGCTGTATCAATCCTTTACTATTTATTTTCCTTTGGCAGATGTGTTGCCTGATGAAAAGGTGAAAAGGGTTCGGGGTAGGGAGAAGCCACTTGATTTTAGTTACCGTAAGTGGGCTCATTTAGGGGTTCCCATGCTTATCTCAGCTGGTGATGACACTAAACTTTTTGCATATTCCGCCAAGGAGTTCACGAGTTTCTCTCCGCATGATATCTGCCCTGCACCAAGCAGAGTACCTGTTCAGCTAGTGCTTAATACGGTGTTCAATCAGGCTCCTTTGCTTCTAATCCAGGCTTCTCACTGGTTATATATTTTTTGTGTTCGTACAAAAAAGGGTGCGGTTCCTAATGTTGCTTCTGCACCTTCTGGTGGTGTTGCTACCACAGATTTGGTGGCTCAAGTGAAGTGCAAGGCATCTCGGAAGATTATTTGCAGCACTATTTCTCCTTCAGGGTTGTTTTTTGCTTATTCTGATCATGTGAAACCCAGCCTGTTTGAGTTGAAGAGGAGTGAAGTCGGCAAACGTGTATGGACTGTTAACAGAAGGGGACTTCCTCTGAAACTACCATTTGCCCATACGATGGTTTTCAGTTCTGATTCTTCTCGGTTGATGATAGCAGGGCATGATAGACGGATATATGTAAGCCTTCTTGTTTTGTGAAATTTTTTGGTAGTCATTGTTCTTGATGAGCATACTCTATTTCATTCTTCATCGTTAACTCTTGTATAGATATTGTATATTAAATTAGAATCAAATCTCCACTCTAAAACTAGGAAGGGAGTGAGGGAAGTGACGTCATGTTATGCAATATGCACAATATTTTGGATCAATACAAGAGACTGTCATGAGTTGGACAGCAGCAGAGTTCCACTTGAGAAGCAAATAGGCTATAAATGGAAAGATATGTTTTAATCAGGAATTCCCGTGTAACTGAAACAAAGAGGAACTCACTGCTTGTTATACACAAATTTATGGATTAATGCAAGAGAGCTTACAACGAATGGCAGTATCAGAGCCTACATACAGAGAAAAATGGGCTACAAACTGAAAGATGTGTCTGCATTGTGTTTGCATGTTGTGAAGTAAGCTCAGGTATATAACTACATAAATTAGGCAGAGAGGGGTAACGTTTTCAAGCAGAATATGGGATGAGAGTAACTGTACTGAGTGGGCCCACAGGCTATATCTGTATTATTCCATAATGTGAAATCACGTATTTAAGTTAATGAATTTGATGGAAAAGAAGTGATCTTCTTAACCAGATAATGGGAGGAGAACTGTAATAAGTATCCAAGTACATGAACATGCAATTGTATTTCTTTTGATTATTGCAAACTTGCATATTATAATCTCTTGATTTTTACAAAGGATAGTTATGTTGGCTAGATTTTACTATACAGGAGTTTCAGCTTAAAAGATGTTTTCAGTTTTCTCCTCTTAAAGTTGGCCATTGTGAATGTTCAGAGTCCAACACCTCAGTCTAATGACCATGCCNTTTTGATTATTGCAAACTTGCATATTATAATCTCTTGATTTTTACAAAGGATAGTTTTGTTGGCTAGATTTTACTATACAGGAGTTTCAGCTTAAAAGATGTTTTCAGTTTTCTCCTCTTAAAGTTGGCCATTTTGAATGTTCAGAGTCCAACACCTCAGTCTAATGACCATGTCATTTTGAAATATTACTTGTGGTCCTGAAATTGTCCTCCTCGTCCCCTTTCTTATTTTGCTTCGTGTGTGTGTGTAACTGTGTATGCATGCCTGTGGTAACTTCTCCTATTAAATGTCAAGGCTAAAGGCCACAACAAAGCAGTGTTGATCTAGACAAAGTAGAATTTGGGTCAGATTCATATATAATTTCTTATGCAACTTCTAACCTGTCTCCTTGTAACACAGGTTGTGGATGTGGAAAGCTCAGAATTAATCCATGCCTTCACACCTTGTCGTAGAGAGCATGATGAGGAATTGCCACCTAGTGAGCCTCCCATAACAAGAATGTTTACCAGTTCCGATGGGCAGTGGCTGGCTGCTATCAACTGTTTTGGAGATGTGTACATTTTTAATCTAGAAATACAAAGGTGCGACCATGAAAGCTAACCTTTCAAGATAATATTAAATAATTTTTCTGATAATCTATTGTTTCCATATATATATGTGTATGAGGTCTCCGGATATGAACAAAGCAGCGAATAAAGATGTGTTTGATACTTCTCTCTAGAATATAGCATGTGAACATCCTTCACTTGCCCCACGTCATACACCATGCCTATTATATCTAGTCGTTTCAATGCTCAATATGACTATTATGTTTCGCGAGCAGGCAGCACTGGTTCATATCAAGATTGGATGGTGCCTCTGTTACAGCTGGCGGTTTTACACCTCGAAACAGCAATGTGCTTATAATCTCCACCTCTTCAAACCAAATTTATGCGTTTGATGTGGAGGCCAAACAGTTGGGGGAATGGTCCATGCGTCACACATTTGTTCTGCCCAGGAGATACCAAGAATTTCCTGGAGAAGTCATCGGGCTTTCATTTCCGCCTACCTCAAATTCGTCATCTGTTATCATCTACAGTGCCAGGTACACTCCTTTCTTTCTTGTTTGACAAAAATGTGGTTGAGCCTAAAACTTAACACAGCCTTGTCTCAACTAATCCGGAATGGCTGTATGAGTCCTGTTCCTCCTTTGTTCTTATACTTTGTATTTTTGTTGGTATCTGGCTGCACTTTCATAGCCTCTATGAAAGGATTAATGATCCTTTTTCTTATAGGTTATGGCTAGGTAATTGAAGGTTCTTGTGTGTATGTGTGTTTTTATTTGGATTGGGTGTTTTTGGATTCCCTTTTTTTTTTTTTTTGGGGAGGGGGGGGGGAGAGGAGTCTGTTAGGATTGAGGATGGAATGTACACTGAGAACTAATTTTAGAATTATTTTGTGCTGATTGGCCCCATTCCTTTAAATGTCCTCATAAGGGTGTTAATCAAGCCAAGCCTTTCGAGCTTGGCTATGTGTAGGCTCGGTTCAGCCTACTCAAGAAATTATTGAGCTCTGCTGCTGAGTTCAATGGCTCTTCAAGCTCAGCTCAAATTGAACTCAAGCCAAGCTCAAACAAAAATGTGCCTTTAAAAAAAAAAAATTCCAAATACCCAATCGAAAAATTTCTCATAAAACACAAGAAATCTAAATCTAAACTAAAATCTGACTGTCAAAAACTTCTACATCACAGTTGAATATGCACTCTGTTACACCCTTTGTCCAAAAACATGAAGGATATATGTAATGAATATTTATGGTGTACTAAATCTTTGGACTCATGCTTGTTTTTTCTAGGGGTTGGATTAGAGAAAAAGAATGCATTGGGGGAGAGAGATAGATGATGACCTAATAAGGACCAAAGAGAGAGATACATGATTGGGTACAAAAAGGTTTGTTTGTATAGAGAGAGAAAGAGAAAACAAGGGGGGGGAATACTATGAAGGAAAGAGAAGAAAGAGGTTGAGAGAAAGAGGCAGAGGGTTTGCGTCTTAAGGGTTTTAATTATTGCAAGGGGGGAGAGAGGGGAGAGAGGAGAGAGAGAGAAGTGGGTAGTCCACCTGATGGCAGTTAGCAAGCAATGGTGGAAGCCATGTGATGGAAGAGACTACACTTGCTTTAAATTGCTTGAAATGGGTTTTTTATTTGCTAATTTTACCAGAGTATCATTCTAACTCTTAAGAATTTATAAAAGAGTTTGATATAAGTATAAAAACCGAGCTGGCTAGCGAATAGCTTGTCAAGCTTAAAGAATTGTTCATATTTGGCTTGTTTTACAATATGAGTGAGCTTGAATGAGTCAAAAATCAGCCGAGCCCAACCTGAGCTACTTGGATCTTTAACAGTCCTAACCTCCTCAAGGAAGTTATCCCGAGTTTAAGTTACTTTGGAGGTCTTCAATGGAGATTGATCAGCCAGGATCAAGGTGTTCAACTTTCTATACAGAGAGTTGTAGAAGTTGAGGTGATGACCCGTAGGAGTTCTAGTTGAGATATAATCGGCTGGATTAGGGCATACTGCACATTATGGTTGGCTTGGCTTGGCTTGTTTACAAATGATGTCGGATGAGCTTGTAATCAAGTTGATCTTGATTCCAGTTTGTATGGTCTGGTTTGTCTAGTGGTTATGTGCGCATGACTCCGTGAGCATACATTGCCCTAGGTTGGTTTATCCCATGAACGATGTTTATGGTGTAACTGATGCCTACAGTGTGTGTGTGTGTGTGTGTGTGTGTCTATTTTGAAGATTAAATATAAGTTGTTAGTCTAGAATTTTTGGCCAATGGAGACCATCTTTTACAATACATTCCTTGTGACCACAATGGAAAAGAACTTAATTCCTCTCGACTCCTTTGGGAACACGTCCTGTTTTCCGCTACCTGTTCTTCTGGATGGCATCTTGTTGATTTTTACTTTTCCAAAAATCCTATCATGACAGTGGATGCTGATGTTATTGAAATGGTTTATGCTTTAGGGCAATGTGCTTGATTGACTTTGGGATGCCAGTTGATGGAGATAACGATGGCGATGTGGTCAATGGTCAGGATTCAGTGTTGAGAAAGTCACGAAATCCTCCCATTAATGGATTATTAAAGCGTAGGTTGAAAGGCCACGATTTAGAAACTAAACATAGTGGTAGAAAGAATTTTGAATTTTGTGCTTTTAGAGATCCTGTTTTATTTGTTGGACATCTTTCGAAAAATTCTGTCTTGATCATAGACAAACCATGGATGGAAGTGGTTAAAACTTTCGATGCCCAGCCTGTTCACAGACATATCTTTGGGACATAACTGCTCCTCAAAGATGGTCAGTATATTTACAGCCAAAAAGGGGGAGTTCAAATGTGGCAGGTGACCCCTTCTCCTTGATGTCACACTTTCTTCTCTGTGGTTGATGGGGGTCTCAAGCATGTTGTGTAATGTATTCCTTGATATTTTTTTTTAACATATTAATGCAATTTTTGTTTTATTTGAAATTTTAACTTAACAGTTATTAGTTGCTCACCTTGTTCGACCATGAGGCTTTTTTTACCAGTTTTGAGGCTTCACAAAATATTGAATTTCTTTTTTTCATGAAGAATCTTTCAAAGATTATGGTTGATACCAAAAGTGCCTGATTGATTTATTTGCCTGTAGATAATATATAATTTTAGTGAGATGCAAAAGAGAGGTTTGTCTGTATATTTTTTTTGGGCATGTTATCATGTGTACAGCTGCAAGAGAAAAAAAAAATAATGGAAAAAAGAAATAATCCTTAAACTATATGCAAGCTTCCATTATTAATCTTAGTCATTCATCATTTGTCCTCATAAATTTTGCCATGCAATGACTTGATGACTAGCATAATCTTACCAGTGAATTTTGCCACGATATGACTTGCATGTAAAAATAAGAAAATTGTCTGTATCCGAGAGTAATTAATTGGGTGCCCTACGAGATTCTGAGATGTATTAGTTATCCATACAAGTGAAGTGCTTCCAGAAAAGGTTCTTTTCAGATTAAGTGGCACAAAAGGCAAGTCAAGAAGATGTGACATTCTTAGTTGACTATGCATAGAGAGAGATTTTAATAATTATTGGAGGACTTGTTTGGGGATTCGCCTTCAGCCAGCTCGGTTGATGGCGTGAAAGGGTTCAATTTCATGGGACTAAGTCGGTGGTAAGAAATTCACCATCCATCATTAGCCCCAATTATGAAAGACAAGTTGCTTGTGGCAAGCAAGAAGATGACGAAAGGTGCTACTAGCAGCCAAGTCAATGGAAGGAAGTTGTGTGATATTCCAACATTTTTGCACACTTCTTTCTGCATTTACCTATCACCCTCTCGTCTATGGACTGACTAGCTGGCAAGCATAAGTATCATTGACCAGTTTTTATCCGGGCAAATTTTAAATTAATTCCGTGTGGTTTAAATTCATCAATATTTTTTTATTTGGTTCAACGGGCAAGGTTATTTTGATCAGTTTATGTGTAACTCAATTAATTCTTTTCTCAGTCCGGTCAAAGCCAAGTTATTCACGTCGAGATTAAGGTATATCTCTTATGGTTTTGCTCTAAGGTGTTGTTAAGGTTTAAATTCAAAAAGTCTAAAGGTTTACAGTTTGTTTCGATTATCACTTAAATTGTTTAATTCATCAATATTAACATAATTTTATAGTTATCGAAAATTTCATACACCCTATTTTTAATAATGTCACACAGAGTATAAACGTAATTTTGACACACTTTTGTTTATTAAAGATATTATAAATTTTCACAAAATTCGAAGGAGACCAGACGCAATTATAACTGCACAATATTTATAGAATTATTGAAAATTTTGTATGTATGACCTTTTTGTTGCCTCTTTTTGTACGTCGTGAGATATATAATACACTTTCAATTAATGTTCTTCTAATGAAATCATAGTTATAAAAAAGTGTTGAAAATTAATATTTAAGGAAAGAAATAGTAGAATTAATAATATAATTTATTAAATTATTTTAGTTTGCCTCATTGTGTATAAACTTCTAGTTCTGCCCCTGACTACAATAACCAATCATATAAATCAAGTAGAGTGCTGCAGTGAGAATAAAGCCTGGAATTATTTAACCCAAATTACTCTCCATGGAAATTCTAAGAAGGGTACTAGGAAGATAGATTGTCGGGCCACAGAGATGGGGTCCATGGGACGTATTGTCATTTTCCAAGATAAGGGGTCTAATTTCAGGATGAATTTTCTTCAATAAAAGATCCAAACAAACATAATAATTGTATCTGTATATAATGTATGGGGTCGTATTTTCAGTCGGCAAGGTGGGCCCAGTCCTTTAGGCTTCTTAGAAGAAAATGACACTAAATGGGTCACATTTTTTTTTATCTAATTTAAGGATCTTGTCTTTTTTGTAAGGTAAAATTCGATCATCGTACGGAGTCATTAGCTTGCGTGGTAAACTGATAAGTACGAGAAAATGGCGTCTTGTTTCCATTGTGTCATGCAAACATCAACGCAATTATGTTGGATGTTGAGTGATTCTTTTGGGTTTGTTTGAATTGATATTATTGATGGATGGCATTAGTGGATGCCATGCCAACCAAAAATATGTGTGGCTTGAGATTTGTGGACATAAAAAGATATTGTAATATGGGGAATTTATATTTTGGAAAATGTCTAATATATGTTGTACTTAAAATTAATTTATTTCTAAATGTTAAAATCCTATAAAAAAATTATTTTTTAAACGTATTATCGTGGTGGTGCAAGAATTATGCTAATCCTTTTTGTGTCATTCTCATTCTATCGAATGTCTATAAATAGACGGTGTCACGAGACAAAAATACAAAAATTTTGGTGATGTAACTATGTTATCATCACCATCTTCTCATCATAAAAGGATAATTTTTTGGTGACATATCTTTCCTCGTCAAAGCATTGATTAATTGTAGCAAAATTTTTAGAATAGAGAAAGATGAGTTTGGTATTTAGCGACTTTATATGAAATTTTTTTGTTGGGTTTTGGTCATGAAATATTGTGTAGCAAATTAGCTAGCTTTGGTGGCGAATATGTTTTCCTCGCTAAATGCATCCTTTTGGTGATGGAATTAATTGGTAATTAATCCCGGATGTAGTTTAAGTGATAATAGGGACAAACTATAAATTCATACGTCTTGAGTTTAAATTTTGACAACCTCTTGAGACCAGACATATCTCATGAATATACTAGTCTTAGCGTTGACAACTTGCCTTTGATTGGACTGAGAGGGGGATTAATCGAGGTGTGCGTAAGCTAGTTCGGACACCTTGGCCGTTAAACCAAAAAAAAAAAATTTAATTGGTAATTCGTCGCCAAAATTGTTGTGAGCTATCTCGACCATCTGGACGACAAGATTGGATTATTTATTTATTTTTTCTTTATGAATATTTTCTCTCACTTGATGGCTAAGAGTGTGTATTAATTCGAGTATTTAAGATGACACATGATTGGAGTCCATGCCACTTTCACTAATGTTTTTTTTAAGAGCAAGCATATTATATAATTGTATTCGTATTTAGTGGTAGATCAGTTGGCAAGTTGACAACCTGATCTGGATGTTAGTAAGTTCTCATCTGATTAGATGTTCAAGGATTTGCAGATAAGGTTAGGCCTTCTTTAGGCTTGGTTAGCTTTAAATGAGAAAACAAGGTTTGAATTTGCCATGAACTCAGGGCTCGAGGACTGGTTGGTGAAAGAACCCCAATTAGCGGATGAGTTTATTCGTGACAATCAAAGGTTTAATCGTCCAATAGTCAAGAAGTTTTGGGAGACAGGAAGATGATGAGGTTAGTAAGGTTGTTGGTTCATTTACCTATTTTACTATTCCATATCTTGAAAGAAGATTGTATACGTAAATGTTTTGGTGAATAATATCCCATGCACTTCGTTACATGAACATTATAAGTGGTATTTAAAGGCATAACTCTACCTTATTTGATGCATTTTCCCTCTTACTTTCTCAAAATTTACGAATGAACCTAAGTTTTGTTTTCCTTTAATGTGAAGCGATAAATTCTTTTTTGTTCGTGTTTTGGCCCCCTTCAACTAGAAACCTGGCCCCGCACCTGTTTGTGAGGTGATGAGTTATAATCTTTAATGGTTGGTACTACAGCTACAAGAAGAGTGTGCCACCAAGTTGTTATAGGCATAATTGGAAGATTGAATCTATTACCAATTTATCAAATTTATTTATCAATTTACTGCCGTTTTCAACTTATTTAGCAAACTATCGCTGTTTTAAAAATAAATTTGGCAAATACGATTTCATGGAGAAAACGGATTTGACAAATCTGACTTCATTTGAAAAACGGATTTGACAAATCCGACTTTATAGGGAAAGTGAACATACCAAATCTGACTTCATTTAAAAAGCAGACATATCAAATCCGTTTTTTGTCTCAACTAGTAACTTTTAATATTTCATCTAATTTTCTTACTGGGATACCATCCGAAATTCTTGACTTTATATATTTTCTCCCTAAAAAATAAATTACTCATTTTTATCATATATTTAATTATTTAATATTTGATTATTTTGTAATTAATATATTTTAAAAAAATTTAATATAGTGGGATCGATTGTTTGGATGATCGAATTTTATATTTTATTGTGCCTTCAGACACGGGTTATAACTAATAAATTTAGATAGAATCTATTAGTGAATTTTTGACGACTAATAAATGTGAGTAATTTATTCACAAAGAATATAAAATCAGAGAGACCAAACGTATTCAATAAATAGTCAAATACTCTTTTGGCGATCAACACAATTATACATATAAAGGCTTGCACCTTGGTAAATTTGCTTTCCATATAAATGTGGATTTAGTATGTCCACTTTTCATATAAAGACGGATTTGGTATGTCCGTTTTTCCTATGAAGTCGAATTTATCAAATCCGTTTTTTAATTGAAGTTGGATTTGTTAAATCCGTTTTCCAAATGAAGTCAGATTTGTCAAATTCGCTTCTCAAATGAAGTCAAAATTTTTCAAATTCGTTTTCTCTATGAAGTCGAATTTGTCAAATTTGCTTTTAAAACAACGATAGTTTGATAAATAAGTTGAAAATGACAGTAGATCGATAAATAAGTTTGATAAATGAGATATATTGGTAATAGATTCTTGGAAGATTCCCCTTCCATGGGGTCTCCAAAACCTCCCTAAACTACGGGCACAGCCGCACAAAGGACTGATATTAAGCCACTAGATGGCGATTTCAGGGTCTAGCCCAAGCATCTCAGCGTAACTCTAGGTAAATATGCCCAAGTATTCGTTAAGGAGGTGGATGTATTCGGCTGCTTTCCAAGTTTTTTTGTTTTTTTTGAACAAGGCTGTTTTCTAAAGTTTGATCCTTATCTTTTGTAATCTGCATTATTGTTTCGTACGTTGTTATATATATATATATATGTATTAGATTCTTTCTCACTGTTTGATGCACAAGTTTGTTTAGTGCTGACAGGAAGCTGTTGATCATTTTAATAAACTTTCATCTTCATCCTTCAATTATTTACATATATAAATGTATGCATGCGTGCGTGCGCATGGATTTTTTTTCAATTATTGATACAAATATAGTTGAGAAGCATAGTCCATCGAGAAGCTAAGCTCTCATCATTTTCAATATGATACTGACAAATACATCTGTCACAAAAGTTTGACTTGAAATGACCATATACCAATAAAAATTATCCACCAAGTGGTAATGTGACAAACTCCACTTAGTTTTTCTATGATTCAACTCAATCACAAAACTGCACTTAAAAAAAAAAACAGAAAACCTTTTGAGGTAGCTTGAATGTCTCGAATTTAATTTATTAATATTTTGATGTGTCACAGTCGAGTCTCTTAAAGAGATATCTTAGTTGACCCGATACACTTAATTTGTAAGTAATTGTGTGAATTTTAAGTCTATATAGTATCCACCCGTCTAAAAAAAATACTTGATTAGTCATCAATTATTAAGATGAAGAAAGGCAAAACACCTAGGATTAGATATCTCATATTATTGAGGAGTTCTTCAAAATAATTGATATTGGGGTTCTATAATGTGATAGTGAAGTTTTTTCTAGGAGAATTCATTCAGAATTTCCAAGGAGTAAACAGTCCTCGGAGAGCTAAGACTGAATATGTAATATTTTATGGAGAAGCAAAGATATCAGATCTGAACCGAAAGAGATTGTTCGGAATGAATGTATGGGTATGTCACACCCCCACCCCAGATCACATAGGGTGGGTGGCGGATCGGCCATCAAAGCCTTAACTAATTAATCCTGTGCATAATAAATGCAAAATACAACGGAAGACAAATAATAAATTGATCTATTTCACCAATCTAATAAATACTAGAGGAATAAACTAAATATCACCAACATCATTATTAAACTCATGTAAAACAATAACTAAACAATAAAGTTCACTACTCTAAAGTCTAAACATGAGCAACATTAATCCAAAAAATAATTAAATATTTGTCTCAAAACCATAAAAGATATTTATTCCTGAAGCCCTATAATAAAATAAATCTTCAATCTTTCTAATCCTTTATTTATCCGGGGACTTACTCTTCCCCTTGATTCTCATCTGAAAAATGTTAAATGATTGGATGAGCACAAAGACCCGTGAATAACAACTACCTCTAATGGGGTGTGAAAATAAATCTCACATTTTATATGCAAAAATAAACTTTGTTACCTACATAAGTACAACAAATTATATTCAATCCCTTCCACATAACCATGTAAACAAAATGATCTCATAATCATAAATAACTTTATAAAAGAAAAGACATTTATAAGTCAAATACCCACTCATTTTCACAAATAACTTTATAAATGAAAGACATTTATAACTCAAAATACTCGCACACATTCAGTTTCAAATATATTTGTCAAATTATGTTTGTTACCACTAGCTTGGTAACTAACCCCATCTCTTGTCATCACTAGCATGATGATTGACCCCATATTTTGTTATCATTAGCCTGGTAACTAGCCCCTATGTGCACATCCCTATATCGATCACACCAGTATACAATCTTGTTACCATTTAGATCTGGTAACTCAGTTCCCTTCTCATAAAACATGATTTTAACACACACACTAAAACTGTTATTTTAGTTTCAACGCACACAAAATTTTCTTTTCATCATCAAAACACATTTAAAAAATGATATAAAATAATTCCATAAGTTTTTCCAAACTTTACAAGTATAATAATTCACAATTGCAAAACATTTAACTGTAACCCCAAACATCAACATATATCATATATATAAAAATTCACACACAGACATCCACAGTTTAATATAGAAAATTCTCCCAATAGAAGTAATAAAATACTTACCTTGATTGCTAAAATCCAATTCAAAGCACTCTTTACCAACATCAATGCAATCACCACCTAATTCAAAATAACATATAATAATCAATCCTTATTCCTAATTTCGTCGTTTCACGATTTTATATTTAATTTTTATACTTATTACCCATTGATATATACTTAATATATCTTTTAAATATAAATATCATTTCTAATATGAGGTAATAGGGTATGAAAGTATTTTGGGTTGTTTAGAATTTTTTTTTAAATTTTGGGGTCAAATTATAATTTTTTAAAACTTTTGGGGTTGAAGTGTAATTTCTTTAAAAAATGAATTTTCTGTTTTCAAGAATGCCATAAATTTTCCAGAATTCAATTCTTGCAACTTACAAAGTAAAATGGTGGTTAAAAATTAAATTTCAAAGAATATAGGGGTCAAAATAAAATTATTTAAAACTAAAGGGATGATTTCCATAATTTTACACTTTTTCACCACTTTCTTCCTACGGAAACTCTAAAATCAGTAGCTTCCTTTCCCTTTTTTTTTTCTTCCCAACACATTGATTAAACTCAATCAATTCCAAACAACTATAAACTTAAAGATCAACCGAATAACTTCAATAATCAATAAAGTACCTATATATATATATGTTGGAGTATAGATAATTTAGGTTTATTATGATTTCTTTTCCTAGGTTTATTAGGATTTCTTTTCCTAGGTTTATTAGGATTTCTTTTCCCTTTTTTACCTTTACTATGATTTTTATATTTTGCCTATATATACGGGGTTTTACTCTTAATTTGAGTATCTCCTTTTACTCACAATTATTTCAAGTTGGTATCAGAGCTATGAAACTGGTGGATCTTGCAAACAGAGGGTTCCATTGAGCCAAATAACCATCCAAGAATGACACAGTTTTCAGAGAACCATGCAGAATATCCAGGGTCGGCATCAACTGGCTTTGGGTGAGATCCCGTCAGCCAACCAAGCTTCCTTACACGGCCTAAGAAAAGCTGGAATGAGCGTGACCACTCAGCGAAGTTACGACCATTCAACAATTGTGCCGTAACTTTTNCCTAAGAAAAGCTGGAATGAGCGTGACCACTCAGCGAAGTTACGACCATTCAACAATTGTGCCGTAACTTTTTGAGAGATTATGCCGGTAATGCTGGTAATGCAACTAGACCCGTTGAGATCTCGTTCCAAGAACCTAGATTATATTAAAATCTAGACCCGTCTGAAGAACCCAAATTACAAGCAAGAACGCCACAAAGGATGTGATTTACCTTTGATAAGTTCAAAAGTTCAATCAAGAACAAGAGGAGTAAACTCAACTCAATTCACAATCAAAATTCATTATAGATTGTCTCAACAGTAGGGTTCTTAAGTCCCTCAGTAGTAGTCATATCAACAACAATACTAGGGCACCCGTGACAGAAAANTCATGCCCGGTAATGCTGGTAATGCAACTGTGCTAGTAGGCACTGTATACTGGTCGAACATAAAAGTGGAGGTACCCATAGATGTCTCAACGGTAGAGGTGTCAATAGTAGGGTTCTCAAATCCCTCAGTAGTAGTCATATCAACAACAATACTGGGGCACCCGTGACAGAAAAATAACTCTAAGATAAATAGAGGAATAAAATAAGGGAGAACAATATACCTTCAGTCGAACAGTAGCGACAAATAGGGAAGGTCCAAAAAGCTCCCAAATAA
>CAUOFW020002314.1:24330-39722 GCA_963454935.2 Ilex paraguariensis
AAAAAAAAAAAAAGAAAGAAAGATTAATTCATGGTTCAATAATGCAAAGGAATCAGAGCAATTAATGTTTTGAGTGGACCTTACTTGACAGTACGACTATCGTTCTCAGAGTGACAGCCAATTTCCGTCCATCCGCAACTAATTGGGAGACTATCCATGGACGGTGGAGAGGTATGCTCACTTTAACCATGACCCCCCTCAATGTCACAACTAACCTCACCCTTTTCATGCTTTTCTTCACGATGACAAATATTAAGACAATATCATATTACAAGTATTATTGTAAAGTATACGTTAGATACTTGTAACCATCTTCTACTCACAAGTATCGGTGAAAATTTAAAGTGAAAGGCGAGATTCGAACACAAAGATGTTTAAGCTTGTGACTTGCCTAACTCTAATCCCATATTACTAAGCTACCCCATTCGGGTTAAAAACAAGAGTGTTTTTTTTTTTTTTTCACTCCATGAAACAGTGAATTTCTGCGTCTCAAAACGATGGCATGCACACAAGGAGTGGAGGACTGGACAAAACTACACTATTAACTTCTGCCTCTCCTCGTGTGTCTTATCGGTGCTTCCTAGATATTATTAAATGAATTGGCACAAGTACAGCCCTTAGTTTTGGACCTTTTGGCAAAGTGGTGGAAAAAACTAACCTACCTCTTCACCAGAAAAAGGAACAAAAAGAAGACAGAAAAAGAACTAACTCACATGGCCCGCATTAAAAAAAAGGGGTGATATTATTATGACAAATCTTTCAAAACTTTTGAGACTACTCACGTGTGTGTATCAAACTTGTTTTTACTTTTTTATTGAATCTTTTTTATCTTGCTGGGATTGAGGTTAGGCAAGTTTGACTTTTGTACCTTACTGTTGATAGCTCTATTATTTTGAGCTTTGTGTTACATTTCTCAGTAAGAATATCTGAGAGAACAGATTGTCTACTAGAGTCTAGGAGGGAGAAAGACCTTGTCTAGCTATCAGAGTTTACGAGAAATCGACTGTAGTTTGTAAAGCGATGCCTTAAACATCAAATCATATTTTATTGAAAAAATTTGATTGGACCGTACCCTTTTTTTTAAAGATAATTTGAATATGAAAATTACAATGTCATTTGATTGTATGAACTAACAATCATAAATCCTGGGATAATGGTATTAGATTCCTAATTTGCGCTGTTGTTGCTTTGATTGAGGAGCTAGTATATAATAATATTTCTCCCCTTCTTCAAGAAAAGGCTGCCTTTTTTTTTTTTTTTGGGTTATTATAATGTTGTGATAAAATTACATGGTTCTGGATAGTCCTTTGTAAATTAATGGTGTCTCAATAGCCACATGCTCCAGAAGTTTGTCCTGTTGTTTTCTCACCATAACAAACCCTACAACAAAAACCTATACAACCCTCCCACACTCATGAAAATAAAAACAAAAGTTAGAATTGATTAAAAAAAAAAAAGGCTGCAATTCCATAATTTTGGGCCTAATACCTGGATCTCTAACTGTACTGTATCGTGTCTCGTGCAATATGTGTACCTCTAGCCAAACTTTTTCTAATAAAAATTCATAAAAAAGAATTAAAAAATAGAAATTTTGCTTTTTTTTCTTTTTTCTTTTTGAGCTTTTGTACCTATTTTTGGGCCTGATATATGGATCTAATAAGGGTTCCTAGCAGCCTATTCTTTCACCTTTGATTGTCTCATCCCACTGTGCAAGCTAATGAATTGAATTGAAGCAATTGATTCAAGGATGTGAATTGAATTTATCATAAATTTCTCTTATCTTTGAGCTTACTTAAAATGAGAATTCTGTTGCAGAGTGTTTATGCTGTGTTATAACTGCACACTTGTATGTTTCTAATCACTACTTGTAAACTCTTCACACAAAACTAGCCGAAAGTTATTGAGTATAAGTTTATTTTTAACAAATTCCGATCATAATGTGGTCGATCCATCAAACTCTGCTTAATGAATGAATGTATACAAATTCAATTATGCATGATATGAATTTGACATGACTCGTTTATAAAGGAGTTGTATATCGTTCAAATNAATGAATGAATGTATACAAATTCAATTATGCATGATATGAATTTGACATGACTCGTTTATAAAGGAGTTGTATATCGTTCAAATGAAATTTGCTAGGACTGAATCGACCTACCCATTACCGGCCATAGCTAGTCCAGTTGAGGCCCAATCTTCTTTACACTAGATCCTAAACTCAACTTGAAGTTGGAACAGACAATCATTCTTAGTTACAATATTGTCAAACAAGACCCAAATCCGAAATTGGACATATATTATGAAGCCCAAAGCCGAAGGTTATAATGCAGCCCACATTCCTTGGAGAACTTAAAAAAAGTACGTCTTAACGAGTAGGTAAATGNATGAAATTTGCTAGGACTGAATCGACCTACCCATTACCGGCCATAGCTAGTCCAGTGAAGGCCCAATCTTCTTTACACTAGATCCTAAACTCAACTTGAAGTTGGAACAGACAATCATTCTTAGGTACAATATTGTCAAACAAGACCCAAATCCGAAATTGGACATATATTATGAAGCCCAAAGCCGAATTTTATAATGCAGCCCACATTCCTTGGAGAACTTAAAAAAAGTACGTCTTAACGAGTAGGTAAACGTAAATATTAAAAAAAAACATCCTCTGTTCGAACTGCTTTCATAGCTCAGTTGGTTAGAGCACCCGTTTAGTAAGCGGGAGGTCTTGAGTTCGACTCTCAATGAAAGCAAATTGAAGTTTTTTGTTTCTCTTTTGTTCTCATCCAGTCGCAGCATAATACTCTCCACAGGCTATTNCGACTCTCAATGAAAGCAAATTGAAGTTTTTTGTTTCTCTTTTGTTCTCATCCAGTCGCAGCATAATACTCTCCACACAACTTTTCTGGCTACTNTCGAACTGCTTTCATAGCTCAGTTGGTTAGAGCACCCGTTTAGTAAGCGGGAGGTCTTGAGTTCGACTCTCAATGAAAGCAAATTGAAGTTTTTTGTTTCTCTTTTGTTCTCATCCAGTCGCAGCATAATACTCTCCACAGGCTATTGCAAGTTGCAACCCATTATTCTCTACAGTTGTGACTTGTTTGGTTTTTTGTTTGTTTAAAATATGTATGTATTTTCTTATCTGTGTTTATTATTATTAAAAAAAAAAAGAATTCAAATCACATTAATTGCGATAAGAGGTTCAAATTGATTGATTTAATTCTCATGACTTCGGAGGACAATCTCTTTTAAAAGTAGTGTTTGAACTTATCCTTGTTGGTCTTTCTAGGCTNAATCACATTAATTGCGATAAGAGGTTCAAATTGATTGATTTAATTCTCATGACTTCTGAGGACAATCTCTTTTAAAAGTAGTGTTTGAACTTATCCTTGTTGGTCTTTCTAGACTCGTCTTACGATTACAGAATAATGTTAGGGCAAAATGTGCTCAAAATATACATATATCTCCTTATGTGTTGTAATTAAAAAAAAAAAAAAGAGTTAGCTAACAGATGAATCATTTTAATGTCTATAATCCAACNAAAAAAAAAAAAAAGAGTTAGCCAACAGATGAATCATTTTAATGTCTATAATCCAACGTACGAGTCATCTATAATTATTGGATCTAAAAGAGAGTTAAATATAAATAGTTTTATCTTGTATAGAAAGAAGTCATTTTACCAATATGTGAGTAGCTAGATAAAAATTAAACTACAATTTTTAAATCTATAATATGAAATAGGACATACTTCAATTAATTCATCCGACGATCTAAAATAGATTCATCTAACGATTATCAATGTCCCTCTTAAAATCATTCATACCATACCGTGTCTTCAAACACACGAGCTATCCCTGGTCATAAAATAAACTTAACGTTGAGACATGAGTCTCCCTCTCTCTCTCTCAATTGCCCTGTTACTCTGAGACATAAATTGGAAGGACGCCATGCATGTCAAACCAGGATTTCTGCCTGAAAACNAGTCATTTTACCAATATGTGAGTAGCTAGATAAAAATTAAACTACAATTTTTAAATTTGTAATATGAAATAGGACATCCTTCAATTAATTCATCCGACGATCTAAAATAGATTTATCTAACGATTATCAATGTCCCTCTTAAAATCATTCATACAATACCGTGTCTTCAAACACACGAGCTATCCCTGGTCATAAAATAAACTTAACGTTGAGACATGAGTCTCCCTCTCTCTCTCTCTCAATTGCCCTGTTACGCTGAGACATAAATTGGAAGGACGCCATGCATGTCAAACCAGGATTTCTGCCTGAAAGCAGTGGATGTTTTACTGTAGTGTGAGTTCATGAAGAGCATGTGTTTTGGGATGACGAAGAAATAGTTACTAACTTTGGAGTTGATAGCCCAAATCTAAGTTACTTGTCGGAATTGATAGACACCCTTCAATGACCATAACTATGAAATATCCAAAAGTTGGGTTTAGACAGTAAGCAGAGAGTAGATGTCATAGCTGTGTAGTTCATCTTTGCACATACATATAATTTAGGTCGGACACAAATAATAAATGAATCAAATTAAGATTATATATGAAAAATACGGTTAATGACAAGTCATTGAAGCCAAATTATGAGAGACAAATTTTTCATGAAAACCTTAATTCTCACGTGAATGATTTGCCTTTGACTAAATCGGAGAGGAAATTAGTTGAAGTTGAATACAAAATTTTGTTATTTTTCACAAAACATCCAAATTGCTAATGATAAACAGAATTCCACCAAATTCCACCCAAAAAAAACTTACAACATACTTATTTTCTTAAAGGAAATGTATTTTAAATTTATGACAAATTATATTGATAGTCCTTGTGATTCCCAAATTTATGAAATGATAAAAAGATAGTTGGTGTAAGCTGAGTGAAGTGTTAAGAGCTTTTTTAATGCTCTGTTTGGTATGAAGGAAAAATAGAAGGATAAAAAAGTGGATGAAAAAGTTTTCTTTCTAACTCACCAAAATCAATCTCTCCAAAATTAAAAAAGAAAGTGAATAAAAAATTAATTATTTATGTTAAAATGTATCTTATTTATTTATATATCTTTTAATATATATATATATATATATATATATATATGAATTTCATATATGAATATAATGATAAAATATGTATTTACACTTTTTTTTATAAAAAATTTAAAAATTAAAATATTTTTTCCATCTTACCGGGCACAAAAAAAAATTAATCATTTTTATTTTTCATCCATCCAACCAACTACAAAAGAAATAAAATGTATTATTCTTACTTTTCTTTTTAGAGAAATGAAAATGTATTTTTCATACTTTTCATTCTTTCTACTTTTCACACGGAGCATAAGGANTATAAAAAATTTAAAAATTAAAATATTTTTTCCATCTTACCGGGCACAAAAAAAAAATTAATCATTTTTATTTTTCATCCATCCAACCAACTACAAAAGAAAGAAAATGTATTATTCTTACTTTTCTTTTTAGAGAAATGAAAATGTATTTTTTATACTTTTCATTCTTTCTACTTTTCAGACGGAGCATAATGATCAATATTATCACTCTTATTGGTAAAAAAACAATGAAATTTCTAAAAAATAAGAAAAAATTCCTATCATATCCCATCTATAGAAAGTTCGAGTCTCTTTATTATCTTTTAAAGTTAACTAATACATGTAATTAATAAATAATTATAGTTATCTAAAATTTACTTTGCAAAGGTATATGTCTAATGTGATCCTCTTGGGAAAAAAGTTCATGTTAATTAAAAAAATAAGANGTTAACTAATACATGTAATTAATAAATAATTATAGTTATCTAAAATTTACTTTGCATATGTCTAATATGATCCTCTTGGGAAAAAAGTTCATGTTAATTAAAAAAATAAGAAAAAAAAAAATCTCCAAGTGGCATAAATAAACCTAACAATAATTCTTTATTTTAATTATTTAAAAACATTGATCATGAAAATAAAATATTAAAACAATTATGGCATGGAAAGCTGCCATGTTCTAACCCTAAGATGTATTGTATCCTTGCTATGCAGCCCAAGTTTTTTTTATCCAAGTTATACTTTTCAAATGATCCGTCATCATCATTACCAACAACTTAGTTTTAAAATAATTAAAATTTAACCACATCATTTTTATTTTATTTTAATCAGAACAAGGCAATGCATCAAAATATATTAGGTAGGAAAATTTAAATTACAATCAGACAAAAGAGAAATCTAAAGCTCGGGAGGAGAGAACCTAACAAATCCAAAAGGAGGAAACTGTTTAACTTAACAACTGTCACCCAATAAACAGTCCTATTATACGTCCTAGACTTGTGAAAAAAGCGAAAGTTGTGTAATCAAGCTAAATATCTAATATCATCCATAATAACTAACTTCCCATGGGAGAACATCTTCGATAGAGCTTAACTTGACAATACTAAGGCAATCATTCATGATAATGGCATTAAGAGAGTAAGAGGCCANAATATATGTCGTTTTACACAATTTTTTTTGTTCTACAATATCTGTCGTTTAATGAAATCAAAACATAATTAATATTTTTTCTTTCAAATTTACCCTTATCTATGTTTTTCAATAAGTGTTTAATAGATTAAGTATATGTTAAGTGTCTTTCATATTTCTTTCATTCCCAACACGTATTGAATAAGAGTATTTTAGTCTTGTACAATTATTTTTTACTCATGTTAGAGCTATTTAATAGCTTCTTTAATTCCTGTGTAAAAACTTTAAACGACAAATATTTAAAAATAGATGGAGTATTAGGATACTTCACGGATACTTTTGTAGTAGAACAATATATATAATTTTTCAGTTGAACTTTTAACATCTCTTTTCGAATTCATATACCATACAATACATTAACAAAATTTTATATTACTTCAAAAATACATGAGTGTTTTTTAAGTATTATCTACAATTGCATGTCAAAAGACTATATAATAAAACTATTACATTATAATCTTAACAAAAATTACTTCTAAATACTAAGTAAATATTAATTTTAATTCCTTTAATTAGTCACTTCATTTTTGTGAATATACCACAGCGACACGATATATATTTTCTTAAAACTTATTAATTTTTCTTATTATATGTTAAAGAACTACCAAAATATATGTGTTAAGTTGGTTAAAAATAATAAATATATTTTATTATAACCATATCCTGACCGTACCCGTATTCTATTTTTTTAAACTCTATCATATCACCGTATTCGTATTGTATCATACTTTTATTTTGTATCGATATTCGTGCTTCATAGCATTTAATGGTAATAGGCTCTCACACTTTATATGGTATGACTTTATAATTTTTGATCAAATAATATTCCTTATAAGTATAATAAATTGAGCTATACTATTGGAACTTTAATTTATTGATCTAATTTATTATAATATTTGAATTATTTGTAAGCCTTATCAAATATTAAAAGTTAGTGATAATTCAATAATTCTACTAAAATTACACTAGGTTAATAAATTACATCAAATTTTTATTTCCAATCACACATATTAAGTTCCTAAAACACGTACCCACAGGACATTTCCAAGTGTCAAATCCTTCTTCATTCTCTCTTTATGTTGCCTTCTTCTCATAGGCCAACCCACCACCTTAAATGCCCCACGACCTCCTCTACAACCCCACATCACCTCACCTTTGTGTGCCTCAAAAGTCTGAGTTTGCTCCTCCATTACACCAACCTCAGACGACTCAGACCTACCCGGGCTTAACAAACTCTTCACCTTCAAAATGATGCAAACCATGAATTCCTACACTTTAACAGCAAAAACAGCTGAGATCATGGCTAGGTACAGACCCATAGCTCCAAAACCGGAGGTTACGGCGAACGCAGCGGACGTGTCGGAGAACACATCAATGCCACAGAACATCCGGCAATCCGCTTACCTTAGAACCGTGTGGCCCGATTTGCAGTCAAGGCCAACAAGAACCAGAAAGAGAGGGAGGACTGCAATTGCACCACCTACTGTCAAGAGACAAAGGACTTGTCTTCAAGGACTCTATCCTATTCCTCCTCCTCAGGTAAACACTTCACCTGCCGGAAACCTCTCGTTCAATGCTTTAGGTCATGGCCCAAAAGGGTTTCCTCAGCTTATACCTGTCCCAATCTCAAATATCACCGCCCTCAACGGCGGCGTTGCAGTGGGAAATTCATGCACGTTGCCAGCGAACTTAGTCACACTACCTCTCCTCCCAATTCCTTCATCCCTTACCATCGATCCCCAACAAGCACCACCACCAGAAACCATAGGTGTTCGAGTTTGTGGAGGCAACAAAGATATAGACTTGAACACGGAAGCCGAAGATCCAGAAGAACAGGATTTCCTGCAGCAACTGCAAGGACCCACCAGCCCCAATATCATTGCCCCACAGCCGGTTCGACCGGTGGGCTCCAACATATGTGTTGGGTGCATCAGTGACGACAGTGGTCGAACAACTTCTGTGCAACTTCTCAAGAAACCAGAGGAGGTGGAGGAAGAGGTCGAGTCTGAGGCCTTGCCGGCTATTGTATCAGATTCAAACAACAAAGTCAGACTGGCGAATTCCGCTTATAAGGAAATGGTGGGTCAGCCGGAATGTTCATGGCTTGACACCGCCGGTGACGGAGGCGGTGCATGCAAGAGGATTGGTGGGGAGGTGATGCTCAAGTTTTTGGATGAAACTGTGCCAGTTTCATCAAATGGGTTTTCGTGCTGGGTGAGGATTGAGTGGGGAAGCAGTGGCAAGAAAGACCCAATAAGCAATGGAGAGAAGAACACAATCAATGCTTTTTGCGACGCTATAAGGTTAGACTGTGAGTCCAAGGATTACCTATTTGCATGGAAGTTCCACACAAGAGCTTCTTCTGAATCTGCTTCCAACTTTTGAAGTCCATGTTGTACGAAGATGGAGGGAGGGCAATCCAGATGCACCTGTTCAGGCAACATAATTATATATATATACATATACGTAGAAAAAAAAAACTAAAAGGTTTTTTCCCTTTCCTTTCTTCTTCTAATTCTGCCTCTCTTTTTTTGGGTTTTTCTTGGGGGTTTCACTGCCAACTTTTGAAGGTCAAGTTGTACAAGCATGTAAAGCAATCGATATGCACCTTCTGTAGCAATTGTAGATGTAATTAGACATAAATATATAGGCAAGAACTTTTTTTACCTTAGTTTATCTCCTTTGCTTCTACCTTAATGCTATTGTGATATGACAATTTGATCTAATTTGTTAATAATGTGCTAAATGATAAAATTCTAATGAAAAAATTCAAGAGTTATAATCTCACAACAACACTACTGACGTTTTATTATATCATTAAGTCAGTTTTCTAAGTTGTAAACTTCTAATAGAATTCTTCTTTTTTTAATGCAGTTTTTACCGTCTGAAAAATTCCACTCTTATATTGGTTGAGAAAGAATATGCACAACGGAGACATGATGTTGATAAGGACATGAAGTTTTGATGTAAATTGGACTTACATCTTACTCAGGAGCATCAAATAGTAAATTTTGAAAATACTGATCAACCTTGGTCATACTTTGGTGGATTCTTCAGACTTAAACAGTTGTCTGCGTATTATGTAACCTGCAAAATAGGTGGGAAGTTTAGTGTCAATGAGAATATCCAATCTGCAGTCTGCACTTCCTACAATTAATTCAAGGTTAGTGACAATTTGAAATGAAAAACAAGTTATTAATTTAGAAATTTCATTCTTTATACTTCTTAAAATCAAGCATATTTCAAGGTGACACATCATAGGAGAAGGTGATCGCAAAAAAAAAAAAAAAGAAAGAAAGTCTGCGTGCTTTAATATTCATGAGTATGCAAATTGGGCTACTATGGAACAAGCTGAAATCTTGAGGAAGTGGAAGGGAATAAAAAAAGGGAATGTGAATAAGCTCACTAGATTTTGTATTGTCAACCTTGTTTTGTATTTTCTATTGGTAAATAGATCGCACTAGGCTAAGGTTATTTTCGGAATCATGATCCTTGGAATTGAATTCAAACTATTGTTGTAACGTCTCGGACCTATATTATATAATATTGTCTGCTTTAGACTACACCCACACAACTTTAAATGCGANTTTAATTTATTGATCTAATTTATTATAATATTTGAATTATTTGTAAGCCTTATCAAATATTAAAAGTTAGTGATAATTCAATAATTCTACTAAAATTACACTAGGTTAATAAATTACATCAAATTTTTATTTCCAATCACACATATTAAGTTCCTAAAACACGTACCCACAGGACATTTCCAAGTGTCAAATCCTTCTTCATTCTCTCTTTATGTTGCCTTCTTCTCATAGGCCAACCCACCACCTTAAATGCCCCACGACCTCCTCTACAACCCCACATCACCTCACCTTTGTGTGCCTCAAAAGTCTGAGTTTGCTCCTCCATTACACCAACCTCAGACGACTCAGACCTACCCGGGCTTAACAAACTCTTCACCTTCAAAATGATGCAAACCATGAATTCCTACACTTTAACAGCAAAAACAGCTGAGATCATGGCTAGGTACAGACCCATAGCTCCAAAACCGGAGGTTACGGCGAACGCAGCGGACGTGTCGGAGAACACATCAATGCCACAGAACATCCGGCAATCCGCTTACCTTAGAACCGTGTGGCCCGATTTGCAGTCAAGGCCAACAAGAACCAGAAAGAGAGGGAGGACTGCAATTGCACCACCTACTGTCAAGAGACAAAGGACTTGTCTTCAAGGACTCTATCCTATTCCTCCTCCTCAGGTAAACACTTCACCTGCCGGAAACCTCTCGTTCAATGCTTTAGGTCATGGCCCAAAAGGGTTTCCTCAGCTTATACCTGTCCCAATCTCAAATATCACCGCCCTCAACGGCGGCGTTGCAGTGGGAAATTCATGCACGTTGCCAGCGAACTTAGTCACACTACCTCTCCTCCCAATTCCTTCATCCCTTACCATCGATCCCCAACAAGCACCACCACCAGAAACCATAGGTGTTCGAGTTTGTGGAGGCAACAAAGATATAGACTTGAACACGGAAGCCGAAGATCCAGAAGAACAGGATTTCCTGCAGCAACTGCAAGGACCCACCAGCCCCAATATCATTGCCCCACAGCCGGTTCGACCGGTGGGCTCCAACATATGTGTTGGGTGCATCAGTGACGACAGTGGTCGAACAACTTCTGTGCAACTTCTCAAGAAACCAGAGGAGGTGGAGGAAGAGGTCGAGTCTGAGGCCTTGCCGGCTATTGTATCAGATTCAAACAACAAAGTCAGACTGGCGAATTCCGCTTATAAGGAAATGGTGGGTCAGCCGGAATGTTCATGGCTTGACACCGCCGGTGACGGAGGCGGTGCATGCAAGAGGATTGGTGGGGAGGTGATGCTCAAGTTTTTGGATGAAACTGTGCCAGTTTCATCAAATGGGTTTTCGTGCTGGGTGAGGATTGAGTGGGGAAGCAGTGGCAAGAAAGACCCAATAAGCAATGGAGAGAAGAACACAATCAATGCTTTTTGCGACGCTATAAGGTTAGACTGTGAGTCCAAGGATTACCTATTTGCATGGAAGTTCCACACAAGAGCTTCTTCTGAATCTGCTTCCAACTTTTGAAGTCCATGTTGTACGAAGATGGAGGGAGGGCAATCCAGATGCACCTGTTCAGGCAACATAATTATATATATATACATATACGTAGAAAAAAAAAACTAAAAGGTTTTTTCCCTTTCCTTTCTTCTTCTAATTCTGCCTCTCTTTTTTTGGGTTTTTCTTGGGGGTTTCACTGCCAACTTTTGAAGGTCAAGTTGTACAAGCATGTAAAGCAATCGATATGCACCTTCTGTAGCAATTGTAGATGTAATTAGACATAAATATATAGGCAAGAACTTTTTTTACCTTAGTTTATCTCCTTTGCTTCTACCTTAATGCTATTGTGATATGACAATTTGATCTAATTTGTTAATAATGTGCTAAATGATAAAATTCTAATGAAAAAATTCAAGAGTTATAATCTCACAACAACACTACTGACGTTTTATTATATCATTAAGTCAGTTTTCTAAGTTGTAAACTTCTAATAGAATTCTTCTTTTTTTAATGCAGTTTTTACCGTCTGAAAAATTCCACTCTTATATTGGTTGAGAAAGAATATGCACAACGGAGACATGATGTTGATAAGGACATGAAGTTTTGATGTAAATTGGACTTACATCTTACTCAGGAGCATCAAATAGTAAATTTTGAAAATACTGATCAACCTTGGTCATACTTTGGTGGATTCTTCAGACTTAAACAGTTGTCTGCGTATTATGTAACCTGCAAAATAGGTGGGAAGTTTAGTGTCAATGAGAATATCCAATCTGCAGTCTGCACTTCCTACAATTAATTCAAGGTTAGTGACAATTTGAAATGAAAAACAAGTTATTAATTTAGAAATTTCATTCTTTATACTTCTTAAAATCAAGCATATTTCAAGGTGACACATCATAGGAGAAGGTGATCGCAAAAAAAAAAAAAAAGAAAGAAAGTCTGCGTGCTTTAATATTCATGAGTATGCAAATTGGGCTACTATGGAACAAGCTGAAATCTTGAGGAAGTGGAAGGGAATAAAAAAAGGGAATGTGAATAAGCTCACTAGATTTTGTATTGTCAACCTTGTTTTGTATTTTCTATTGGTAAATAGATCGCACTAGGCTAAGGTTATTTTCGGAATCATGATCCTTGGAATTGAATTCAAACTATTGTTGTAACCTCTCGGACCTATATTATATTATATAATATTGTCTGCTTTAGACTACGCCCACACAACTTTAAATACAAAAGTCCAAAACTCACACTTACGTACTACTCTACATTCACTTCACTAATCGACTGAACTCTGTCCCGCCTTGGGTGATGTAGGCTTTTAAGGGAGTACTCCCACCACGATAACTGCCACCATCCCACGTCATCACCCCACCAAACCGGGGTGGACCGAGGGATGCACAGCCTTGGGTGACTTCCACACTACGAGAGTCAATGACTCTGATACTAATTATAACACCATAAATCTACATTGTACAATATGATCTCCTTTGGATTAGGTCTACACGACTTTAAAACACGTTGTACAATGAAAGTACAAATATTACACTTATGTACCACTCTACATCCATCTCACTAATTGATGTGGAATTGGGTTATCACAATTGTATTTTTGATTCAAGCCACATATTATAAATGAAAATGAAGAATCCCACTAAAGTAATTTCTAAAGAAAGCTCATTCAAAATTCAGATAAGTTGGATGAAAGAATTTCAAACCTTCAAAATTGGTATACACCGTTTCTTGACCTACACCAAAGTAAAAAATCATGTTAGGTGTGGGTACACGGGTCAACACCTGCACCAAATTAAAAATTGTTAAAGGAGTGGGCAAACGGATCAACAAAGAAGGATATAAAGACAATTGAGTACACGCGATTCTAGAAACTGGATATCTAGAAAGTTGTTTGTTACACGATATTTCCTACATATATTCCAGATCATCCTCAAAAATCATCCCAGCAACCAAATCTCAGTTCTGATAATTATTTTAATCAGAAAACNACATGACCAAACCATTTTAATCTATTATCTCTTAACTTATTCTCAATTAGAGCTACACCTACCATTTCTTTAATACGGTCATTTTGTATTCTATCATTTCTAGTTTTTTCACACATCCACCTTAACATTCTCATTTTCGCTAAACTCATTTTGTTCCTATGTTATTTTCTAGTTACCCAATATTCCGTCTCATACAAAATTACTATCCTTATNCACTGTACCACAATGAAAGATAAGAGGAAAGCAACGTTGATTATAAGCACTAATTAGTGTGTTGTTTGTTTTGTTTTGGTTTTTTTTTAATATTGGTAGTGAGTCTGAAAAATCCCGAATTCTAAAATGTGTTGAGAGGGAGCTACAACGCCTCTACCATTATTAAGAAATGTATGGTTTTCATCTGGATGTATACGAAGCTTGAAAGATAAAGGAGACAAATTCTGCTTACATAAGCATAAGTCTGCATAAATCCAGTCTTGGATCAACAACTGACTTTACAAATAGTAAATGGTTAACTTTGTGCAGTATTCCATTACAAACAAATTTCAAAGTTGACATTGAAAGCAAGCAACATTTCTGTTCCAGACATGACACCATGACTCAAACCGAGTGAAACTAATGTATCAATGGATATAAAAATATACACAAATGGTCAACAAATCCATCATGTTCAAGAAAATCAATCTTAGAAGATAAATACTACCAAAGTAGCACCTAGGATCATGAAATTTTAGTAAGAATGAATGAAAAGTCAAAAGCTGGTCAACAAACAAACAATTCTAAAATGCATAGGCTTTAACTTAATTCCTCAACCTCATACAACAAATTCATCATGCTCAAGAAAATCAATCTTAGAAGATAAATACTATCAAAGTAGCACCTAAGATCATGAAATTTTAGTTAAGAATGACTGAAAGTGACCAAGTTTTGAATCGTAAAATCCAGGAGAGAACACTATATGGGCCAATTTACAACAAAATTGTATCATTTTCAACCAAAGGGAAAAAAAAAGGTACGAAGACAAAGGTTACTAAAGAAACCTGATTCTTCAACAATATGCTTGCAAAGCAAAACTACATACTGATAAACCAAACCAAGACTTATGTCCCAATTATTTGGAGTTAGTTATATGAATCCGTCTTCACCAATCATTTTGATTATGCACTATACGCTCATTTAAGTTAAATATTTTCATATCTTTTTTTATCATTTCGTTCAATATTAATTTAGATTTACTCCTACTTCTAGTACCATTAAGAAAAATTTTATCACTTTTTTGAACTGGTGCCTCTATCGGTCTACGTTAAACATGACCAAACCATTTTAATCTATTATCTCTTAACTTATTCTCAATTAGAGCTACACCTACCATTTCTTTAATACGGTCATTTTGTATTCTATCATTTCTAGTTTTTTCACACATCCACCTTAACATTCTCATTTTCGCTAAACTCATTTTGTTCCTATGTTATTTTCTAGTTACCCAATATTCCGTCTCATACAAAATTACTATCCTTATAGATGTTCGGTAAAACTTACCTTTCAATTTTATTGATATTTTTCTATCACATAATATACCAAGGGTGTGTTTGGGAAAGGGGATAAAGGGGGATAACCCCTAGTTGGATTNTGTTACCGCAAGCGGCACCCATTGGTCCCCATTAGAAGGTATATTTCTCTCTCTCTCTCTCTGTATATATATATCTTAATCTTGCCTTGTCGTTGTTTTCCTCTCTTGCCTTGTCATTGTCTTCCTCTCTACATCTGTGTGTGTATATATATATATATATATATATATATAT
>CAUOFW020002314.1:46571-77222 GCA_963454935.2 Ilex paraguariensis
AAACTCTCAACCTCATGAAAACTAAACTTTCACAAGTTAAAAAAAACAACATTAAATCAAAGACTCAGTTTGCATAAATTCATCATTATCGAAGAATGCTTCCTGTTAAAATTGATTGAAGTAGCTTTCATCTCTCCACAATTTTTGAATAAACTTTCTAGAAGATTTTAAAAATGGTGTAATTTCTAGAAGTTCCCAAAATTGTTATACTCTGTATTCCACAAATGCGGCTATATTATATTGACAACTTCTTGACCATTTATTGCTCTGGCTATTAGCCAGATTTGATCGTATTAAAGTGACAGATCCAGTCAACTTTCAGATACCCTTTTATTTTTGGTAGGTACTTCAACCACGCTCCAATGAACTGGGACTACAATGGATGGGTGATTAGATCCACCCACCCTGCTTTACCCATGTCATTGCATTAACAAATATATATAATAGTGGGGAAACACTATGGTTTGTAATTTTATAATTATAAATTTTTAAAATTAATTTATAATTTTTTAAGGTATAAATTATAATTTGTAAAAAACATCATCGATCATGAAAAGTTTCAATTAATACTGATATTATAACTTTCAAAAATTAAGTTATAATTTTTAAAGATTAACTTTTAAGAGAAAAATAACAATTATTCAAGGGAAGCCCACGATTGATCATGAGCGTCTGTAATCGATCATGACATTCTCTTGAACAGTTATAACTTCTTTTTTTAAAGGTGTAATTTTATCATAAAAAGTTATAATCGGCAGTACAATACTAAATTTTTTTTTCGATATCATAAACTTTATAGTAGTAGGGTTATAATAAAGACACTATGTCCCTCTAAGATTTTAACCCTTTTTTTTTATAAAAAAAATTTCGTTTAAAACATTAAAAATTTCATGTTACACACGTCCTAACAATTAAACGTCAACTAGACGGTGTTTGGTTTGTAATCTATAGAGATATAATAAAGTCACTTTACTCATAAAATTATTACTAATTAGCTTTGTCCTAGATAATGCATGTGGCACGTCGGTAGATTATAAATCTTACCTTATACCATGATTTTTGTTAAATGATAACATTTATGTACCTTTCAATTTCATCAATCTTATGTTACTAGTGAATAGATTACAATTATTGATTTAACTGTAGATCTTAGTATTTATTGGAACTCACTACCTATTCAATAGTTAGTATTATCAAGTCTAATTTTTAAATTTAATTTTTAAATTCATCCAAAATTACTCTATACATATCCCAACAACTGGACCAAAAAAAAAAACAACTAGACGTTTGGTCTGCCATCTATGGTGATATCATAAAGTCACCTTACCCCCTACCCAAAAAATTATTGTTAATTTCACTTTGTCCCATAAAACAATATTAGTCCTAGATAATGCATTTGGAACGTTGGAAGATTATAAGTCTTTATTGTATCATGATTTTTTTTTTTAAATGGTAATAATTTAGCCCTTATTTCAAGCAATCCCATGTTACCGGCCAAAAGAAAGCGTACAGGTAAAATAAGTGACAAAAGAAATGATGAAAAAAGTAATATAAATGACAAAAGGAATGATGAAAGAACTTGACAACACTTAACAAGAGATTTATTTTCAAGAAATATATTAATGTCGACGTAGATATTATGTCCTTAACTAAATCAGAAAAAGAATTAATCGAGACATGACTATCCATTGAAACAAAGAAAAGAAAAAAAAAAAAGAAATCTTCTTTTCCATAACATTAATCTTTTCCCAAATTAGAGCAGTAAACAGTCCATCTGAAAAATCTTCATGGATACTGTTTTTTGCCCATGTATTCCAGTGTTCTAAATGTACTGCAATTTATCTACACAGAATTAACATTGCTCTGTGTGGGTGTTTCTCTCTCTGGATCTCTCTCTCTCAAGAGGGATATGCAGAGAGCGAATTCATGGGTGCACATGGAGAGTTTTTCCACGCCTTAGCATGCAACTTAAGGATCTCTCTAGCTCTCTCCTTGGTCTTAGTACCACAATCAACTTGAACAACCAGACACAGCTTTGCCACCACACCCAGTTGCAACATCTCTTGAACAACACTAGGAGTTGCTGAGAACTTTGAAATGGAATGTAGAATCCTCACACCCCTCTCACTCGCCACCTTTGAAACCCTAAGTATCTTCTTCGACACCATAGCCAACCCAGCTCCATGTTTCAACAACTCTGCTCTTCCTTCTGCACATTGGCACAGCTGATCCAACACCATTAGCATTATTTCACAGTCCCTTTTCTCAAAACTTTCGAGTAAAAGATCGATCAATACAGGCACAGCTCTTGCTTCCACTGCTTTCACTCTGTTTCTTCCCCATGGGCAAACATTAATCAGTAGTTGCAATGCAGCTTTTGAGGCCTTGTGAGAGATCTGGTCGTTCAAAAGTTGGACTATTTCAAGAAAAAAATCTGGTTTCAAACTGATCAGTTGCATTGGTTCAGCTACTTCGAAGATTGATTTCAATAAGAACACAGAATAAGCTCGTGATTCGTAGTTCCCACGTTGCATGATCTGTTTTAAGGACTCAATGAACTGACCATTTTGGCCGTAGAGAGATTTGAATCCATCTTCTGATAATTGAAGATGGTGAAGAATACTTAGGGCTTCATCACTTGCTTTTGTGATCTCAAACTCATCTTCTGATTTTTCTGGTATTGAAGCTTCTTGGGTTTTACTTATGATTGAAGCCAAGAACTCTCCGGCGCCGGCGGATTCCATGCACCGTTTGTTCGTGTCACTTTCAGAAGCTATAGATTTGAGTCTTACGAGACATTTCATTTGCAATTGTGGAGATTTGGCATCATTGAGAAGCTTGGCGATCTGGGTTTTGCTGATCGGAGGCTTTGGGGTTGGGAATCTTTCGACGCCATTGGAAGAGTGGAGGATGCACCATGACTGGATCAGTCGCCGGAGAGTGATGTTTGGAGTCAAATCGGGATCGGAAAGGACTTGTTTTGTGACCGGACATGTATTGTTTTTCTCGGAAAATATCCATTTCTCGATGGTCTGACGATCGTATGTAATGCCTGTGGAGAGAGTGACTGGGTCCTTCATGATCTCTAGAGATATGGGGCAGAGAAAAAATGGAGGNAAAAAAAAAAAAGAAATCTTCTTTTCCATAACATTAATCTTTTCCCAAATTAGAGCAGTAAACAGTCCATCTGAAAAATCTTCATGGATACTGTTTTTTGCCCATGTATTCCAGTGTTCTAAATGTACTGCAATTTATCTACACAGAATTAACATTGCTCTGTGTGGGTGTTTCTCTCTCTGGATCTCTCTCTCTCAAGAGGGATATGCAGAGAGCGAATTCATGGGTGCACATGGAGAGTTTTTCCACGCCTTAGCATGCAACTTAAGGATCTCTCTAGCTCTCTCCTTGGTCTTAGTACCACAATCAACTTGAACAACCAGACACAGCTTTGCCACCACACCCAGTTGCAACATCTCTTGAACAACACTAGGAGTTGCTGAGAACTTTGAAATGGAATGTAGAATCCTCACACCCCTCTCACTCGCCACCTTTGAAACCCTAAGTATCTTCTTCGACACCATAGCCAACCCAGCTCCATGTTTCAACAACTCTGCTCTTCCTTCTGCACATTGGCACAGCTGATCCAACACCATTAGCATCATTTCACAGTCCCTTTTCTCAAAACTTTCGAGTAAAAGATCGATCAATACAGGCACAGCTCTTGCTTCCACTGCTTTCACTCTGTTTCTTCCCCATGGACAAACATTAATCAGTAGTTGCAATGCAGCTTTTGAGGCATTGTGAGAGATCTGGTCGTTCAAAAGTTGGACTATTTCAAGAAAAAAATCTGGTTTCAAACTGATCAGTTGCATTGGTTCAGCTACTTCGAAGATTGATTTCAATAAGAACACAGAATAAGCTCGTGATTCGTAGTTCCCACGTTGCATGATCTGTTTTAAGGACTCAATGAACTGACCATTTTGGCCGTAGAGAGATTTGAATCCATCTTCTGATAATTGAAGATGGTGAAGAATACTTAGGGCTTCATCACTTGCTTTTGTGATCTCAAACTCATCTTCTGATTTTTCTGGTATTGAAGCTTCTTGGGTTTTACTTATGATTGAAGCCAAGAACTCTCCGGCGCCGGCGGATTCCATGCACCGTTTGTTCGTGTCACTTTCAGAAGCTATAGATTTGAGTCTTCCGAGACATTTCATTTGCAATTGTGGAGATTTGGCATCATTGAGAAGCTTGGCGATCTGGGTTTTGCTGATCGGAGGCTTTGGGGTTGGGAATCTTTCGACGCCATTGGAAGAGTTGAGGATGCACCATGACTGGATCAGTCGCCGGAGAGTGATGTTTGGAGTCAAATCGGGATCGGAAAGGACTTGTTTTGTGACCGGACATGTATTGTTTTTCTCGGAAAATATCCATTTCTCGATGGTCTGACGATCGTATGTAATGCCTGTGGAGAGAGTGACTGGGTCCTTCATGATCTCTAGAGATATGGGGCAGAGAAAAAATGGAGGAACTTCAATTTCATCCATTAGAACACTACCCAAGAAAGAAAGATCAAGATCACACAAAAATCCAAAGGAAAATAGAGAAGAGTTGAACTATTAAAGACGATCAGATGAGGAATAAATTGAAATACAAAAGACCCAGAAGGGTTAGTTGATCAAAATGGTTGTAGAAACTGAAGCTAAAGCTTTGATTGAATGTAGGAGATGAAGCTGTTGGGGAGTTGTGAATATTGGTTTGATTGAAGACGTTGGGAGAAGAGAGGATTTATAAATGAGGAGGAGAGAGAGATTCAAAAGTCAAAACACGGAAAAATGTGTGTAGAGAGAGAGAGAGAGAGAGAGAGAGAGAGAGGTGTGACTTTTCTATGGTATTGAAAGGCTCAAGGATGACAATTTCACCAAGTCATATAAGTGTGTGTAGGGTGCGGACAAAGCGTAGAGAAGGTAAAGGGTTTATTTGCCACCACCCTTTTGACTTTCTCTCCCTAAATATACGGTGTTTCTCTCTCTCTCTCTCTCTCTATGGTGCATGCATATGCATAGAGATGCCGACAACTATTCATGGTCATTGAATTTTTTTGGTGGGCGCCCCCGGGGGGGAGGGGGGGCGATTATCCGGTATCCTGCATTTCTTGGTTGGCTGCTGCCTCCTTCACTCTAAATCCTTTTACTCGGCCATGGATGTTTTCTGACCCTTTGACCAACATTTGCTATCCTGCTTTTGCAGTACAAGAAACCTTTGTGCATTCCTTCATTCCTAACCGCTTGATCGATCAATAGATTTCTAATTTGTGTAATGACTATGATTAAAGACTATAAAATTATGTGGGGGCAAAAAGATCAAATGCTTACAAACCATATGATTTATTCACAATTTACTCATCCCTTTCACATTCATAAAAAAATATTATTTGAACTTAACTTATTAATCTTTTTTAATAGTAGAATCAACCGCCAAACAAATGATAGAAAGTGATTTATAAGTCAACAAATAAGATCAAAGTAGTATAGCTCCCATAAAAATCGACCATTAACATGAGGTATTGAGTTTTACTATTTAATCCCAAGGGGTAGTTTAAGTAGAAATAGTATGAGCTGTATATTCAGATATCCTGATTTCAAATTTTTGTAATCCCTTGAGGTCAAACTATAAGAGATTTATCTCTCTTGAATATTCTAATTTCATCTTAGATAGTTTACCTTTGACTAGACTGAGAAGAAAATTAGTTGATGTACGCGTAAACTGATCTGGATACTTTTGACCGTTGGATAAAAAAAAAAGAGTTTTACTATTTTAAGTTTTTTTTTTCCCTTTGATTTTGCAGTATATCTCCTAATATATTTCTATTTTCTATTAAAAAAATTGATCATCATGTTGATTAATTGTCATTATCTATGTTAACTTCCACACAATTGATAGCAAACATAAAATTTTAAGGAAAAAATAAAAGTCGTACCCATTATCCAAAGGCTTTTGCCCATGGTAATTAAGAGCTTGAATAAGTAAATTTTAAGCAATTTTACCGCTATTTTAGAAAGATTAATTCTTGAATTCAACACGTGATATATCACTAGAGTAAATGAGTATTTGCCATCGATTCAAATTCGAGCTATATACAATTTTTTCAATACAAGTTTCAAATTATTCTTTTACTTTCATTTTCATGCCTACTATATTTTTTTTACATATTGATGGGACACCATTACGATATCTAAGTACAATATATGTGTGTAATTGTTACAAAAATAATCTACATTTTATTACGATAGCAATATTAAACACTTAAAGTGGGAGAAAAGTCGGAAAAAAAAAACAGAAGAATAGAACCTTAGAGTATGTTTGAATTACAGGTTCAAAGAGGATAACTCTGATAATATGAGATAAAAAAAATATGTGGGTTAGACATGTTAATTTAACTCACTAATTTAAAATTCAAATTACAACGTTCTTGTACATAATGATTAGCTATTTCCCATCTAATAAAAAGGAAAGAAAAAATAAAGAAAACAATGATTACCTTCTGGTGGGGTATGTAGATAAGAGTTATAGGTTGGTTGGTGAAATTCTAACTCCTCGAGGATAAAAAGACAACGCAAGTGGGTTAGCGAAAAATGTAATGTAGAGTTTCTCAATTCTTTTTATGCCATTGTTGATTTTTCTGTCTCTCACCTAGCTTGCTTCTTAGGAGCCCAAGGTCAGAATTTCACAGTCCCCACATGCACACAACCAGAGAATAGTAGTAGGCAATGGTCGACGCCGCCTTCGGGTGTAGTCAAAATTAATTTTGATGGTGCTATCAGCTACCCTCATCTCAGAGAAGCTGGTGGGTATCGGGGTGGTTGGGAATTTTTGGCGGGTTTGAGTAAATCTGTTTGAGGTCTTCTTCGTGCTGAGAATGTAGAACAGTAGAAGCAATGGCAACATTGTCTGGAATAAAGCTTGTAATTGAGATGGGATATTACAAGGTGATTTTGGAAGGAGACACTAAGAATGTCATCGCTGCCACAGAACGAAAGGAACCAAATTTCTATGATATTGGTACTTTCGTTGATCAAATTTACGAGCCTGCGAGCTTGTTGACAAAGTTCTCTACCGGATGGATCAGAAGAGATGACGCTTATGTTGCTAACTGTTTAGCAAAATTTGCTTTGAAATGTAATGATCTTAAGTGTTAGAGGGGAATTTGCCCTGATTTCTTGTATCTTCTCCTTCGTAAAGAAGTCTTGCATTGTTGATGAAATAATGTAACTTTGTCGTTACTTTTCAAAAAACAAAAAACAAAAAAAATAAAAAATTTCTTTTTATGCATATATTTATTAATTACTACATTTAAACAAATTATATTTCAAAATCAATTCAATACCTTCACATGTCAATATTATCTTCAAAATATGGCTGTGAGTGGTTATATTAATTGGGAATTATTGATTAGAGTTTAAGCAGTGAGAAAAGATGGTGAAAATGTGTCATTTTTACAAAAACTATTTACAATTTATTTTAATTATGTTGTCAAACACCCAAAGTGGGTGAGGTCTATAAGAAAGTAAGGATACGACCCCAAAGTTAGGGATGTGAGACATTTCTGTTGCGTTTGACGTAATTTCTCAAAATAAATTATTGTCATTTTTGGACAGGATTGATTTATTGATCTCTTAGAATGGAAAAGAATCAAAAAAAAAAAAAAATGATGTTCTTATCGTTAATGATTAGTTAGTTGTTCCTAAGCCTATCAATCTTATCGGGTGAAGTTGGTTCGTATCTAGTCTTAGTGAATTCGTGTTACAAAATATTTTATTCATACTCGATTCATTTATCAATTCGTATCTAACGAATCGTGTCATATCGGATTCGTATCGTGTATGAGCCGTACATAACTGACAGATAAACGAGTATTATCGTTTATTTTTTTTGATTGATTTCATTCATACCTGATTCGTTTACTAGTCGTGTAATGTCGAATTCACTCGTTTACTAAACGTATGGTTTAAAGAAGACTCGAATCCCCTTATTTCGTGTCGTGTTAATAGGTCGTATCATATTTTGACACCCCTACTTATTCCAATCAAAAAAAGGAAAGTATAAAAAACAGTGAAATGAATATTACACGATAAATTCTCTTCTCTATACAACTATTTATCAATATTGCAACTTTTCCGTCAACATTTTCAAATAAGATACAATATTTTCGGTATTATCTGAAAATTCGGGTATAAATGGTTAAATAAATCGATTGGAAGTTTATTATAAATTAGAGTTGAAGCAAAAGGGTATAAATGTAGTTGAAAATTCAACTATAAAGCTCTTGATAGAATGATGCCACAAATTATTTGGTGAGTTTAGGCACCATCACTTCAACAAGAAAGTTATTCAAAGACGTTTCCAAGTACGCAAAAACACAATTTCGTTGAAATTTTTTTTTGTTTTGTTCAATAGTTAAGAGTCTCGAATTAGCTAATGTGCACCTAAACAAATTATATTTTAAAATCAATTCAATACCTTCACATTTTAATATTATCGTCAAATATGGGTTTGACTAGTTATATTAATTGAAAATTATTGATTAGAGTTTTTTTTTTTTTTGACAGAAACGATAGAACATATATTAAATAGAAAAATCTGAACAAATGAATGACACTAAAAAATCTGGTGCCATATTCTCCCAAACATTAAAGTTTTCATAGCGTTTAGCCCTCCTAACAAGCTGGTGAGTAACACAATTTCCAGTTCGTCTAATTGTAGAAACAGAGAGAGAATGAAAACTATGTAGAAAGTACCTAACATCTGCTATAATTGATCTCAAAGGAGAAAAATCATCATTAGTACTGACTATCATCTTCGTCATTGTAAGCAGTGGAAAAAGATGTAGATGAAGATTAAATGCGTCATTGTTACAAAAAAACTATCTGCAATTTATTTCGATTATTTTGTTAAACACCCGAAGTGGGTGAGGTCTTATAAGAAAGTAAGGATAAAACCCCAAAGTGAAGGATGTGAGAGACCTATCGTCAATTTTTTTGGAAAGGATTGATTCATTGATATCTTATGCTTTGTTTGGTACGATGAAAAAATTAAAAGATAGAAAGTTAGAAGAATGAAAACTTAGAAAGATAGATAAAATATCATGTTTGGTAAGGAATGAAAATAGAAATGATGGAAAAATAGATGAATTAGCTTTCCTTTTAACTCACCAAAATCAACCCCTCCAAAACTGAGAAAAAAATTGATGAAAAATTAATTGTGCGTGTTGAAATGCATGTTATTTGTCTATATATCAAATTTATCAATTACATATTATGAATTTATATTTTTTCATCTTTCTATTTTTTCATTAATACCAAACATAAAAAAAATTAATCATTTTTATTTTCTATCCATCTTACCAAATACAAAAGAAAGAAAATGTATTATTTCTATTTTTCTTCATTAGTGGATAAAAAGTGTATAATTCTTATTTTTTTATCCCTCTTACTTTACAATTTTCCTACCAAACGAAGCATTAATTTGAAAATATGAAATGAATATTACATGATAAGTTCTATTTTCTATGCAATTATCGATATTGCTACTTCGCAGTCAACTTATAGTATCAAATGAATATTACATGATCGAATGCTGCCACAAATTAGTTTGTGAGTTTAGGCACCAATCACTTCAACAAGAAAGTTATTCAAAGACGTTTCTACATACCCAAAAACAAAATTTCGTTAACTCTAAGATATTTTAAGTCATAATAGGAATAAGTTGTAAACCAAGATGTCTTGAGTTCTAATCTTGATAATTTTTTAGAGAAAGACCATAAGAAATTCATTTCTAATAAATACCTTAGTTTTAATATGGATGACCTGTTTTTAATCGGACCAAAAAAAAAATTAATCGTGATACACATAAACGGACTTAAACACTTCTAACCGTTGACAAAAAAAAAACACAATTTCTTTGAAGATTAGGGGATGGAAAGTCTTTTAAGTTCATATTAGACTTTTATTTCCGAATATGACAATCAAACCATTCCATGCCACCCAAGAGCTTGTGGCTATCCAATGAAAGCATATAATGACAACTTTTTGGTGTTTGTAGGCTGTAGCATTCTATTTCACTATCTTTGAATAAAAAAATTATACGACTACTTTTGTTACTGTGAGATTTGGAAAATTCGATGAACATTAATCTCGCCAATAAAGAGACTAATTTCATTAGGAACGGAATTAAAATTTTATACAATGGAGAGCATAATTATGGGATAGTCAGGAATTTTATTTAAAGATATCATAACAAACTTTAGTTTTGAATAACCTATTAAAATTAATTTTTAAATTGGAATGTAATCTATTTACAACAACATTAAAANAAAAAAAAAAAAATGATGTTCTTATCGTTAATGATTAGTTAGTTGTTCATAAGCCTATCAATCTTATCGGGTGAAGTTGGTTCGTATCTAGTCTTAGTGAATTCGTGTTAAAAAATATTTTATTCATACTCGATTCATTTATCAATTCGTATCTAACGAATCGTGTGATATCGGATTCGTATCGTGTATGAGCCGTACATAACTGACAGATAAACGAGTATTGTCGTTTATTTTTTTTGATTGATTTCATTCATACCTGATTCGTTTACTAGTCGTGTAATGTCAAATTCACTCGTTTACTAAACGTATGGTTTAAAGAAGATTCGAATCCTCTTATTTCGTGTCGTGTTAATAGGTCGTATCATATTTTGACACCCCTACTTATTCCAATCAAAAAAAAGAAAGTATAAAAAACAGTGAAATGAATATTACACGATAAATTCTCTTCTCTATACAACTATTTATCAATATTGCAACTTTTCCGTCAACATTTTCAAATAAGATACAATATTTTCGGTATTATCTGAAAATTCGGGTATAAATGGTTAAATAAATCGATTGGAAGTTTATTATAAATTAGAGTTGAAGCAAAAGGGTATAAATGTAATTGAAAATTCAACTATAAAGCTCTTGATAGAATGATGCCACAAATTATTTGGTGAGTTTAGGCCCCATCACTTCAACAAGAAAGTTATTCAAAGACGTTTCCAAGTACGCAAAAACACAATTTCGTTGAATTTTTTTTTTTGTTTTGTTCAATAGTTAAGAATGTCGAATTAGCTAATGTGCACCTAAACAAATTATATTTTAAAATCAATTCAATACCTTCACATTTTAATATTATCGTCAAATATGGGTTTGACTAGTTATATTAATTGGAAATTATTGATTAGAGTTTTTTTTTTTTTTGACAGAAACGATAGAACATATATTAAATAGAAAAATCTGAACAAATGAATGACACTAAAAAATCTGGTGCCATATTCTCCCAAACATTAAAGTTTTCATAGCGTTTAGCCCTCCTAACAAGCTGGTGAGTAACACAATTTCCAGTTCGTCTAATTGTAGAAACAGAGAGAGAATGAAAACTATGTAGAAAGTACCTAACATCTGCTATAATTGATCTCAAAGGAGAAAAATCATCATTAGTACTGACTATCATCTTCGTCATTGTAAGCAGCGGAAAAAGATGTAGATGAAGATTAAATGCGTCATTGTTACAAAAAAACTATCTGCAATTTATTTCGATTATTTTGTTAAACACCCGAAGTGGGTGAGGTCTTATAAGAAAGTAAGGATAAAACCCCAAAGTGAAGGATGTGAGAGACCTATCGTCAATTTTTTTGGAAAGGATTGATTCATTGATATCTTATGCTTTGTTTGGTACGATGAAAAAATTAAAAGATAGAAAGTTAGAAGAATGAAAACTTAGAAAGATAGATAAAATATCATGTTTGGTAAGGAATGAAAATAGAAATGATGGAAAAATAGATGAATTAGCTTTCCTTTTAACTCACCAAAATCAACCCCTCCAAAACTGAGAAAAAAATTGATGAAAAATTAATTGTGCGTGTTGAAATGCATGTTATTTGTCTATATATCAAATTTATCAATTACATATTATGAATTTATATTTTTTCATCTTTCTATTTTTTCATTAATACCAAACATAAAAAAAATTAATCATTTTTATTTTCTATCCATCTTACCAAATACAAAAGAAAGAAAATGTATTATTTCTATTTTTCTTCATTAGTGGATAAAAAGTGTATAATTCTTATTTTTTTATCCCTCTTACTTTACAATTTTCCTACCAAACGAAGCATTAATTTGAAAATATGAAATGAATATTACATGATAAGTTCTATTTTCTATGCAATTATCGATATTGCTACTTCGCAGTCAACTTATAGTATCAAATGAATATTACATGATCGAATGCTGCCACAAATTAGTTTGTGAGTTTAGGCACCAATCACTTCAACAAGAAAGTTATTCAAAGACGTTTCTACATACCCAAAAACAAAATTTCGTTAACTCTAAGATATTTTAAGTCATAATAGGAATAAGTTGTAAACCAAGATGTCTTGAGTTCTAATCTTGATAATTTTTTAGAGAAAGACCATAAGAAATTCATTTCTAATAAATACCTTAGTTTTAATATGGATGACCTGTTTTTAATCGGACCAAAAAAAAAATTAATCGTGATACACATAAACGGACTTAAACACTTCTAACCGTTGACAAAAAAAAAACACAATTTCTTTGAAGATTAGGGGATGGAAAGTCTTTTAAGTTCATATTAGACTTTTATTNATTAGTTTGTGAGTTTAGGCACCAATCACTTCAACAAGAAAGTTATTCAAAGACGCTTCTACATACCCAAAAACAAAATTTCGTTAACTCCAAGATATTTCAAGTCATAATAGGAATAAGTTGTCAACCAAGATGTCTTGAGTTCTAATCTTGATAATTTTTTAGAGAAAGACCATGAGAAATTCATTTCTAATGAATACCTTAGTTTTAATATGGATGACCTGTTTTTAATCGGACCAAAGAAAAAATTAATCGTGATACACATAAACGGACTTAAACACTTCTAACCGTTGACAAAAAAAAACACAATTTCTATGAAGATTAGGGGATGGAAAGTCTTTTAAGTTCATATTAGACTTTTATTTCCGAATATGACAATCAAACCATTCCATGCCACCCAAGAGCTTGTGGCTATCCAATGAAAGCATATAATGACAACTTTTTGGTGTTTGTAGGCTGTAGCATTCTATTTCATTATCTTTGAATAAAAAAATTATACGACTACTTTTGTTACTGTGAGATTTGGAAAATTCGATGAACATTAATCTCGCCAATAAAGAGACTAATTTCATTAGGAACGGAATTAAAATTTTATACTATGGAGAGCATAATTATGGGATAGTCAGGAATTTTATTTAAAGATATCATAACAAATTTTAGTTTTGAATAACCTATTAAAATTAATTTTTAAATTGGAATGTAATCTATTTACNTATGGAGAGCATAATTATGGGATAGTCAGGAATTTTATTTAAAGATATCATAACAAACTTTAGTTTTGAATAACCTATTAAAATTAATTTTTAAATTGGAATGTAATCTATTTACAACAACATTAAAAAAATAATTAATTAGATGTTCAAATATAGGTGAAGGTTTTTTTTTTTTTTTTTTGCTCAATTTGTCAAGTAATTTACAATTTCGTTTTAATTTCATCGCATAATCGTTCAAATAGAATTAAATGTCAATTCAACTTTCATCACGTCACGCACATTTTCAATACCAATTCATCATGAAATTCAACAATAATAGCTCAATTTACGTACAATTTTAATAAACTATTTTATAAAAAATTTAATGTATGTATAATTACTCGACTTCTTCTTCTTCTATCGAAATATTAGCCATGGGACTACGTAAGTGCTAAACCAAGGTATATATAAATATGTAGAGTTGAGAGTTACAACTTCTATGGGCCACTTGGGATCGATACAAAAATTATAAATGATCCTCAAATTATATAAAAAAGTATCTATAAAACTTGTAATGACAATATAGTACTGATTTTTATTTTTGAGTACCGTAGACTACTCCTTATTTGTAATGTCAANAATATCTATAAAACTTGTAATGACAGTATAGTACTGATTTTTATTTTTGAGTACCGTAGACTACTCCTTATTTGTAATGTCAAAAACTCTAAAGACGACATGGGTATTTGATTGAATGATACGACATGGAAGAGCTGTAAATTCACAAATTTTTATTTCGAGTTCTTTGATCGCATAAAATATAACTTATATTCATTTGAGTAGTTAATGGGCGATTGTTTGCCATGCATCTATAAAGAAAGGTGGGAATTATGAAACGTGCTCTAGACCCGCATCTTTGTAATTCTCTTTTCGTGAAGAGAAATTTGTTCAACACAAAGTCATCTGTTGAATACACTCTTATAAAGATTGAAATAATCAACCGTCAACATATAGATCGAACTAGTTTCAACCAACAACCAACAGGAATAAAATGACTTAAATTTGGGAGCTCACAGCCATGTTTTTAGTGGTCCTCCAAAAACCTTCAAATCTTGTACCAACTGACTCCATTTTTGGAAGTTAGGTGTTGGACCACCGTCATATATGGTGGTTGGATAGAACAGGTTAAAAAAAAAAAGAATTAGACATTTGTCTTATTTTTTTTCTTTTCAAATTTGGTTAAAACTTTAAGGGTGACTATTACGTCGTGTCGAATCGTGTTTGTGTCGTGTCATCTCGGGTTCATGTTGAACACTACTCAATCCTAATTCAACTCGTTTATTTAATTGTGTCGTGTCGTGTTGATCTATTTATTTTCGTGTCGTATTCATGTTGATCCATTTAATCCATTAATAAAAGAATTAACACTCAATTTTATATCTAAAATTTCATCATCACTTAATCGAACTTATATTGATACTTTTTTCTATAAACTAAAAATGAATAAAAATATCTTTTTTTTACAAGAATTAGGCCACTACTTAATAAAATATAATAAAAAAATTGACATTTTATTCTTATAATAACGCGTTAATCGTGTCGTATTGTATCGACCTAATTATTTTCATTTTGTGTCTGTGTTGACCCATATAATCCGTTAATAAAAAATTTAACGCTCAATTTTATGTTTAAAATTTTATTATCACTTAATTGAACCTATACTCATTTTTTTTTTATAAATTAAAAACTAGCTTAATAAATATAATAATAAAAATGAGTAAAAACATCTTTTTTGTATAAAAATTAGGTCACTATTCGATAAAATATAATAAAAAATTAATATGTTATTCTTATAATACTACTTAAACGTGTTAATCGTTTCAATTTTGTGTTGTTCATATTAAACACTAACCTAACTCATTTATTATTTATGATAAAATGTCATGTCATATATAGTTTTGTGTTGAAAAAAGACTAACTTTAACCCACTAATTTCGATGAGTTGCTACTTAGATTAGTGAGTTCAATTGAGTATTTGTGAATAATGGAAGGCACAGAGTATAAGTAGTTCACCTTAGCTGAAAGACTGAAACAATGTCTATTGTAATGGAATCTCTTACTCCTTAAGGTTGTATATTGAGATCAGGTGAGTATATTATGTTGTTGGCACTGAGCCTTTACAAGGGCTTATGCTTAGTTCTTTATGTATCTAGAGTTGAGAAATACAGTGGGGAAGATCTCTTCCTGATAGGTTGACATTGTTCTATTTATATCAGTCATTCTTTCTAGGGTTTTCGGTAATTCCTTCTACATTTCTGTTGATTCTGTGGGGTCCCCCGTCACTGCCCTGCAACAGTCACTGTTGTTCAGCGCTCCTATGCCCACGATCTCTGAATCGTTATAAACACCACCACTCTCTGTGTTTGAGAGGGTGCAGTTGTCACAGGCATCAAAGATGGTCTCCCTGTCCTTTGGACACGTGGCATGGTGGGGGTGCTCCCAGGGCAAGAACTTGGCTTCTCAGTACTGAGTTATCCTTTAGCTAGTCGTTGAGTTGGGTCTGGGCTGCGTTGCTGGTTCTCTGGTGTCGTTGAACTTTCTCCTTTTTGCCCTTTCTACTCTTTGACATGGGTTGATTGGGAATTCTCCCTTTGGGTTAATAAATAAGCGAGGATCTTCTGGACTTATTGGGCTCCAGGGTTATAGCGATCCATGCCTAAAATTCTGCCCTTATCAGGTTTCATATTGTATCAAAAATTATCACTCATAACTAAAACAAATGCAATGTATAGTTGGATTAGAAATTATTTGCCTAACCCAAATATGCATTCTAAATGAACAGGAACTAATGAATGAGTGCGTCTCATTAATTTTTTAAAATGAGAATCACCGATCCAATAATCTTTATTGATTTAAGTGAAAAATTTGAATTACATAACATTGTTATCCTTTTTAGTTTGTAAATAAATTGGTCCCATGGTTGAATTAAAGCCAACCCCTCAAACCGACCGCCTCATGCCGTCGGTCATTAATGGCTATTATTATTATTATTATTTATTTATTTATGCAGTGTTGACGACAGGGTAAGGAGTGAACACCGACGTGCGACTGCGTATGAATTCTATAGTACATTAATGGTCACGATGAATTCTTCTACGTTCTTCATTTGAATATATGTTTTGACACATTTGAAAAAGAATGGTGTTGTTTTGAATCAATAGACACCTAAATATTATATTTTATCAATTTGATGTAAAACTACGGTTAAATTAGTTTTAACAGCTTCGTGTTGTACCTGAGTTGACCCATCAATTTTGTTTAATAAATCATCGACCCGACCCAATTTTTTGAGAACTAAAAAGTTAAATTTTTGAATAAATTTTTAAAAAATTGTTTTTAGTTATTGAGGAATTTAACGGTGCTTAAAAATAACACATGATAGAATCTAATTGGAGGGGAGGTTTAGGATTCGAATTAAAAAACTCAAAATTCCAAGAATTTAGCAAATATGAAGGAAAAGTTTTTCAAATCCTCCCCTATCAATTGTTATATATATATATATATATATATATATGAACTCGTCCCAACATGCAAGATTCATCGTCAATAGAAGTGGCAACTCTGGCCCGATAATACGAACTCGATAAGAATAATTATAAAATTAATATTATTATTAAATACGTATAATAAATAATTTAGATTAATCATAATACACTAAATAAATTTTTTTTTTTGTGAATCTTGACACGAACACACACGAAAATATACGAGACGTGAGTTATACGATACAACACGATTAACACCCCTAATTGTCAACTTTAGTTTTAGGTAAAATTTGGCAACTCAATTTTTTTTTTTTTAAATTCAACGATTAAGAATATTCTGATCAATTTATAAGCACCTCAATTATCCTCCTTTCCAAACCGATCAAAGATAAATTATCCAAGACAGGGTTATCTCTTTACAACTCATTTTCAAGCACGCCCAACAATTGACTGTGGGTTATCTCCTAAAAAGATTAAATGCATGTAAAAAGTCCGACTTCTGGTTAGGAAGACTTGGGTGACAATTGTAAAAAAGTCCTACATTTTAGGAAAATTACACTCACACTTATTTTAATTTATTATATCTTTAAGAACACCGTTTTTATTTTTTGAATCTTCATTAGCACCCCTATCGGATTAAAGGCTTTAACAAAAATAGAATTTTACTCTATTACCCATGATATATTTAAAAAAAAACTTTATCTACACCCTTTCTAAATAGACATATCTTCGATGACACCCCATCTATTTTATAAATTTTTTTACGTATTAAAATTCATTTTTAATCGGCTTGAATTTTGATATGTAAAAAAAATAAATTTTAATTGACTCAAATTTTAATAATTAAAAATTAAATTTTAATCAACTTAAATCGTATTTTAATTTACACAAATTCAAATTTTAATCGGTGCTAACGGCTCAACTTGATCTCAAATCGACTTGAATTTAATAAGTAAAAAAAAACGAATTTTAATAGACTCAAATTTTAATATGTAAAAAAAAAAAAAATTAAATCAGCTCGAATCGAATTTTAATCAACTTTAATTTTGATATGTCGAAAAACGAATTTTAATCAATTTAAATTTTAATATATATAAAAATAAATCTTAATCGGCTCAAATTTTAATCGAATTTTATGTAAAAAAATTGTTTGGGGTTTATGTAAGGGCAATTTTGATATTTCAAACAAATATTTTTGTTAAAAATGGTGGTTTAACGGGTAGGGGTGTTAGTGATGTTTAAAAACTAGAAAGAGCGTTAGTGATATTTGGATAATAGAGAAAGTATTATTGAAGATATGATAAATTAGAAAGTGTATGATTGAAATTTTCTCTAATTTTTTTTTCTGTAAATTTTCTTTTATCAGCTTTTTTTTTTAACTACCAATCTAGATAGTAGCAAATATTATTGGTAATAAATTCTAATTTTATAAATTAACATCTAAGTAAATATGTTTTCTTTAGTGTGTAAGGTTGTATCAAAGTCTTGATAGAACTAGATATCCGATCTCTTAATAGGCAAAAGTTTAGGCCACGTTTCACAATTTTAGTACCGGTATTGTTCTCAATACCACTCTTTTTTTCATCCCCATTGCTCAGCTCTTACTTTGGTTTGAAACACACTTAAATTTATTGATTTAATTGTTCGTAATTATTGAATTGACAGTGAATCTTAGTATTTGTTGGGTCTTACGACTAATCCGGTGGTTATGATGAATTAGCTCAGTAAATTAAGTTCAAATACCATTATATTTTATGTTTGTCACAAACTTCAATAGTACAAGGTATTATTTCTTAAAAAATAAAAACCCAAAAACAATGATAAGGCCATGAATACATTATATTTTGATCTCAATTTTGATTCAAGTCGAAGTTTGATTATTGAATATAGATTTCTGTTTTGATTGATTATTCAAATTCAATCCCGTTACGGAATATTTCATGAATTTGAATTAATATATATCATCCAGTTCGACTTATATGTAAATATACACGGATATGTAAAACAAAATTTAGTGGTTATTTGATAAATTAAATTACAATTTAGATGTGATTATCTATGATTCAACACTAAGTTTTTTTTTGGGGGGGGAGGGGGAGGGAAGAGTGTGTGTGTGTGTGTTTTCATCTTTTTTTAAACTTCAGGATGACAATAAAAGTTCCTTATTTAGGTCATCAATTAAGCAGGTGTATCATACAAAAAACTAGGTGGTAATTTAGAATAGTTGTAATATTAGTCAAAAAAAAAATTCGAGAATTATGTGTGTTAATGTATACATGTTTGTCTCACGTCGATTAGATTAGAAAATTTCACTACTCTCTTGTACTATAAATAAATTTTCTCATATATAGAATAAATCACACCAAAACAATATACAATTGATATTTGTTTCTATTCTCTTATGTCACACGGTACAAGAGCTTAGGCTCGTGAATTCTTTTAGTCAAAGATACTATGCTTTATAGTTGCTCTACGAGGGATCCTCCTCATAAAAAATCTTGAGGCTCTTCCTCTCTTCCGGATACTCTCCGGTCATCCTTGGGCGACCCTCAGGCCATTTTCCAGTCATCTTCCCAGTGACTTTCTGGTCATCCTCCGATGACATTCCAATCATTTCCCATTTGTCCTTCAGCGATCTTCTTGACGATCTCCAACCATTAAGATCCACCATGGCTCTATCAAATGTCTCCCAGCCAATTTCCATCATTCCTGAAGGCTCCAACTGTATCGTTTGACTCCATGTATGACCAGTTTTCTCAAAGGACGTAAACTCTAGCGTTATGTCATTGGTGATACCAAGGAACCTTTTAAAATTATGATCGAACTTCCTGACAGATACGTTGAGTGTCTTGAAGAATGGAAAAACAAGAATCATCAAATTATCACTTGGTTTCGGAACACCTCAACACCATCCATTAGTGATGTTTGGTCGTTTTAACAATGCTACAACCAGTGGCGACTTCCTTTCCAACGTTACACAACAACAAATCTCACTTATTAGTACCAGTTTCTTAGTACTCTTCAGAGCTTGCGTCAAGATCCTGATCAATCAATCAATAGCTTTGTATCACAAATATATACTATTTGGGATCAGCTAACACCATTTGAACCTAAATGGAAATGTACCGAGGTCTTGGAAAAGTTTACTACTCATCGTGTATGACACCATCTGGGATCAGTTTACCACTATTTGGGATTAGTACGAGACCATTTGAGCCTAAGTGGAAATATACTTGAAGGCTGCTCTTACTACCGTCTATACCATCATTCATATTCCCTCTTATATTATTGAAAATCAATCTCCACGAGTGGTTGTATGAAACTTTCCCTAATTACCACTCTTTTCGAGTCTTTGGTTGTACATATTTTGTCTTACTTTAGCCTCATGAGCATACCAAGTTATAATCTCAAGAACGTCTTTGTTGTTTCTTGGGTTATGGGATTGAGCATAAGGGTTATCATTGTTGGGACCCATATTCCAAGTGTCTTTGTGTTTCTCTACATGTTGTCTTCTGGGAATACAAAATGTTCTCCTTCTTGTCTCGGTTTTAGTTTTCATCTACCCCTACTTCTCTTTTTACTAATCCATCTATAGATCGATATCTTGATGACCCATATCCGGACTCATCAGAGCTCCCATCTATGGACCATCCAAAGGCTTCTGTCTTGCTTGTTGATCCTGCTTCTAACCCACTACACATTGATAGTGATTTTGCCTTCGTTAATAAACCCCCCACACCACTTCTTACTATTGCTCAGCCTCTTGCTCACTCACAACGTCATTCCATTCGGATAAAGAACAATCGTGGTTGTTTACATGATTATCACTCTTGCTCCATTATTTCTATCTGAAAATGAGTCTCACTCTTATCGTGATGCTAGCTCTGACCTTCATTGACAGCAAGCAATGACAGAGGAATTATAGACACTAATTGACACACATACTTGAGATTCAGTTGATTTTTATTTTAACCAAAAGGCTATTGCTTGTAAATGAGTTTATAAGATCAAGACTCACTCTGATGGTTCTATTGAGTGTTACAAGGCTTGTCTAGTGGCTAAGGACTTTACACGAGTATGGTTTTGATTATGAAGAGACTTTTGCTCCCATTGCTCGTTTCACTTTAGTTGAAGCCTACTAGTGTTACAGCGACTTGCTAGTGAAAATTATATCAGATGGATGTGAAAAATGTGTTTCTCAATGATGACCTTACTGAAGAAGTCTACATACAACCTCCTCATGGCTATCCTCATTCATCACATCAGGTTTGTCGACTTTGTCATGCACTATATGGCCTAAAGAAAGCCCTTAGAGCTTGGTTTGCAAAGTTTAGTGCTACCATTGGACATTTTAGTTTCTCTTCCAGCCCTTATGATTTGACTCTCTTTGTTTGTAAGTCTGAGCGTATCACTACTCTACTATTTCTTTATGTTGAGGATATGATTATTATTAGGGATGATGTTTTTGATATTTCTGATCTCAAATATTTTCTCCACACATACTTTGAGATGAAAGATCTTGGTTCTCTCAACTACTTCTTGGGCCTTGAAATCTCGTCTGACTCTAGTGGGTGTTACCTCTCTTAGGCCAAGTATGCCACTAATCTTTTGACTTGTGATTGACTTAGGGATTGCAAGATTGTACCTACCTTATTAGAGCAAAATGTTCGACTTACTCCCTTGGATGACACACATCTCCTTGGTGCCATTCTTTATCGTCAGTTGGTAGACAGTCTTGTATATCTCACTATTACTCACCCGAATATACCCTATGTTGTTCATCTTGTCAGTCAATGTTTGGTTGTCCCTTGCTCTACTCATTTTGTCATTGTTCTTCATATTCTACGATATATTAATGGTACTATGTTTCATGGTCTTCATTACTATATTCATTCATCTCTTGAGCTACATGTCTATTCTGATGCTGGGTAGGAGATCCTACTTATCATTGTTCTAGCATTGATTACTGCTTCTTTTTGGGCAATTCTCTCATCCTTTGGCACAACTATAGAGGCTTGCTAACACTACCTAGGAGCTTCTTTGGTTTTGTTGGCTATTAGAAGATTTAAGTGGCTCTCAGTCTAGTGCTACTATTCTTTGTTGTGACAATCGGAGGGCGATACAAATTTATCACAATGATGTTTTTCATGATTGTAACAAATATATTGAGATTGATTATTATTTTGTGTAACACTATGTGGTTCCAAGCACAATTCATTTTGTATTTGTCTCTTCATCTAATCAGACTTCTTCACCAAGGCAAATCTGTCATATTTGGTTTCCAAACTAAAGTTAATTTGTACTTTACCTCCTTGAGTTTGAGGGAGGATATTAATGTATATATGTTTGTTTTACATCGGTTGTATTATAAATAAATCTCTTCATGTATAGAAACCAAAGCAATCTACAATTAATATTTTCTTTTTATTCTTTTCTTTCACAATGTGAATATACTATAGAGGATGAAGTCCTAAAAGAAAAAAAAATTATATATTTATCTCTTATGAGTATCCTAATTTTGACGTAGATAATATATCTTTGATCGGACCAAGCATTGGATTTGTTAATAGAAGAGAATTAGTCAAGGTGCGTGTTGACTAACCTAGACACTCTTGATCATTAAAACGAAAAGAAAAAAAAATCCTAAAAGATATATCAAAGGGTGCAATTTACCTACTAAAAAATGATAAGTCTCCGGTACCAATTTGGTATCGTATGGAAATTTATCACTAATCATTAATAAAATATTGAAAAATAAAAAATAATTTGTTTTTATACATGTCCAAATCTTATTATACGTGTCATACTCGGACCCACAAAAAAATAGAAAGTCAATCTCTTGAGATAAATGGTGAAATGGGCCTCCAGATTTGGTTCCAACACCTGTTTGAAGAGACTTAATGTGATGTACAATTCGGGTCCATGGCCCAACCCCTGTGCGGACTCATCTCTTTCCAGGGTTGAAAGCAGCTTGACCTGTGCCATGGATAGTGCGTGAGAGAGAGAGAGAGAGAGAGAAAGAGAGCGAGAGTCCACACAACAGAGCATGGGAAGAGAAGGTAACTACTCTTTCCATTTACCCATTGTATTGGTGGTTGCCTTTTTATATTTTCACATTTGTGACTATATAATTGTTTAGGTTCTGTACATAAATTGAAGGTGCTCAGCAACTTAGGTTTTACCTTATGAGATTTTCCGTCAAATACAAACTGTTACATTCATAAATTTGACAAGAATCTTCATGTGTTCAGTTTTGATTTTTTGCTTTTCTGCACATACATGAGCTTCGAATTAATAAAATGAATGTATGTATTTAGATATGTATGACTGTATGCATAAACTATTGAAGAAACTTGAGAAAGTTGGTATTCAAGACATGTATATACCCATCAACATATGAACTTCATTGCCGTTTACCCACTTGCTAGAGTAGTGAAATTGTGTAGAACTTGGAAATGGGTATTCAAGACTTGTTAGTATTCGCCATTTGCTTGTCAATTGCTTGAAAAAGGACCCATTACTTACTATGCTTCTTGTAAAGGTTTTGTGATGGTCGTTGACTGCATTCTGTCATTTGTTAAAGGGAAGTCGAAGTGCTTTTCTGTCAAGCAAATTTTAAGACTTTGATCTTTTTAGCTTCATTCTTGAAACTTGCTATTTAGATGATTAGCTTATGCAGGTTAGGAATTTCTGATGGTCAACTAGTGTGTACTTTGTACCTATCTAAGTTTGGAACGTTATATAACCATGTGATGATTGTGACTATAGGATTGCATGTATTAATTGTTAGTCAGTTTAAGCTGCTGGGACATAGCGGAATTAACCGCATTTTAAGTGTTTCGGATCTATTTACTTACTTTTGAAGGGCATTTTAGCATTCATTTTCACAATTACAGTGGAAAAAAAATCCATTCGATTCATATCTCCTAATGTAAGGAAAGTTCGATAGGAATTAACAAAAAATGTCGTTTATTAAGTTTACTACCACTGAATATTCAAAGTGCTTCTATGTTGATTTGTGGACAGTTTGAATCTCTGATTTCCCTACCATGTGATATCCTTTTAATCTGAGTAATGACCCCTTTGCAGAAGCCATACATCTGTGTTGAATGTGGTTATTGCATAATCATTTTCAAAAGTTTTAACTTCGAATAGATTTGGTATCTATTCTATTCAAACTAGAAATAGTATTGTTTTTTTTTTTTGGTCCGGGAAATAGTAGTGTTTGCTGTCTCTGGTATTTATGGTTTAGCCGTTTAGGAGGAGCTTGGGTGTTACTTAACTAGTTAACTTCCATTCTCTCTTGCCACTTGGCAGCATTACAAAATTCTTCATGAAAAATATATTTGCAAAGAGGAGTTGGCAAGGAGGGAAGGAGCATGCAAGCTCTCCACCAAATAAGGAAATCTTTCTTGATTTTTGGTAAATAAACTTATGTAACTGTACCACTTTACTGATCGATTGTGTATGCTCTTGTTCACTTTGCAGCTGCCATAATGCATAGAAGATGTACTCATTAGTGCTCAGTTCTTTGTGGGGTCATATGTGAGTTTTCTCACTTCCTTAGTTTTATGTCAATTACTAATTTAGGGTTTCAATCAAATAAAACAGCTTGTCTGGTGGATAATTTGTTTTCCTTAGCTTTCTGCAGCGGTACATTACTAAAAGAGTTACTGGATCATAGATTTACTTGTTTGGGGCACATAAACCAGTTTCATCATTGATTCTTATGAACTTCTCTAATTTTCTCTGCCATCAATATAGTACAGTTATTTTGATCTTCATAATTACATGAGTGTTTTATGTTCTATATAACTTTCTCTTCTTTCTTCTATTGCACTATTCTATAGAAGTTGCTTAGATTAATTTTTCAATCCGTTCCTTTTCCTACTTGTCAGGGCAATGACATGAGGGCAGTAAGCAGGATTGGTGATCGATCAACCAGTGATGTTGTTGTGAGGCTAAGAACACAAGACGGCCGTGACAATTGGGTATATTGTCATTCCCATATCCTTATAGAGAAGTGCAAGTATTTTGCTGACCGTTTATCTGAGAATTGGCCCACGTGCCAGATTCTTGACTCCCGCAATTGTGTTGAGGTCTATTGTGAAGAATCTGAATTTGACTACCATGTCACTGTTCTACGTCTCTTCTATGTTAGTATGGATGGTTCTGTGACTGACATGTGGCATGGTGTTAGAAATGCTCTTGGCATTCTTCGAGTGGCCGTCGAGCTTGGATGCTCTCCTATCATTGCTGCCTGTGTTAATTATCTGGAAGCAGTCCCTTGGGAAGAGGCCGAGGAGGAGGAGATTCNTAGCCGTTTAGGAGGAGCTTGGGTGTTACTTAACTAGTTAACTTCCATTCTCTCTTGCCACTTGGCAGCATTACAAAATTCTTCATGAAAAATATATTTGCAAAGAGGAGTTGGCAAGGAGGGAAGGAGCATGCAAGCTCTCCACCAAATAAGGAAATCTTTCTTGATTTTTGGTAAATAAACTTATGTAACTGTACCACTTTACTGATCGATTGTGTATGCTCTTGTTCACTTTGCAGCTGCCATAATGCATAGAAGATGTACTCATTAGTGCTCAGTTCTTTGTGGGGTCATATGTGAGTTTTCTCACTTCCTTAGTTTTATGTCAATTACTAATTTAGGGTTTCAATCAAATAAAACAGCTTGTCTGGTGGATAATTTGTTTTCCTTAGCTTTCTGCAGCGGTACATTACTAAAAGAGTTACTGGATCATAGATTTACTTGTTTGGGGCACATAAACCAGTTTCATCATTGATTCTTATGAACTTCTCTAATTTTCTCTGCCATCAATATAGTACAGTTATTTTGATCTTCATAATTACATGAGTGTTTTATGTTCTATATAACTTTCTCTTCTTTCTTCTATTGCACTATTCTATAGAAGTTGCTTAGATTAATTTTTCAATCCGTTCCTTTTCCTACTTGTCAGGGCAATGACATGAGGGCAGTAAGCAGGATTGGTGATCGATCAACCAGTGATGTTGTTGTGAGGCTAAGAACACAAGACGGCCGTGACAATTGGGTATATTGTCATTCCCATATCCTTATAGAGAAGTGCAAGTATTTTGCTGACCGTTTATCTGAGAATTGGCCCACGTGCCAGATTCTTGACTCCCGCAATTGTGTTGAGGTCTATTGTGAAGAATCTGAATTTGACTACCATGTCACTGTTCTACGTCTCTTCTATGTTAGTATGGATGGTTCTGTGACTGACATGTGGCATGGTGTTAGAAATGCTCTTGGCATTCTTCGAGTGGCCGTCGAGCTTGGATGCTCTCCTATCATTGCTGCCTGTGTTAATTATCTGGAAGCAGTCCCTTGGGAAGAGGCCGAGGAGGAGGAGATTCTCAAAACTATACCACGCATGGGATCACAAGCAGAAGCAATTCTTGCTCGTCTCCAGCCGGTCAATCCGACAGCCATAGTGAAGATTTTTCTCTCAGCCATCCGATTCGCCACATCATCACCCTCCATCATCATGAATGATCTGAAAACCTCAGCCCAAGAGCAACTTGAATACATGCTTACTGAAGATGATGATGTTCCCTTATTAACAGCCGATGACAAGATAAAAATAGAGGTAACAGAATGTATCAAAAGACTGTTAACCAGATTTAACAATCTAGTGGAGTCTTTGTTATGTGAGACCAAAGAATCAGTTTCTGAGGCTGGAAAGATGCAATTCTTTCAATCCTATTTAACTGATTTGTCATGGGCTTGTCAAATATTGGTTAAGTTGGAAACAATGAGGGAATTGGTTAACAGTTGGACGGAAGCATCAGAAAATATACTGAAGGTTGTTGAGCAAGCAAGTCCAAAAGCTGAAATGCTGGCGATGAAGGTGAAGGTAATTGAGGTGACAACAAAGGTTTTAGAGGCAATAGGGTATGGCACTGTCATTATACCTACTACAAAACGTTTTCACATGGTGAAGGTCTGGCTTCCATTTGTGAGGGTTATGAAGCCTTTGATTGATTCGGCCACAGCTAGTGATGAGGATGGTCTGGCACTTAAAATGGATGGTGAACTATGGCAATCGTTGGAGTCAGCATTTGTTTCAACGGTACTTGCATTGCCATCAGGGGACCAGGCAGAGATTTTGACTGAATGGTTAGCAAACGAGCACATTCGGTTCCCAGACCTGACAGAGGCATTTGAGGTATGGTGTTACAGGTCCAAGGTTGCCAAGAGAAGACTGGCATTGTTAGGTGGTACACATGGTATGGCCAATACACTGTGATTCATTTCTACATGGTTTCTTTTGCCTACTCCACTTTTGTCAATTACCCTTGCAATGCCAAACTTTCTTCTATTGCCTGGAAGCCAACGTCACCAAAAAGATGCAGGTGTCTATATTGTCCCATAGTTTTGATCCCCTTGTGTCAGTTGACGCTAATCTTGGGCCCTTGTACATATTTTGATTTTGTGGCTTGTCCAATTGTATAATATGTGAAAATGAATCTATTTCTTATCTCAGCATATATTTAATGAAACTTTATAATTTCAATCTGCTCGAATTTACTATCAAACATCTGACCTTATATAATGTTACTTTGTATGTTTAAGATGAAATATCTTACTTGAGCATATTTTACAATAACTTGATGTCAGTGCTGCTAAAGTCTTGTGCTGTCTTTCGCAACATATTCGTCTCAGCTGTTCCTCTGGTTCATCTGTTGTAAATCTCATTAAGATGAATTGGCTTAAGAACAATGGTCTGACGGGAAATATCACCACAGTAACCTTTATTGGCAGCTAAGTCTCTATGGGTATTTTTCTGTAACTTCTTGTGTGTGAGATCATTGGACAAGCAGGTTATCTCCTTTTGAGAGTGTCATGACTCGTAACCCCATTTATGGCTAGTGTTAACAATTTAGAGTTTTTGCACAGATTCTTGTCAGTCGTTTATGTTGCCTACTTGATAAGCATACTCTGCGCTACAATCTGGCTGTTTCTTTATCCAAAACCAAGTTTTTGGTTTATGCTTTCTTTTTCTGGTAATGCCTTATAGCTACTACATTTTGGGACTCTTACCATAATGAACTACTCACCGGTGGCAGCTATTTCTAATATATTCCCACTCTTAGCTTGGCTGTGCTTATATTCTTGAAATGTTATGGCTAAAGATGTGACCCAACCTTGGAAATTTCAATGGGTTTGGTGTGCTTCTTTTGAAAACTATGTTCTACGGAGTAAATGTGTAAAAAGCATATGCGGCTGTTTTATTGTGGTTTTCCCCTGAAACTGAAATATGTTATGCGCAATGGTCAAGTTCTTTGCTAGCAGGGCTTTGAGAGTCAATGTAGGAATTCAAAAAGCCAAGTCAAGCAGTGGCTTATAGAGTTATAGTGCAGAACACTAATCCTAGCTTGGAAAGTAACCAAATCCGACTTAATGCAAGCTTTTACTAAAATAAAGCAACCAACAAATTGATGGGCACATTATTACTATCAGTACTTCAGTAGCATTACCATTAGTCCCTACATTAAAATAACCTGTGCCAGTCTAGGATAAGGTCTTCACCTCAGTGGTCCTAAGCAATGAATGATCTTCACATATTCAACTACTTTTATATTCATCATTTTGGTTCCATTACTTTTTAGAATTGATCAGTGGGTCTTGCAACAATAAGATTGGGATTTGCTATCTTTGTGTTTATGCCTGTGGACTGCATTTTATTGCCTTTTCCCGCTTCTTTTGCCTGTGTAAGCTAAGCAAAGACTTTTAAAAAGGGTCATTGATATGGGATTGGGATCCCTTGTAGTACGCTTTCCCTAAACTTGTGTCATTCACCATGTATTGGTGGAAACCCACTTATATATAGTGGGTCCCACGTGAAATTATTGTGGGTGATCTATATTTGTGAAAAGTTGATTGGAGAAGATCTAGATTCATTTGTATGTATGAATGTTATACTCTGAACACGTCTATAATCCCTATGGACAATTCCTTAGTGACACTTTAGTTACTGGTTTTTCTTCCTTTTATCATGAGCATAATTATAGACATGAAAGTTTCTGTTGCTACACTAAATACTTTTAAGTAGCTTAAACATTCTGAATGTTCAAACATTAGCAAAATGTCCTAGAGAATGGAATGGTGAGCCTTTCATGACGAACCCACAGGGTTTTGCATGATATTTAAGATAAATAGCATTTTCTTTGAATGCGGATTGAGGAAATTAGAAAACAAGTTGCTATGATTTGGAATAATAGGGAACTCAAAAACACGTTTTGCGACTTTTAAGTCGATGTTATTATGAGAATGAAAACTTCTAATTTGGTCACCTTTGAACTTACGCTATTGGTTAATATATGCACAAGAAGTTTGACACTGCAATATTAGTTAATGCCTTAATGGTGAGTGAAAACAAGCATATGGATATGGTTGCTGGAAAAGGAAATGCAAAACAGTACACAAACCTTTTGGTGGAAGATCAATGTCATAAAAATAGGAGGGAAACCTGTGGAAAGCAAGATAGATAAACAGTAGTTAATGATTCTAGAGTTGAGTTTGAAGCAATTAAACTTGGATCACTAATGCATTGAGAAAATGGATTAGTGACGAGTTGCTTTGGAGTCCGTTTTCTAATCTGACCTAGGGAAAATGGATCACTAGGGCACTGAGATAAAGAGGTAGCTACTTGAGAGGATATGTGATGGTATACTGTACTGCTTACTTGCAGGCCAGGTATATGGAGAAGGTGGTAGTAATAGGAGTCATGGCCTGTTTGCTTGGTGAGGAGGCAAAAGGATGACTAGGAAAGGACTTGAACAAAGAATTTCTTCATGCTCTGTTTTCTTGCTGAGAGAAATAAATGGAGTCAGAAACATTATTACAAACACCCCAATAATAGTATTATTTCCCCTTCATAAGATAAATAACACACACACTTAAAATCAATATTCATTTCTATACCCACCCCAAAATAAGTAGTTTGTCATAAGCTTTATACCAATCCATCTACCTATCTGCAGCAACAAAATTAATATACAATCATCAACCATATGTCCTATAATCCTAAGCTGTCTATAGGAACTCAGTGGTTCTCTACTAAGTATAGACCTGTACTATGTAAATATTCTTCATTCTTTTACATTACATGCAGTTTCCCTTCTTCCTAGTGGTGACGGGAACAGAAGAGTATGGTGAAAAGGAGTCTGTAACCACAGCAATTCCTCCATGCCTCTCTCTCTCCCCCCCCCCCGCTCTCTTGAACTGATCAACGAAGCCACAAAAGTCTGGCAACACTGTTGCAGGAAACCTCTTCCGGGTTTGAATGGTGATGCTATCATACATGGTTGATCAGTGAGAAGATGTTTTGAGTATTTATAGTGCCAAACTCATTTGCTTCCCCTATTTCTACTCCTCTTCCCAATTGGATGTTTTGGTTAGGGAGATAAGTTTGACGGGCTCCGGGCATGGAGAGGTTTTCACAGTGCGGAAGGCCAAGAGTGAGAGAGACACCATTGCCCGAATACGTTGCTGGGAATTGCTCAGCACTAAACCTTCCCATTTCCTCAATTGAGTATGACCCAAATCCTCCAATGAAGTTTGTTGGGGCTCCCATTAGTGTAAAACCCTCGGTGCTTTGCCTTTCATTGCCAAATTTCATGGACATGTGCTCGGTGTTTGTGTCCTCGGGCTTGGCATCCATGTTCACTGATGGAACATGACTAGGGGAATGTA
>CAUOFW020002314.1:80244-114638 GCA_963454935.2 Ilex paraguariensis
AGCAAGTTGTTCGTAAGTTCACAAGATTAAGGCGAAAGGCAATCGTAAAATTTAATGTTGTCTTTCATAAGACGTTGATGTCTCTCATGTAGTAATGGCAATCCCTAGCTCTTAATTAAGTGTTGATGCGACATATTCATGATCAAGATGTTGATGGGATCCTAGCCTTCACTTGGTAATCCAATGGTGGAAATGAATTCAAAAGGAGAAAGACAATTGAGTGGGATTAACGCTATACAATTGTTAATTTCATGAACAACAATATTTTTTGGACATAATTAAGTCACAAATTACGTAAACAAACTAAGTCCAAGTTGTACTGTTCCTTTATTAACCAAGACCTTCAATGTTTGGTGGTTTAGGGGGGAGAGAGAGAGAGAGAGGTAGACATACCTCATCAAGCATGTTAACAAGCTTTGCTTTCTTCATCTGAATTTCTTGTCTGTCCGCCGTGGAAAGCTCAGCGCTGCGTTTAGCCCCAGATTCTCCTCCGGTTTGTCTTTCTCCGGCTGCCACTTCCGATGACTCTTCACTGGTCTTGGTTTGCATTTTAGCCCCTTTAGCTGATTGATCAGTGCTCTTAACTCCTCTACCGACATTAACAACTTCATCCAATAGTTCTTGTGCAGCCTTCAAGTACTTTGAACTCAAGAATACACTTTGCATGCCATTAACACCGTTTGAAATCCCCGACGCCGACGAAGAAGACCCACCGGGAACTCTCACATCATCGCCATTAGTAGGTGAAATCGTGGTCACCGTGGCCTGAGATGGTAATGCACGTTCAGTTCTGAAAGACCCATATCCTGGTTGTTGAGAAGAAAGACTCAAAGACAGTCCCTGTTGAGCGCGTGAATTCTCACGCGCCGCCGTGAGGTCAATAGGGTTGTACATATTGTACTGAAGGCGAGGCATGAAGCCATGATGGACCGAGAAGTCATGCTGGAAATGGACAGATGAAGGGTGATGATGATGAGGGTCTTGGGTTGATGCCGAAGCTGTGGTGTTGGCGGTTGCCTGAAGTGGGATGCCGACAAATTGTTGGGTTTGAGAGGGTGGCGCGTGCGATAAAGTGGTGGGGTTAAGAGAGTTTCCGGCGGTGTTGGGGTTGAGAAACACGAAGTTGTTTCCCGGAGGTGGCTGTTGTGTATCAGAGTATCCAACGTAGCCAGGGTTCATGAGAATTAGCGTCTGTAAAGCTTCTCCTCCGCCTTGGATTTCTGAATTTCCATGAAAGTACGTCGCCATCTATAGTTGAATAGGTGCACTATCTATATCTTCCTGTTTCACAGGAGAGAGACTCCGTTAGGTTTCACTTCACATCCAAATTAATCACACCTCTCTCTCTCTCTCTCTCTCTCATAAACTAGTTTATATAGTATGTGTGTACCTGCTGTTATGGAGGGTGGTTGTTTAGAAATTTCAACCCATTTGGCTGCGTTTCAGACAACAGTTAAAAGCTGTCGGGAATGGACAGTAACTGTAATTGTCTTCTGATCACATAAATCCTGGAAACATGAAGAAACAATACACAAACGGATGATTAATATGAAACATACACATAGACATAGACCCACAGGCCACAAAGTTCCAAAATTTTGATGAATTCCAAGAATTCAAGAGAACCCATCTTTATATTGTTGTTTCTTCACCTTCAAAAATAGTAGATAGCTTAGAAGGAAAAGATCGAGAAGAGGAAGGAGGTCTTTATCACAAAGACACACCCATGTTTCTTATATATAGTGAGAGAGAGGAGACACCAGAGACATATGGATTGAGGAATTGACAGAGAAAAGGTGAGGGAGAAAAGAATTGGTTAAATTATTCAAGTTAATATAATTGGTACCTGGTGTGATGGAAATCTGAGTATGCACGTGCTCCATCATCAGCATCTGCAAAGGAAGAAGAATTTTCGTTGAGACTGTGACACAAAACCCATTACAGATTTTTGAGAAAGAGAGAGAGATGATGATGATGGCCTTGAAGTTATTACTAAACTACATGATAAGAAACATCAAAATACAGAGACTGGCCATACCAACCTCTCCCTGATCTATAGCTATCTCTAATTCTCTATATATTTATATATCAGTGATCTTCACCGGAGGAAAGCCTTCTGTCTGATTAACACCACACCAGCTCTATTCAATTCTCCCACTTGATAAGGAAAAAACAAGTGAAGAGAGAGAGGGCTAAAAAGGCAGAGAAAAAAAGGTAATCATCTTTATTCACTCATTTATCCGCACACAATTTATCACTCTATTTTTCAACAAAAAAAATTAGAGAGAGAAAAAGAAAGTCATTTCAAATAATGAAGTGTCTGTACATGTCCCTTGGTGACGTTTCTATCTCAATCTCTCTCTCTTTCAAGAGGACTTTTGTGTCAAGAACCTGCGAATAGATAACAAGATGGGTAACTTCACTGATTTGACCCTCCTTTTCAAATCATTTGATGCAACCAGACCCCTTTGGATGAGCTACTTCAATTCACTTTTTAGATAGAGAAGTACGGGAGTGTGTGTGTGTGTGTTATATTAAAAAACAATGGTGTTATGTTATCAAAGTGTGTCAGAATATACAAACAGCTGAAAAACGAGGAAATGTCTCCTTCCATCCAAGTTTATGAAATTAATATAAATGGAAAATAAGGAGAAGACTATCCTAGCCAAAAAAATAATTTTAATATTTTAATGAATATTTTTATAATTTTTGTAATTTATTTTACAATAAAAAATAACTTTTATGGTGACTTATAATTTTTATGGATGTTTTTATAATTTTTGTGATAATTATTTTTATCATTTTTATGGTAATTGCAATCAATCCTGAAATTTCAAGATCAATTGTAAGATATTACAAAATTGATAAAAACACTCATAAAAATATACTCACAAAAATTATAAAAGACGGTATAATATCAAATTTTTTTTTTTTTCGGTATGATAGACTACTCCAAAAAATAAAGAAGGAAGGGGGATGATGATATGAACAGTCTAGTTACATTGGAGGGGGTTCAATTGTCATTATTTAGTCCATGTTGTCTTTTTTCTGGATACCTTTATTTTCTTTTTAAACATTTTTTTTGGGTATTTTTTTGTGGTTGGATGCCAGAGTTTGAAGATAAAACAATTAAATTGCTAGAGGACAGAAGGCCAACCACCAAAACACCCACCTTTAATGCTTAAAAAGTTATAATATCTGCATTCTATTCATATATGTTATTAACAAATGTATATACATTATGGAATATATATTTGAAAATTCAGATTTGAAATAGACTATGTCAACTTAATACCTACCAAAAAGATAAACAAATGGTTTGTTTATGAATTTGGTAGGAGTGGAAGACTTGTCATCTTAGTATTCTCTGCATTTGAGGCCTTTGATTTTGCTTTGCTTTTGTATTTCTTTGTCATGTGTCGTTTTTGGTTAATGAAATTGCTTACTTATAGTAAAAAATATAGGGGTTTTCATTGTTGCATTCTAGTGATTTTGTGTTTTTTTTTTGTTTCTACTATTAAGTGCCCTTGAGGTTTTTATTTTTTCACTTGTTTTTTCTTAGTCCCTTTTGATTTCTCTGGTGGTCCCTAATTGCATTTTTTTTGATTGAACAATCGGAATATTCGGATCAGTTTACGTTCACCTCGACTAATTTCTTTCTCAGTCTGGTGGTGTCTATCAATTTCGAAATTCAAACTCGTGAACTAAGTAATTTGAACATTATGATGACATCTGACGATTTGTGTTTTAGTGTACATTTCTGGTGATATTTGTTTATAGCTAAAAATGTACATTAACGATCTATGCATTAATGTATCTGTCTGATAATTTGTGTTTTAGTATATCTGTCTAACGCTTATTGTGTATTTGTTATTTTTAATATTTTTTTATTAAGTACCTATTATTTTTATTTTTTTATTTCACACCTGTTATTTTTTGACTCAAACGTGTGTGTGTGTGTGTGTGTGTATATGTTTAATTGCGGACTTGTTTTTTTTAATATACCTGTCTTACGATTTATGTTTATAAAGAAAAATGAGCATTCTGATGACGTAATTTTTTTAGATAGGTTTTTAAATTAGGTGATGACATTGTTATTATTTTTTACAATTGTAAAAGGCGTTAGTTATATCTATTACTTTGTTTTTTCAATAGGGATTTAATTCAAAAAAAAATTAGCCAGTAAGTTTTTTGGAATTCTATTGGGCCTAAAGACCGGCCTCCAAATCCCTCATCTTCATTTTTTTTCCCCAAAAATTCATGTTTTGACTCACTCCAAAACAATTTTTCCAAAAAAGATAAAAAAAAAAATTGTCCATCACCTCTAACTTATTTCTGTAAATCCTTCTATCACCATCGGCAATAAATTGTGTAACATTACGATGTGACAAATCCTCTATCTTTGATTCATACTTTGTTGTCAAACCTAAACTTTCATGTTCATTATCAGGCTACACACAATTTGGTGGTAGGCGCCATTAATATATATAATTTGTTGTAATTAACTGTCATTCTCTCTCTTATCAATGGATCGAATTCGAATCGATTAAAATTCAATCCCAATTTGAATATGATTTAAAAAACAAATCAAACTATTCGATAGATTTAATTTTTTTTAATCCAAATTCTTTAAAAATAAAAAATTTGGCTGTTTACACCAAAAAATAGCAAGATCACGGGGTGACACGTGAAAGAGATCTGACGGTCATAAAAAAAAATGTCTATGAGAGTCCACAATTGGCATAACGATTACAAGAGTCGGACTCTTAAAAGCTTGAAAAATAAAAAAACATGACATCATGAGTTATCAGTTAGAGATGATTCATCGCACGTCCACAATAATGGCCAGATGTCTTCGATGGTTGAAAGTCATATCAATAAATAGTAGAAGATAGGCCGCTTAAAAAGATCCACGATTAAACACAAACTCTACACAGAGTTAGCTTATCTTATACTTACTTTCCTTGTAATTATTACTCCGGTGCTCTTTTACTATTTTTATTTAATGTTAAATATAATATTTTATTCTACTTCCAGATTCTCATTCAATTTATTTTTTGTTTTTTATTCTCATTGTTCTCAACGGTGTTGTCCATTTCGCTTTTATTTGAAAAATCATTTAAGATTCTTGAATCATAAAACAGAGAAAATAATTTAAAAGTAATCTTACGTCTTACTATACCAAATTGAATCTTGATAGTACAAAGACATTGGCTGATGTATACCAAATTGAGTCTTGATAGTACAAAGACATTGGCTGATGTGTACTTATGATATAAAGTACCAAATTGATCGGACCGAAAACTCTACGCTACCAAAAAAATTTGGTATTAGCATTAATGGTTATCATTTTTTTATAATAAAATTATAATTTTGAAAGAAGAAGTTACAATTGCTTAATGGAAGACTATGATCGATTACAAATACTCATGATCAATTATGAACTCTCGGTATTACTCCCAATTTTTCGATCATGTTCTTTAAAATTATAACTTACATTTCAAAAAAATTATAACTTAATCTTAAAAAATTATAATTTATAGTACCATACCGCCGTAGGCACCGTAACCTTTCCCCTTCTTCAATGGCTATAAGTGAATGAACTGCATTAAAGGAAGAACATTTTCCCCAAGACATCAGTAGAGTTGCTATTTTAATGTCAACATTTATCACCAAAGAAAGCTCCATTTTTCATGTGTGTGCATGTTTATTCCTTCGCCTTGGTCAATACTCTCTCCTTCTTATAAACAAGTTGTACCTGGTACACATTGAAAGAAACAAGAGGTAAACATTCTTTTAACGTAAGACCTCCCAACAACCATTTCTACATGCAATTCGTTATTAGTGTGGCTCAAATAACTATATTTTGGTGATTATTACATGTATAATAAAAAATTTAAAATGAAGTCAGAGAACTGTCCATTGCCATGAAAACCATTGTACTTCGGATAAAAATTCTGCCCCCATCTCTCTCTCTCTCTCCTCTTCTGTGCCTGTGTATGTGATACATACACACATGAAGCGCACACATGTCTGTCGTATAGTGTACATATTGTAGGTGTGAATGGTCTCAATAGTATTGTGATGGCATGCGTGTTGTGTCGTATAGTGTACATATTGTAGGTGTGAATGGTCTCAATAGTATTGTGATGGCATGCATGTTGTGTCGTGTAACCCGTGTGTCATGCTGGCATCAAGATCTAAACAAAATATCTAATTAGTGTGTTCTGAGTGTCATATATTAGTCTGAATTATTTATTATACGTATTTAATAATTATATCGTATCAAAATTCATATTAAGGGGTCAAAGTTGACACGATTGCTCAAAATTCCCACTTTCTCCTTCGAATCACCAGAAAATGACTGCCAAGAAGACATAATAAAAAGTTTCACATCTCAAATTCTCACATTTCATGAAAGTGTCTAAAAGAGGGAAGCAATATATGGCAGTAAAAGTTAGTTTGCACAACTATTTTTAACAAAGATACACACAAATCATGTGTGTACCATTTAAAAGTTATAATAGTACGATTGTAATAAATATTTATAAAACGAATCAGTGATAAAATCGAAATTCAGAATGTTTTGAACATATTTTGAAATATTTTCACTAATATTTCGAAATATTTTAGATGTTTCAAACAGTTTCAGTATATTTTGAACTATGTTTAGGAACGTTTGGGAAATAAAATTTTAAAATTTTTATTTGATTTCATTTTGTTTTCGAAACCTTTTTTAAATATTTATAAAATATTCTCATTTTCCAAATGACCGAAATAATTCACTAAAATGAATTTTTGATCCTTAACAGAAAAGACTGATTCCTAGGATTTAAACGACCAAATCCCCAGTATTAAGAAGCCTCCCAAGATATATATTTACGAACTTGACTAAGGTGCAGAAAAAAAAAATTCAATACCGTATCGATAAATTTTATTATTTTAATGAGTATTTTTATAATTTTATGGGTCATTTTACAACAAAAATATTTATCATCTTTGTGAAAATTTTTACCATTATTATGAGGATTTTTATAATTTTATGGGTCATTTTACAACAAAAATATTTATCATCTTTGTGGAAATTTTTACCATTATTATGAGTATTTTTATCACTATTGTGATAATTATTTTTACAACTTTTTTCGGTACAAAAAAATTATAAGTTTATAGGTGATTTACCGTTTTTGTTGTAACTAGCAGTAATAAAAATACTCACAACAGTAATAAAAACACACATAAAAGTAATAAATATTGGTATGATATTGAATTTTTTTTCAAGACAGCTCCTATATTAACATGTGCTTATTTCTATTGGCCTTTAATTAAAAAAAGAAAGTATCTAACCAAAATGTATTTTACAATTTACACATATAAATTCAAAAAGCTAAAGGTCTTGCATTATTATGATGGGGTGTAAAAGAGGGACTGCTTTCACCTGTGGGACCATGTCTTTAATAGCCAAAACAAAATGTGTGTTTGTGTGTTCTGTTCTGTGATTCTTTTCTTTTCTAGAAAGAACCCATTCGAAGACGCAACACTTCTTGACCTTTTCTCCAAAGAATATTAAACCACCCCACCAAAAGCCATAAATAAAACCATATTACTTGGGATCTTTTGTCCACTTGTGGACTTTCACTGCCACCACCGTTATCGCCACCGCCATCATCACAATTACAATCACAATCACAATCGTCTGATGTACGCGCTTGTACATTCGCTAACTATGAATATTTTTATCTTACATAGACTCATTCTCCTTAATTAGTTTAAAATTTTTAAGATTGTCCCTAATTTAAGTACTAGATCCCGACTCTATACTCAAATAATAAAAAGATATATCAAGAAGAAATTGGTGATTAACATTATTGTCTTATTTTTTGCACTCTTTCTCAGAGGAAATTTCAATGGAGCGACATGGTGGTGCAGGAAGAAACATAACAGTTCGAAACTTCAATAAGCTCTTTAGTTTGTATTTTAGACACTATTTTTCTATTTTTGGACATAATTTCTGGAAAAAAAACTGTTTAATCAATTATTTTTTGTTTTTGTTTTTGTGAAAAATGAGAACAAAAAGTGGATAGAGAACAAGTAAATGTTGTTTTTGTGTGTTTTTTAAAACAACCTTTTCAGAATTTAAAAAACACCACCACCACACTTCCACCAACACCACGAGGTCCTCCAAAAGCTATTTGACCAATTGTGTTTTATTTTTGTTTTTGTGAAAATTAAGAATAAACAATGGATAGATTTAGAGACCAAATTATGGTTGTTTTTATATGTGTTTCAAAACAATTTTTTTAGAATTTAAAAAACACCATCACTACACTTCCACCACCACCACCATACTCCCACCGACACCACATCCACCACCACCACTACCACCATCATCAAATTTATGTTTTCATTTGTTTTTTTAGATTACTGTTCAAACAAGTTTTCTATACCGTAAAATTATCTTTTGAATCATATAACCAAACATTTGTTGGATTACTATTCAAACAAGTTTTACTGTTGTCTATACCATAAAACTGTTTTTTGAATAATATAACTAAACAAGTTTTGTGATACAAAAAAAACAGTTTAATAAAAAAAAATTTAAAAATAATTTTTAAATACTATTTTTTGAGACACAAATCAAGCATGACCTAAATATTCTTCTTTGAAGGTAGGCAAAGAAGTATAGATTAGTGGCACCTCGAACCTCCACCCTAACATAAGTATTCTGGCGAAAGAAAACATAACCAATCTACAAGTCAAAATAACATTCTATTGACTATTAATAAATAAAAACGATACTTGAACCGATTTGACGATTTATCATCTTTCTTATTGTTCTGTCACTTACCCATCAAACCCACAAAAGAAATGGTCGTTTCATTGATACCAATATGCTAAAATTATGCTTGTTAATCCTCAAACTCTAATGGAAAGACAAGATTGAAGATGCCACAACTTTAATGAGTGATAAAAAAAAAAGAGAGAGGAATGAACACTGTTGCAAAGGAGGCACAATTATCACGTGTATGATGTATCTATTACAAATGATGAAGCTCTGGCTCTGGCCCTCCAACAAGGCCGAGAGAGAGAGAGAGAGAGAGAGAGAAATATCAAGAAGCACCACATGTGGCATGTTGTATGGACCACCTTCCAACCATGGCATAAAAAAACTGGCTATCTCCTTTCAGAGGAAAGCTAGGGTATCAATACCCAAATCGGTACCGATCCGAAATTTATAATTTTTATAATTCAAGTAATACTTTTGTGAGGTAAAAGTTACAATTGATCTAGGTTTTTATGATCGATTATAACATTTTATGATCGATCATACAATTATCTCAAATAATTATAAAAATTATAATTTAAACTTAAAAAATAATAACTCTCGGTGCATCACTGGTGCCGTAGAATTACCCATCCTTCTATCACTTGTAGGAGATATTCATGCCATTTTGGTTTTATGGGGTTGTATGCCCTTTTATAGCTTATTTGATTTGAACTTTTACATGCCATTTTCATTTCAACAATGTTCTGAACTCGATGGTGATCAGTTGAAGATATTTTAAAAACGATTTGAGGATAAACAATATGACAATGAAGCCAATAGACAGAGAAACTTATTCTTACTAAAATCGAGGGGTTAAGAAAATATATATACACACACACACATACACGTGTTTTTGTCACAAATTGTCAAACAAGTAAATAAATATACACAGCCCGGTTAATAAACATGTTAGTCATGTAAACTTGTTGCTGAGGTGAAAACGGTCAGTTTCATACCAAAATCGCTGATTGCTTGTTAGATTTAAGAATATTTAGTTTGATGTGTTAAAAATTATCGTTGTGTTACTTTTAAACTTAGGACGATCCGGTTTAGATGGTGGATCACTGTTGAAGACAAATGAACTTATGTGAGTCGGATTTTTTGTAACAATGATTTTCAATAACAACATAACCATTAGAGAGAGAGAGAGCGAGAATAAGAAACTTATTCGCATATAACACTTATCATAGTACTATTGAGAGTTTAAGAAGATTGTCATATGTCTGTTATGTATAGTTTTGGAAAGTTTGTACAGATTTAGGTCGTGTCTTGGGTCTGATTCACGATACGGGGCATATTCATGTTTGTATCTTAAACTTGTAGAGTAAATTGATATTTAAATCATGATTACAGATTTTCAAATGAACGAGCTAATAATGTGAACTCATTTGTTAAAAAAATAAAAATAAAAATTGAACTCAATCCAAACCCACAATTTTTGTGCCTCACATACAAGGTTTGCTCATTTTTCATGTTGAAAATTACCACTCCTATTTGAATTTTGTATCATATTCTTAAATTGGTTTTCACAAGATTTGTTGTAAAAGTATAATGAATTCTAAGAAGTAGTTTAAGTGGTAATAAAAAAATGTTATAAATCTAGATGTTTTTTAGTTCGAATCTTGGTAATTTATTGGGGGCTGTTTGGTATGCAGGTTTGGCAAGTGTTTGGATTGTGGGTTGGAGAATAAACCCCTTAAACCCTTGTTTGGTAACTCATGTTTAGCCTAAGGTTTGGAAACTCAGCCCGTTGAATGGTCCAGTCATAAAACCCACATACTTGAGTTTCATGAAACCTAAGAGAGAGGGTTTCATATGTGGGTTAAAGGGTCTAATATGCAAATGACATTTATACCCTCATATATCTTATATACTTCATATATACAAATTTGTTAAGGGACAAAATAGTCATTTACATACAAATATATTATCATAATAATCATATATCTCTGCGCATACCAAACATGGGTATAGACAGTATTGAATGTTGAATTTCATCTTTGGGTCAAACCCGAATTTGAACAAACCAATTCAAATTCCTTCTAAAAAATATATCAAATAGGCCTTCGGGGTCAGGTCATGAGAGATTTATATATCCCTCATAAATATTCTAATTTCAGCGTGGACGGCCTATTTTGATTGAAGCAGAGAGGAGATTAGTCGAGATACACATAAGCTAGCCTGGACATTCTTAACTATTAAAAATATATATATATTATTATGAAAGCATGATAGTTTGTTATCACCCATCGATGTAAGAACTTCAAACCAAAAAAAAAAACATGTAACAACTACTTTGATTTTAGCATTAGTAAACCGCATGAATGATCAACTCATAACCTTACTATCCCATATTTCAAAGCCTTTTTTCTCTACCTATATAACAAGTTAGCCCAAATATTATGAACTAAATTGACCCGCACTTCGGTTTAGAACAACATAGAAGGTTCGAGTGAGGGTGTCAACTTTTTCGGTAGACACGATTACCCACAACATGATACAACAAATTAATAGGAATAATAAATAAGTTAAATTAAAATTATATAGGAATAACATGATCAATTGGTTCTGTAAATAAAAAATAATTTTTTTATATAGTATTATAAATTTTCTCCTAGACCCCATGATCTACATTGTTGAGACACTTTACAACATCTAACTTAATATTGGATTGACAAAACTCCAGTATTTATTGGAACTCATAATCAATTTAGTGATTTTGATGAATTCGATTGACAAATTATGTCAACAAATTAGACTGAAAATAGTATTTTTTTTTTTGAATTCTTGAAATTTAATTTATAATGAGCTATTTAATTTTAAAAAAAAAATTTCAATCCAAATCTTGGTTAGGCATGGTGGAGAAAATATTGAGCACAATAGTTATATCACGTCGTTACATTAAATATTTACTCGGCATGGTGAGAGAGTCCACACACAAAACACGTCCATCGCCTCAGACAAACCTACCATACAATATTCAGTATATAGTTAATAGTATTTTTAGTCCTTAAAATATATATGTTTTTGTCAAATTGATTCTCATTGTATTAATTTTATCAATTTATTTTATAAAGTTTTAATTCGTGTCACTTTAGTTTCTAATTAGATAATTCGTTAAATTTTTTGAACTGAAGTGATTATATGTCATTTTTTTAGATTGTATTATGTGTCTAACATGTGGTTATTTCATTAAAAATTTAATAGTCAGTGTGTGTAAATATCATTTAAATATAAATTAAATATTTTTGAAATTAAATTAATAAAATTAATATTTTAAAGATTAAACAGACAAAATATAAATAATTTAGATAGTAAAAATAATATTACCATACGAGGGTCCACACACAAAACGCGTACACCACGCGTGCCTTCTAACGCAAGCCTACCTTACAATTTTCTGTTTATTATCAAGGTATTATCCAGGTTTGGTACAGACTTTTGCAAATAATTCAAACTGGTGCCACAAAAGATGGCCCCACCAAAACTGTACACGCGTCAAACATACAGAGCCCCTAGCCAGTCTGTCCCAAGATTCGCCTGGCCTAGGTGGGCCCCCACAATCCAATTAAACCCAAAATACTTTTGATTTTTTGTCCTTGGAGAGCCGTGTAGAGTGTAATTTTCCACGAATTAGGGGGTCCCACGTTTAATAAAAATTCAAGAATGCAACCAATCAGAGCCAAGCCGTCGACATAGAGGCAACGGCCTTTATCTATCCTATCCCGTCGTTTTCGGGGACGAATAATGGTATTGAGATCTAATTTATTGACCTAATTTATTTATCTAAGTCATTATGATCTTTGAGTTGACTGTAGGCTCCATCAAACATTAGAATTTAGTGTTAATCCAATAATTTTAGTGGAACCACGTCATTAAGTCAACAAATTATATTAAATTTTTAAATTTAAATAATTTTTTTTTTTTGGGTGACACGCGTCGAACGAAAATACAGTTTGATGGGACTGATTTTGCAATATTATAAAGGGGCCACGTAAAGTAAGTCTGTCATTTTCAGAAAATGACGCTTTTACCCACTATTGCTTTGGTTTGTTTTTTCAAGAAAGGCAACAATAGGACTGTCGAGTGTCGACGGGTTGGATTTAATATCCGAATCCGACAAAAAAATTGAAATTTCAAATTTCATTGATTTATCCAATAGATTTTAAAATCATAATTCTGTTCATTGGCCTACCGACATCATATAAAAAGTTATACACATTAACTTTTTGAATCTTTAATACAAGTTAGCTTGCCGAGGCATTATTTGGAGTAAAAACATGTTATTTAAATTAATTTTGAGGAGATCTAATTAATTGTAATTACTGAATTGAAAGTAAATTTTATTCAACCTTAAAACTTATAATTAATCTAATGACTGAAATGAATTAAGTTCCTAATTAAATTCACAAATTATATCCATATAATATGGTCCTTTAGAGTAACCTCTCAACAATAGCGAAAATCTGTATTGGAATCCTGGATCTTTGCCTAGGATTTTTTTTTTTTGGAGAGAAATCGATATTTGTTTTATTCGTAAGGAATATTCGAGAATTAAAAAAGTATTACAAACTCGGGTGCATGCTCCCGCCATCTCAGATCTTTGCCTAGGATTTGAAATCCACATTTAGGGCTCTCAATGCATTATGTTTTATTTTTCTTTTTTCATACTGAATCACTATAAATCTTGGTGTTTCAATGCATTATGTCACATTGTATTTTGAAAGTGTATAAATTGTTTCATATTTAAATTTGTTCCATTCATAAACGATAGTAAATAAACTTATTTGGTTGAGTTTGTATTGTCTTTTAATGGTTTTTGTTGACCAATTTACTTGATGGGATTGGCAAGATTATTTATTTACTATCTAATGAGCATAAATTCTTTACTCGCCGCATCATTTAAAAAATAACTAAGGGATTCCAACGGTACAATTGCCCCAGCTTACAAAAAGATAACGTTAGCGATGAACCAAAATAATCAATCCTCTCCCAACTAAATACAATTCAGTCAATTACACTCTTACTAACTTTATTATCGAATGATCGACCACCGAAACCCCTAAGAAGCAACCATCGATTGCCAGATCATCTTACAACACTCAATGGTTCAACTTTTTGAGATCAACATCATCTAATCCACCTACGACTAACCCTAAACCGTCAAGTTGGTATCATATTTGATCATGAAAGGATACATGTTATCATACCAAGAACAAATACACAAAAAATAACACAATAAGAACTCACAACTAATATAGTCAATTGACATGAATAACATATAAGTCAGGATTGTTTCAAATAAAAGTAATCATATTTCGATGCTAGACGCCCATTTAATTAGGATTGTAGGCAGAAAAATTTAACTTTTTTTTTAATTTATTTATCTATAGACGTGTAGAATTTTGTTGACAGCAAAGGGAATCAATCCCATTTAGGCAGAGGAGAGAGAGAAGAATAAAAGGAGTTTGAATTGGCAAACCAAGCAAAGGTCACAAAAAGAGGCATTCATCTTGATTGAGGAGATAAAAAGGTGGTGGTGATATGATAGTGGGTGGGCTAGAGGGTGTGGTAGGGTAAAAGAGAAGAGAGGTCGACATGGTTTGATTTGGCTTATATTAATCATCATCTTCATAATAATGCTTATCAAATTAGTTTTTCATATTTTTTTCTGACATTTTATTAAAATATCAGGGTTGTTTTTACACTAATTTAGTAACTAAGTTTAAAACTGTAATATTTAGGTAAAAAAAAAAATTAAGAACTAGAAAATTTCAGACTTATCGGTCAAAAATGTGAGTAAAATTAAAGGTTTTTCTAAAGGAACTTGACTGGTTAGTTTTAATATCTATTTAATATTATAGTTAAAAAATTGAATTCTCAATTTANATTAAAAAAGTATTACAAACTCGGGTGCATGCTCCCGCCATCTCAGATCTTTGCCTAGGATTTGAAATCCACATTTAGGGCTCTCAATGCATTATGTTTTATTTTTCTTTTTTCATACTGAATCACTATAAATCTTGGTGTTTCAATGCATTATGTCACATTGTATTTTGAAAGTGTATAAATTGTTTCATATTTAAATTTGTTCCATTCATAAACGATAGTAAATAAACTTATTTGGTTGAGTTTGTATTGTCTTTTAATGGTTTTTGTTGACCAATTTACTTGATGGGATTGGCAAGATTATTTATTTACTATCTAATGAGCATAAATTCTTTACTCGCCGCATCATTTAAAAAATAACTAAGGGATTCCAACGGTACAATTGCCCCAGCTTACAAAAAGATAACGTTAGCGATGAACCAAAATAATCAATCCTCTCCCAACTAAATACAATTCAGTCAATTACACTCTTACTAACTTTATTATCGAATGATCGACCACCGAAACCCCTAAGAAGCAACCATCGATTGCCAGATCATCTTACAACACTCAATGGTTCAACTTTTTGAGATCAACATCATCTAATCCACCTACGACTAACCCTAAACCGTCAAGTTGGTATCATATTTGATCATGAAAGGATACATGTTATCATACCAAGAACAAATACACAAAAAATAACACAATAAGAACTCACAACTAATATAGTCAATTGACATGAATAACATATAAGTCAGGATTGTTTCAAATAAAAGTAATCATATTTCGATGCTAGACGCCCATTTAATTAGGATTGTAGGCAGAAAAATTTAACTTTTTTTTTAATTTATTTATCTATAGACGTGTAGAATTTTGTTGACAGCAAAGGGAATCAATCCCATTTAGGCAGAGGAGAGAGAGAAGAATAAAAGGAGTTTGAATTGGCAAACCAAGCAAAGGTCACAAAAAGAGGCATTCATCTTGATTGAGGAGATAAAAAGGTGGTGGTGATATGATAGTGGGTGGGCTAGAGGGTGTGGTAGGGTAAAAGAGAAGAGAGGTCGACATGGTTTGATTTGGCTTATATTAATCATCATCTTCATAATAATGCTTATCAAATTAGTTTTTCATATTTTTTTCTGACATTTTATTAAAATATCAGGGTTGTTTTTACACTAATTTAGTAACTAAGTTTAAAACTGTAATATTTAGGTAAAAAAAAAAATTAAGAACTAGAAAATTTCAGACTTATCGGTCAAAAATGTGAGTAAAATTAAAGGTTTTTCTAAAGGAACTTGACTGGTTAGTTTTAATATCTATTTAATATTATAGTTAAAAAATTGAATTCTCAATTTATAAAAGCATAACAACGGTGAAGACTGATATAATTTTTATCTATTTTGATCCAATGGTATAAAATTCATCAAAAAATTTATTTTTTGGCTCAATGACATTATCTCCTCTACACGATCTCCAACGTCAGATAATTCAATTTACACATGACTCCGTAAAAAATAAAAGAAAAAATAAATTATTATTTAAAATATAAATATAATTTGATCGACTCTTAATTTTTTTTTTAATTACAAAGTGTTTTTAAGCACGGGAATATGATCGGTTTCTTATCATCCATATATATAGTGTTTCCACATTGAATAGGGTTGTTTGTTGGGTAAGCACTCTAGGTGAGGGTCGTCATTTCATTATATCTATTTTTGACCATCCTTTTCAGATCATGCCCTGGGGACATATTGTAGGCAGCAATGTCCATGATATTGGACAGATACATCAATTGTAGGACACCCTGACTCCTATGTTAAAAGTGGATCTACCGACCTGCCATTGTTCATATCCAAACTACTTGGTATGTTGACAAAATAAATAAATATATAATTAGAAAAATAAACACTTTTGTACTAAGTTTTTACTTTTTTGTACTGTGAAAAAAATTAAAAAATAATAATAAATTTTATTTAAAAAATGATAAATGATCCCAAAAAAAAAAAAATGAATGTACCCTAACAATTAGTAAGTTTTTACCAAAAAATTATATACACAATCAAAAAAAGTGATAAGTTATATGAATCAAACCCTCAAAGGAGGAGTTCACTGCATCTGCCAAACTGTTGGAGTAATTGAACTTGACGTTGTTATCGGGCTGTACCACAAAACTCCTTCCACACCCGTTCGTTGTATGTTAAAACAGAGATGAATGGAGTTGTCGTCTAGGTGCATTGTGTTTTCAAAAACTTACTGTCGAACCAGTTTCTATTTTAATACATGCTGGATTGATCGATATACCAATAATTAAATCTTTAGTCAATTGGTGGAATATATCGCATCAACTTGACAGCATTAACCAATCTAGTACATTAATAAATGTTCCTATATATATTAATTTTTATTCTTAGCAGATGGAAGTATCTAAACTGAAACTTCAAGAGAATGGGTTTGTACAAAACATGTTATAATAAAATTACATACCATTTTTTTTTCGGGTCAGACACTATTAAAGGGGCAAAAGAACGCCGAAATTCAAATTTACGACCTTAAGATCTAACAGGAAATCGATAATTATTAAATCAATCGATAACCTCAAATTAGATAGCGTCCAAAATCTAAAACATAAGAGTATTTAAAATTCTAGAGAGTGGGATTTGACACTTTTGCATTTTGGCACATACTAAAGGACTGCCACTATCTACCCCATCTATTTCTCTAAAGCAATGGATTGTGACCTTAAAGTTACTTTTAACAAAAGGTAGACACCACTTAGGTTTTATTTTCAGAGTAGTGATGATTAAGAAGAGGCACTCATATGCATGGTCACCATAACAAACTTTACACACAGTTGAATTTCTGTGACTCATGTTTGTAACATCTATTATTCTTGATTACGGTTACTCTCGACTCGTGTTTACAACACAAATTTCGAATATACGATGTCATTCGTGAACCGTGAATTGTGTCTATTATTTAAGTCAACGATTTTATGAGGCTAAAAAGAAAACCCGAATACGGGATGTGCAAGTGTACATTAATCATTGAATCAAACCCTTCGTGTTGATGAAAGAATGACCCAAAATAGAGACAAAAAATTATTTTATTTTTTTATGCTTAATATTATATTGAAGATATTGATTTATGGGTAGTTACTCTCTTCTGGAATGCATGTTTGGGTTTTGGAAGTTTTGTGCCTCAGAAAGTGTAGACAATTTTAGATCCTGGTAGAATAAAACTAATCTTCAATAATAATTAATATAATTCACTTTCATGATAGTGCAACAAGGATTAATATAATTAATTTCAAGATTCGTTTGATACATGTATCTTTCAGCTAGTTTGTTCTGTTTCTTTTGCGTCAATCATATACTAATAGATGCATCAAACCATCATATTAGGAATATTTTAAATTAAAGTTTAAATATCTTTTCATTCGGGTTTCTATCTTCTTCATTCATATCGAGTTATAATGTGTTCATTCAAATTTTCATTCATATATTCTGAATTCAAACTTTGATAATCTCGTATGGTTAGTACATGAAAGATTTAGTTAAGGTGTCGGTGTGGATGACCTGTCTTTAATCGAACCGTAAAAAATATTAGTTGAAGTGTGCGTAAACTAACCCGAAGATCCCTAACCTTTGAACTTTTTGGCTTGAATCAACTTGGTGAGTTTGGAAACACTAATTGAGATAACCTCTGGTTCTGGTAAACATTTCAACCATGGCTTTCCCATTGCCATGCCTGGTCAGTGGTATCTTTCATGTTTTCAACTAAAACAGCACAGCTTAGCCTCCTCAGATATAGCTGGAATAGAAGGCATCACGAGTTTTATCTCGAGTTCTTTAAGTTTGAGTCTTCTGATTAGTCCGATTGTGCGTGGTTTGGGATAGATGTATGCATTCCGAGTTTATGTTACTGCTGACGTTCAGATTTGCTAGTGATGGCGTGGGATGGTTGGACACATCTGGGCCGAAGTTATTGGCCCAAACGCTGGCATATTAAGATCAATTTTATTGGGCTTCAATTGGTGATTGCCTGTTGCAGACCAGGTTCTTGTGTTGCTGAGTAGAAAGTCTAAAGTTACCTAGTTGTTCTAGTTTGGGCCTGATATAGCCGGGCCCTTCCTTGGTATTTGCAATAGGGAACGGATAATTGGTTGTGAGTACTTTTTTTAGAATTTATTTGGCTTTAAGTACTACCTCAAAACTTATACTTCATAAAATTTTCTTTTACATCAAATAGTTGTCAATAAGTACACATTTTAAAATATTTTAATTTTTTTTTGAAATGTATTCTATAATTACATTTACCATAAATATTGTTTATAATTGTTAGTTTCAATGTTTTCAAATGTAACAACTCCTAATTTGAAAATTATACTAGCATTAAAATTATATTTCTATCATACATATATATAAATATATATATATATATATATATATATAGAGAGAGAGAGAGAGAGAGAGAGAGTAACATTAAATAATAACACGTTCAACTAAAAAACAGTAATATTAAATAGTAACATATTCAATAAAAAGCTTAATTAAAAATTTAATCATTACAATAGAGTGACACCATATGTGAGTATTAATTTTTTTGAGGAGGTATTAATTTATTATAATAATTAAGTTTTTATTGAGCATGTTACTGTTTGATGTTACTATTTTTTTGTTGAGTTTATTACCGTTTAATATTATTATGTATAATAATATATGTGTGTGTGTGTGTGTGTGTGTGTGTGTGTGTCAGGAGAAATTGGTACAAGAAGTCGTGGATACACTTCTTAATAATGGAATCCGCGAACTGAGGGATGGTCATAATAAAATTTACAAGTCGTTTTCAGATGTAATTGAAGGCAAAGAAGGAAGGTTTCGCGAGACTCTGCTCGACAAACAGGTTGATTATTCAAACTGTTCCATCATTGTCGTGGGCCCTTCACTTTCATTAAATCGATGTGCATTACCTCGGGAAAATAGCAATAGAGCTTTTCCAGATATTTGTCATTCGTGGTCTAATTAGACAACATCTTGTTTCGAATATAGGAGTTGCTAAGAGTAAAATTCGAAAAAAGAACTGCTTGTATGGGAAATACTTCAAGACGTTATACAGGGACATCCTGTATTGCTGAATAGAGCATCTACTCTACATAGATTAGACATACAGACATTCTAGCCCGTTTTAGTGGAAGGGCACGTTATTTGTTTACATTCATTAGTTTGTAAGGGATTTAATGCAGATTTTGACGGGGATAAAATGGTTATTCATGTACCTTTATCTTTGGAGGCTCAAGCAGAGGCCTGTTTACTTATGTTTTCTCATATGAATCTTGTGTCTCCAGCTATTGGGGATCCCATTTTCATACCAACTCAAGATATGCTATATTAGACTTTATGTATTAACGAGCGGGAATCGTCGAGATATTTGTGTAAATAGGTATAATCCATGTAATTTTAGAAACTGTCAAAATGAAAAAATTGGAAGAATTTATAATAATAACTATAAGTATACAAAAGAAAAAGAACTGTTTTTTTGTAATTCCTATGATGCAATTAGAGCTTATCAATAGAAATAAATTAATTTAGATAGTCCTTTGTGGCTACGGTGGTGACTAAATCAACGCGTTATTGCTTTAAGAGAAGTTCGCATCGAAGTTCATTATAAATCTTTGGGTACCTATTATGAGATTTATGGGCACTATCTAATAGTAAGAAGTATAAAAAAAAAAAAAAAAAATCTTTTTATATACATTCGAACCATTATTAGTCATATTTCTCTTTACTGAGAAATCAAGGAAGCCATACAGGGGTTTTGTCAAGCCAGTTCATATGAATCCTAATCATATGGTACATAAACTAAATAATTCTATGATACTAGTGGAAATTCAAGTCTCTCTGGTTTAACTAGGACCATAGTTCAAGAATTTCTAAGCGAATCAAGATTAAGAAAAGGAAATTTTTTAATCATCGACTCAAATCCATTGTCGAATTCTACTCAACGAAATATGGTGGCAGAACGAGTCAATCTGGTCTTTCACAGTAAAGTGATAGATGGAACTGCTATGAAACGACTTATTAGTATGTATATATATATATAATAGAAACATAATTTTAATGCTAAAATAATTTTTAAGTTAGGAGTTGTTAATATTAATACAATTTTTAATTTAAGAGTTATTAGTTTTTTTCAAATAAATTTTAATTAAATATAACTATTGAAGGTATTTTGGACAATAAAAATCATAATAGATTTATCTCCAAATAAATTTTTTAAATGTACTTAAATCTAAATAAACCTACAAAAACTAACCGACCTCCAAAGGGCCTTTGTCTCTATCTTGAGACTCTCGTGTGAAAGTACTTGTTTATAGTGCAGCTTAGAACTTTTCATTTAGTTCTGTCAATCGTGTCAAATTAATTATCAAATTTATCGGGTTGGAGTCCAATTAGTTACTTATTATTTTTTTTTATTGAACGAGAACATCACGTGACGAGATAGTATCGGTTCCATTGAATATTGAGGTGTGAAATTGACAAAAAAAAGTGGGATATCATAAATCCAACCGCTGTGGTACGTCGGCAAACAGTTCCAACGTTTAGCTTCCGATCTAAGCAAATGGAGCATTGACCATGTAGGGTCCACGTACAATTCACACCACGTCATCACCTTAACCGTTATAGGATGTCATCAATTAATAATATAAAAAATTAAAAATAGAATTATACTTAGACCATTTAAAATTTATTATTTAATTTTTCAGATCTCTAATGTTTAAAATATTATACACAAAATTCATGAGAATTGTACGTGCGTAACACTTAGACCCCTGCCGTCAATATCTGTTAATATATCCATCGGTAAATTATATCCAGATTTCTTAAAATTTATAAACATGTAATACTCAGACCTTTTAAATTTAAAATATTATACTTAGACTAAAAATACTCCAATTAAAAATAAAATATTAAATATTTTAAATTTTACCACCAAAATTCATGTTATATTATGATATCAATTGAAATAAAATTAAATATAAAAAATTAATTTTTTTTAAAAACTCATAATTAGTTTACAATTATATTATCATAATTGTTTCCATTACATTTTGATCTCTTGTTTAATTTTTCAATTTTATTCCAATAGATAATATAATTGCATACTAATTATAATTTTTAAAGAAAAATTAAATTTTTATTTTTGATTTTATTTCAATAAATGACATAATATAACGTGAATTTTGATTATAAAATTCATGTTCTATTTTGAATGACTTAGACTATTTGTTTATTTTTTAGTTTTATTACAACAAATAGTATAATTGTATATTAATTACATTTTTTTAAGAAAAAATTAGTTTTTTTTATTTTATTTCAATAAATGATACAATAGAACATGAATTTTAGTTTTAAAATTTAAAATATTTGATATTCTATATTTGATTAGAGTATTTTTTATCTTAGTATAACATTTTAAACTTGAGAGGTCTAAGTATTATATGTTTACAAATTTTAAGGGGTCTGAATATAATTTACTAATAGATATTTGATGGTAATGGTTCAAGTATTACGTGCGTACAAACTTCAAACGATTTATGTATAATATTTCAAACGTTAAGAGTCAAAATGATTAAGTAACAAACCTTAAAACGTCTAAGTGCTATTCTCCCAAAAAAAATAGAATAACTGGGTCTCTCTAATCCCACATAATCTACCTATCTATATCTATATTTATATCTATATATTACTTATAAATGTCAACATTTGTAAAAAAAAAATTGATTACCTATTTTATCCATAATTATTATGATAAATTCAATTATATCCACCTATATACTATTATCTTTTTTTTTTTTTTACAATTATTTGATTTTTAACTTATTTTAGACTCTTTTATAGGGACTTCTAAATTTTTGTAGTACATTTACATACATTCTCCTATATCTATATGAAGAAGTAAAGTTCTAAATATGTTAAATTATTATACATTATTAAGTTGAATTCTATGAACAAATATATGTTATATATATTTTTTTAATATACAATAATATAATAATATTATAAGAGGTCTAATCAATTTATTTAATAAAATAAAAATTAATAATTCTATAATATAATTAGATGTGTAAATGTCTAAAGGAGTCAAAGAAGTACCTAAATAAATGACAAATTTGTTACTCAAAAACTTATAGAATAAGTCAAAAATTAAATTTATGAATAATTAAAATCCAGATTAATTATTTGGTACTTAATTTATTATTTAATTTAATTACACATACAATTCAAATTTTCTATAAAAATAATATTATTTCAATTTATTTACGCAGGTCGTGCATTTATAGTATTTTTCTTGTATTTATTAAATGTGAAAGCTATTAGTTGTTATAGAATTTAGTAAGATCTAATAAAATTACATGTACAACATGACGATGATAATGTAACGACAAAATTCTTAGAAATAGTTTGATAATTAAATCTAACTTTTGATAACTGGTTCAATCTCTTCCCACCCTCGCAAAGGGTCAGTCACCATATTCTTACTAAACTCAAGCCACGATAACAAATTCTAAGCTTGAGGGATTAGTGGGAGTAATAAAAAAAAAAAAAGATAACGTAATGACACCAATGCATTGAATATTTTCTGAACAAACAAATGGTCACACTAGTACTTTTAGTTAAATAATGGGTGTCTTTTGTAATTATGTCCATGACTCGCAATAAAACGGCCAATTTGCGTCTCTGTCTCTTAAACAGAGATCTCGTGTAACAGAGGAGGAATCCATTTCTTAAGCAAGCAAAAGGGGAATAAAACTGAGAGAGCGAGCAACCGAAAGAAGAGAAAAAGAGAAAGAAATGGGGCTACTCTCCAACAGGTAAGACTCGTCTTTTGATCATTGAAATTGCAAAACACCCCTTATCAGTTTCGATTTACAGTACAAATTGGAAATTGGAAAATGGAAAATGGAAATGCAGGGTGGATCGAGACAGTCTCAAACCTGGCGATCACATCTACTCCTGGCGCAGTGCTTATATTTACGCCCATCATGGTCAGATTTCTCTTTTTCCCTATATCTATTCTTCATTATCGGAGCTCGTACAATCTGAATTTGATGGTTCAAATGTTATTACAAAATTAAATAAATAAATATATAAGGTTTAACCATTGTGGGTTTTTTTTTCGATCTTTTGGTTTGAAGATTCAAAATCTGATTCACCGTCTTTCAATTTTTCCTTGAAAATTTAAATTTTTATGCATAATTTATAATGCCGATATTCGCATCCGAAAAGGGATCCAATCAATGAAGTCATCTAACATTGGAACTCATAGCTATTGTATTAAATTAAATCTCTGATTAGCTCCTATAGCATTGCTCTATTTGCTCCTTGTGATGTTTTTCAAATATTGCAGCTCTCATTAAATGAGTCATCCCCTAGTTGGTCTATTATGAATCTCATATCGATGTTAGATCCATATGAGATTTGCTTAGCAATAAGTAAAGATTGTTGCACTTTCTATGACTGTGCATACATGCAGATAAACTAAAATTATTTTGTTGATATGAATGCATTTATTTGTTGCCCATATCCTCGCCGGATAAAAAAAAAAGTGACCAAGTGCATGTGGGAGGATAGAACATGTCTGCCGAGGGTAGTGCATGCAACTGTACCCTGCATGCTGATAGGTTGTTTTCCTCTCAAACTCAGGCGCCCAGGTCACAATGGAGTCATCCTACCAATATGTCATATACTCATATCTAGGTCCTTTTTTCTTTTCTTATTGATATGTTGTGTTAGCATTCGTGTCGTGTTATATTGGTGTTGGTGTATGCACTTCTTTGGCAGCAATAGAGAGTTTGAAACACTTGAGTATATAATTTATCCAATTCTTGATAATCAAATTCAGTTATTCAAAGCCAATGGAGAGGAGTCACGTCTATCTTGCCTCTAAAGTCACTACTTATTAGTTCACTTCACATAATTTTGTCATAACCAAATTTCTATAATGCATTAAGTGATAATTTTTTGCAATTTTCATGCATATATATATTTGGTCATATCTAATCGAGAGGTTTGTCTAGAATCTAAGAAAACAAGCTTCTGAATTGTCATTGGTGTCATTGAATTTTTTATAAATTAATGAAGATTTATATAGAGTGTTCTTTCTTAGAGACTTTTGTGAGGCACATGCAAAATGAAATTAGGATACCATGACTGTTTGTTTCAACTTTGCAAAATATTTCTCTAGGGACCTCAAGTTTTTCAATTGTTGTATGCTATGAGCTCTTAAGCATGTAGAGGGGGGAAAGTCCTGCGAAATCCACAAAATAATTTGGATACTGAAATTTTTTTCACTAATAGATCCAAGTATAGAAAAAGGTTTACACAGTTTACAATATGTGTTGATAGCTAGCTATAGATGTTTGCTTTAACTGATAAATTGATTCTTTCATAGTTGGACCTGGCACTACGACTTTGGGTTTTATTCTCAGGTTCTATTGATTGTCCTTTGTCAGCGAAAAATATGTCATTTTGACCAGTATTTTCCAAAAGAGAGATAGTATAGAGTCTATAGACTGATATTGAGACTCCATGTATGCAGATGATTTGAGTTTGTGAATATCTTAGTTGCTTCATTATTTTGATTTTTGCAATTAGTTTCCTGGTTTTTCACAACAGAACCTTGTTTGGGGACATCTGGTTACCAATAGCTTAAACTTTATCATATGAATGCCAACAGGCATCTTTGTCGGGGATAATAAGGTCATCCATTTTACTAGACGTGGGCAAGAAGTAGGAACAGGAACTGTGCTGGATGTTCTCTTGGTAAGCTCAGGACCAGCCCGATCTTATGTGCCCTGCGACACGTGCACCCCACCAGAAGATCACGGGGTTGTCTCCTCATGCCTAAACTGTTTTCTTGCTGGTGGCATCTTGTACCGTTTTGAGTATGCTGTTAGCCCTGCTCTTTTTCTTGCAAAAGCACGAGGTGGAACTTGTACCCTTGCAGTCTCGGATCCATATGATGTTGTGGTTCATCGAGCAAACTACCTACTCAACAATGGCTTTGGATGCTATAACGTATTCAAGAATAACTGCGAAGACTTTGCTATCTACTGCAAGAGTGGTTTGCTTGTTCTGGGTCAGAACACGATGGGCCAGAGTGGACAAGCAGTGTCTATAATAGGTGGCCCTCTCGCAGCTGTATTATCTACGCCATTACGCCTTGTTACTACCAACATCTATGGCATGGCAGCAACAGCTGTTGGAGTCTACTGTGCTAGTCGTGTTGCTGGTGATATTGGCATGAGGAAGGATGTGGTGAAGGTATCTGTGGAGGATCTTACACGGAGGCTCGCAACAGGTACACTTCAGGTTGTTGAACCGAGTGTCCCGGCTGTTTCTCCTCCTCCTCCTCCTGTCAGTTAGTCTTGCTGGTTTGCATTGCCCTCTATACTTTGAACTGGATGCTTTATATTTATGATTGGTCAATAATTTGTTGAAACCCTTTATTCTCAGCATGTTCACAGTGGGCTATGTAACATCTATATGTGGGGATTTTTACCTTGTTATGGCTGTGTAAGGGTTGGCAGTATACTGTTTTGTCTTGTTAAGTATATGTTTGTTATCTTATGTTTCAGTAGTTTTTTTTGGGGAAAAATTATTTTTTGTCCTTCGAGTTTTGGCCCCTAGTCCTAGAGTTTCACTTTTAGCACATAAAACCCTGTTGCTTCCAATTTGTTATCAAGTCCCCAATGATTGAGGGTACTTAGTTTTTAAAAGAAAATCGAGTAATATTATAGAGACCTAATTTGGAGATCGGGGGTGCGTTTGTTAACCCAAATCCAACAAGTAAAATAAATATATTCGGTATTTATTAATTAAGTCTATTTGATAATCAAAATTCAAACTCTTTTAATATATTAAGAGAGTTTAAATTTAGTCTACAATATTAAATAGAAGATCTCTTACTTAATTCTAAAAATTGAAAGAAAATATATTTAATAATATTTACAATATGATAATTATACCATAAAATATTTTACAATTCCATTAAAATTTTAATTAATCTTCTCTCCAAAATCCCAAACTTATTTATCCTCCTAACCAATCGTCTTCTTCAGTCAGTGATAGGTAAGTTTCTTCCATGTCTTATTCTTCTTCTTTGTTTACTTCCTTTGTCCTGTCCAACAAAAATATACATATATAATTACCCACATACACAATTTTATACGCACAAAGACACACAAACATAGACACATGCACTGCGCACACACATAGTTACACACACACACACACACATGCATTGCACACACAATTTAACAATCACACACACATGCCTTTTATTATTCTTTTTGTTTTCAATGTTTTTCAATTATTTATTAGTTATTGCTCTCTTTTTTTTTGATCAGATGATATTGTTCACTTATTGTGTTATTCAATTTATTATTATTCAGTTATTGTGATTGTTCACTTATTGATAAAAATATATTTTATAAATATAAGTATTTTCAAATTAAAGAGTGGAAGGGTAAACTTAAAAATTAATTTATTTGTATACGTCATCTCTGTATAGTTATCAAATAATTTGGTTCAATTCAGTATTTAAATTTTAGTAGGTACTAAACAGTTCACGAATTCAAACTTTAGCTTTTAACTTTTAGACTTCAACTTTTAATTTTATCAAACACCACCTTAATCAAGAACTTAATTTCATATGATCATCGGATTAGTTTGTGAATTTTAATGATTGGTGAAATCTAACTTTAATTCAACAATTGTAATTGATTAAATCTCTGACTTAGGTCTAATTAACTTTTTGCAATAAAATAATCAAGTGGAATGAGAGGATCAAATGAAGGGGAGAAAGAACTATTATTGAAAAAAGGGAATTGTACTCTTTGTAGCCTCGTGTTCACTCCACTTCCAAATAATTATTATTTCAATAAATTGAATGACTACCTCTTATAGTTTTGAAGTTGGATATAGGAACCATTGGTACAAAAGACTAAAGAGGTTGAATCCATCGTAACAGAATAAATTGCCATTGATTTTGCATCTTCAATATATGAAGAAAGACCTGAATTCATGTGAGTAGAAGTATTTCTAGAATTTGACTGCAGACAATTATCGATATTCAAAAAAGTCGGTCTTATCCTACATAAGTCCATTCTCTAAACGGAATAGACAAAACCGACAATAGCTTAGAGCCCAATTAAATGCTTCAATCCTTCATTCATATTCCGTCTCATTATCCAATTAAATGCTTCAATCCTTCATTCATATTCCGTCTCATTATCTTTTTTTCATGTCTATATTAAGAGCACATGCCAAATGAACAAGGACACATATCTTGCAATGGTTGGGTTGGTATTTGGAAATCATTTTCCCCATTTTTGTTAGGCAAAACAGTGGAGGTGACTCACACAATCATTGGGTCAATGATTCATGTCTCAATGCCAATATGGTACAAAATGAAGGGCAGTTTATTTTCTTTGGGCCCAAACCCAACTCATTTATGATAGGCCTTCAAATTGTGCGCCCAATGTATTCCTGGATACTTGCAACTTAATCCCACAAATTGCAAGTCCTTTCGTGGAAAAATATTTCACTCAATCTTACTCGACGATAATTCACAAAACTCACTATTCATAAAAGGGCTTGTAACTCATACACGATGGATAATCTTTTATTAAGCAAAATTAAGTAAAAAAGGTAACGAAAAAAATATAAATCCCTTTCTTTTAGACGATAACTTTTGCAATAATACTACTTAGACTCAATTTAGTGACACAATTTACTATCCGACCCGCTATTGTTATTGGATGATAGAGGTTTAAGCAGAAAAAGAGATGTATAGCTAAGGGAGAGAGAGAAATAACGCATGCATAAAGAATCTGTCTATCAAAAGATCGAGAATCTATGAAAGAACATTTAAGATCAAAGAAGAATTCAAGTAAGTCTGTTATTAAGGGTAGTGGTGATCTCGTCTTGCTTGTTAGGAGTGAGAATTCCTCTCAACATCGAAAATCACAGCTGATTCAATAGACTTGGTAGACTGGCGTAGTGAATTGTAAAAAATAAATTCGGCTCAAGTAGTATTATTTAACATGTGTGGGGCTAGAAATCACCGTTTAGGCTTAAACATATCAAATGACTGGATTCAAATCATTGCTTAGGCCTGTCAATATCTGATACGTGTTCTTCTTTATTGCTTGGAGGTATGGATGATTCCTATGCAAACAAAGTTATCTGGATGAGAGTTATATCTATCTCTTCAATAATAGATAGAAAATGGACATGTGGGGACTTATGGTTTGTGCTGAAGAGAATCGATTCCAACTGGTAAGGCATTTTGTCGTCTTTGTAACGTGGGAATCAATCTCTCTGTGCCTAAGATTCTTAACCTTTATGTCTGAGTTGTTCATGCAGTTGAAAAAACTCAAATTTTTTTTGTTCAAGTCGTTATAATTATAATTATTTAATGGGACTAAACTTATTTTTCAATGTTCAAAATAGCTTTAACCTCAACGAAAGTGCAATAAAGTTTAGGCCTATCAAAATTTGACACGACACAAATTAACACAGCGTTAAGTGGGTTTAAGTGAGGTCTTATTGGGTTGAGTTGTAAACTGGTGAACTTGTCAGACTTGTTTAATAAACGGGTCATGCTTGGGTGAGACAGGTCAATCCATTTATCAGTTTAAATAAAATAATAATTATTTAAAAAAAATTAGTCAGAATAATATATATGTAATTATTAAATAGATTAATAAGAAATTTATAACCAATTAGAGTGATCCATACCAATGTGTCACTTTCACGTTGAATAACAATTTTTTTATTAATAGTTTGTTAATTTGTTAGCAGGGATGTTTATTAATTAGTTATTCACCATTTTTAATGACAAACGGGTGGCGGGTTAAAAAGTTTATCGTGTTAACTCAACTCTACCCAATTCGATTTGTTTATTATGAGCCGAGTCGTGCCCACTTAGTAAATGAATCGTGTTCAATTTGAAAATTTTCATTCGTTGACATAAACGAGTCATGTACGAGTTTATTGATTTTTCACACGAATCTAAGTAAACTTAACTCGTAACCATTTAACTCGACATAGTTGACACCTATAATGGGGTCTCCTGCAGATTGTTCTGTCGTGTTGAAAGACATTACTCCCTAACGAATATGTAGAGTGACTTATCTGTAAATCTATTTTATGCACCAAAAAAATAATATTTTTTTATTTTTTTTTTCATCTTCCTTGATTATAGTTTACTGAATTCTTAGTTTATTTACTTAATCTTTTTCTTTTGGACTAATTAAAGGACTGTTAAGGAAGATTTAGGACCATACGAATTTCGTGCCATTGGCATTAATACGCGGCGACCAACAACTTGTCCATCGATTCAGTTTTAATGAGCTTTTATGGAATTATCCTTCGATTCAGCCTTTACCATGTCTATTTTTTTGTTCTTTTTTTTTTTTATTTATGCTTGACCCTTTTTTCCTTTTTTTTTTTTTTCAAATTTCATGTTAATATGTCACGCAGATTATACCTAACCGTTGGCTCTAAAAAAATGAAAAATTGTAAGGAAGTCTACGAAATTATAGTTATAATTATTAATGTTAGATCATTAAGTTCTTAATTTTAGAACTTAATTGTGTCCAAATACACAATTTGATTTTTTTTGTGATTTTCTTTTGACATATTTGTCCTCCCTTAAATCATGCATATTTCTTTTGACAGTTAATTAAATTTTTGATTTTGTTTTATTGTATTAAAGATTTTCTAATATAATGGAAGAATTATATTATCACAAGATTTACATATAACGTTGATTGTGTATACCTTTACCATTTTGAATTTTAAATTTTCACAAATCTATCATTCTTATTATTCTTCGATGACTGTGGAAAAGTTCAAATATATCGTATTTATTTTTCTATGACGTTCAAATATTATCAGGTTGAATTTATGTTTTCTTTTTTTTTTTTTTTGTTTGTTGCACAGACTCCTAGTTAGTTTCAAGGTTTTTTTTTCTTCACAATTTTTGTATTTGTTTCTACTTATTGTGTTGAGTGCTCACTTTTTTGGTTAACTTTTCATCTTTCAAATAATTATTTGTTAATTTTGATATTTTTGTGTTTTATGAATTTTTTTATAATATTATTTTTGATTATTGAACACTACAATACTGACTGTTGTTTGAATCCTAAACTGTGTTTTCTTCTTCTTTTGTATGTTATTTTCATGGTAGTTTTTTTGGGACTAACAGATTCTATGAATTTGTCCAATTCATAATTACATGGTGTACATAAAATTGCTTTATAATTTGAATTCACATTAAGTTATAGTTTAAAAGTGTATCAATACAATATGACACTAAAAAGTTTATGAAATTAAATGTCTAATTTTTGTACATCCACAATCATAATATCAAATACATGTGATTTACCTCAACAAAAAATCAACTACAATCACCAATAGAAAAAAGTGTTCAAGAATTATATGATTATGATATATTTACAAAAATTTAAAGTGTATTAATATAGTGTATGAGTAATAAAAACTAAAGTTTAAGAATTACATAAATTTAAAATGTATCGATATAGTACAGCAAAATAATGTAAAAGTAATAGAAACTAGACTTCATAGTGTGACTTCACAATATTATATATATACTAATTATTGCTCGTGCCTGAAGGCACATAGTAATAAAAAAATGGTCAACAATAAATATATTTATATTCACGCACAAAATCAAATTACAAATATAGAACAGAGATAAAGGAATTTAAACACCGATTGTAATAAGGATGAGAGGTGATAGTGGTGGTGGAAGACGATAATGGTTGTGGTGGGTGATAATAATCGTAGTAGTGATGACAGCCGTGGGTGCCAATGATGATGATGATGGTGGGTTTTAGGTGACGATAGTGGTAGTAACAATCATAGGTGACAACAGTGGTAGTGGTGGGTGATGACGGGTGGTAATGGTATGTGTGGTGGGGGTGGGAGACAATGGATGACAGCGATGTTGGGCGACGACAGGTGGTGGTGGATTGTGGTAGTGGATGGTGGTGGGCAATAATGATGGTGGTGGGTGCTAATGGTAGTAGCAGTACTAAATATAAATATGAGATGATGATGATTATGAGTGATTGTAGTGGACGGCGATGGTAACAATCAATGGTGGATGACAATAGTCGTGGTGGTGGTGGGGGTGAGGGCGGCAGTGGGGCAGTGGTGGTAGAGGTGGAGACAGTGGTGGTGGTAGAGATGATCGTGGGACAATGGCAGTGATTATTAGGTGAAAATAGCGATGATGGGGTGACAGTGGTGGTGGTGGTGGTGGTGATAGGGCAGTAAGGGGAGTGGTAGTGGTGATAATAGTGGTGGCAGGGGGTGGCGAAGTGGTGGTAGCAACAGTGGTGGTGGTGTGGTGGCAGCGATGATGGTGATGGTGGTGGTGGCGGTGGTAATAGTGGTGGGGCCTTAGTGGGGCGGTTCCAAACACTTTTTTTTTTTAAAGTATGTATGAGAAGTTATAAGTTTTATAAGTATTTTTAAAAAGTCATCCCAAAAGCCTATTTTTTCTATTAAATTTGGAGTGTTAATATTAACTATCAGATAAATTTTAAAATAAAATTTAAATATATCTCAACTACAAAAAATAAAAATTATTTTGTTTATCTTTTTGAGATTTGAATTATATTGTATCTTATTATATATACTAGTTAATTTCTATGCCGAAAGACACAATGTAAAAAAAAAATTAAACTTGAAAGTAATGTATAACGCAAAGTACCAATCAATATAGACCCACTATTCAAAAAAAATGATAAAATAATTTAAAACAAACACGATTCTTGAATAATACCAATTTGCATACATAATTTGTATAAATAAAATAGTAAAGAATATAAATTTTGATTTTAAAAAAATGACTCACGTCATAGTCTTTCATAATATAAACCTCTTCAAAATGCTCTTCCAATCTCAAGGATAATTTTCAATACCCGTTTTCATAGACAACTGAATGGAGTATCAAAAATATTTTACTTTTTTAATTGAAAAACATTTTACTTGACACCTTAGAAAATTGGAATAAGTGAGACTTATTTATTTATTATCTAAACACTCAATAGTTTTCAAACCCAAGCTATTAATTTCGTTCTCTTTGTATTATAAAATTAAAATTCCATACTACTCGCATTATACCAAAAATTAAAGTTACATAACACCACCCAAAAAAAAATCATTCACTCACTTGATGAAATCCTATATGAAAAAAAAAAAAATAGCTTTCATGAAAGGCAAAAATCAAACGTGCAATTCCAATTCATTAGTAATGACATTAACATACCTCATTGTATAATCCAAAAGACAAATATTCAAATATGAAAGAAAACAAATTAGTTACTATAGAAAGAGTGAATGAATTAAGTTATGCATAATTTGGGGAAGATATGTGTTTGATTTGGTGGAAGATTAGCCTCTAAATTAAGACGTGAATATAAAAGTCAGGGAGACGTGAATAGGGCTGTCAAAATTCGACACGACACAATTAATCGACACGAATTGACACGAATTAAACGGGTTTGAGTGAAATTTTAACAAGTTTGGGTGATAAACAGGTTGACACGCTAAACATGTTTAATAAATGCGTCGTGTTTAGATGAGATCTGTCAAACCGTTTATCACACACGTTTACCCATTTAAATAAAATTAATATAATAATAAATTAATAATTATTTTAAAAAATTAGCAAGAAAAAAAGAAGTAAAAAAATCAATAAAAAAAAGTAAAATAGTAGTTCAAAGACAAAAAAGAGAAGATGAGGAGCACTTCAAAGGCAAACCAATACCTTTTGTTTTTGTCCCACATTGAAAAATGAGGGGAGATGGGGAGGGTTGAGTTGCCTATAAAAAGCAATGACCTCTTACTTTTTTTTTAAGCCTTCAAGTCTTATTTTTTATGAAATTTTGCTACAAATTTCTCTTTTTTGAGGTAAGTGCAATTGACAATAAAAAAAAGTGGAGTATTAAAATTTGTTAATATAATCTTTTTAAAATTAAACGGGTTAAACCAGTCGTATTGTGTTACTCGTTTATTAAACGGGTCGTGTTTGTGCTGAGATTTTTTACCAGTTTATTAAACGTGTCGTGTACAGGTTTGTATATTTTTCACCTGTCACCTGTGTTAACCCGACATGTTTGACACCCCTAGGCGTGAATATAAAAGTTAGGGAGCTGTGAATGGAATGTGTAAATGGAATAACATTAATTTGGGGTAATTAAAAATGGAAGATGTCTTTGAGCAAAAAAACAAAATTAGTCTATCAATCTGGTCCATCGAATCAATATTTTTGAGTTGATCTGGGTCACAAAAAATTAGAGATAAAATAGGTCATTGGATATAATTTATCTTTTGCTCAGAATTGATATAAGTTGTGAAAAGCTTAAGATAAATTTGGGGATTCAAAATCAGCTCTAATAAAATAATTAAAATTCCTTAATTTTAGTTGTCAAATTTCAAAAAATTTCAAAACATTTAAAACATGTCTCTAAAAAAATGGAGAGGATTTATTATGGGTTTTAATTTTTCTAAATCTTATGATTTTTTTTATTAGAACTCATATATATATATATATATATATATATATATATATATATATATATATATATATATATATGTGT
>CAUOFW020002314.1:114677-125752 GCA_963454935.2 Ilex paraguariensis
ATATATATATATATATATATATATATATATATATATATATATATATACATATTAGTAATTGTCCGCCTGAAGGCACATAGTAACAAAAAAAAATTATGGTTAATTACAAGGCATACCAAATCAAAATAATTGATGTAACACATAAAACTAATTGTTCAACAATACTACTACCAACAATATATTATATATAGTTATGACTATATACGTGAATATCAAACCAAAATAATTGGTTTAACAATAAAATCTCAGTAGTTAATATAAACCAATTTTTATCTTTAAAAAAATTTCGATAGAATTCTCCTTGAAAATACGATATAATTGACAATATCACCTGTGTGTACAACTCATAATCAAACTTTTCTGTAAATAAACACTATCTTAAATCAATAATATTGTCACATCACGTTAATATCGCTATTACCATAGTTTATTAACTGTTGCAATTTAATAATCCAAAACATGTAATACAAAATGAATAAGACACAAATTATAAACTAAATTGAGGCTAATATTAATAATTAAATACATTCACTCATCCCGTAGAAGCCAAATAATCTGTAAAATTAATATATTGTGCTTTCTAGTTAGTTGTCATGCCTAAAGGTACTTTATAATACAAAAAAAATTATTAATTAAAATTCACTAATTATTAATTAAAATCATTAATTAATTGAGAAGATTGATTTTCAATTTGAAAAGTTTGAAATCATCTCTATCTTATTAGTATAGATGAGATAGAGAGAGAGAGAGTTAAATAAGATATAGGAATCTTAAAAAATTTTGACATAAGGACCGTCGAATTAATAATCGTCAAGAGATCTGAGCCGCGGAAAGTTAAAGATAAAGAGAGAGAGAGAGAGAGAGAAAATAGATGAGATAGTGTGTTTAAAACTTTTAAGAGATAAGAGAAAGAGAGTTACATGAGAGATAGGAGTGTTAGAGTTAAATCTAATTATGATCGTCAGATCAGTATTTATGAGATGATCTGAACAGTTTTTTATGTTGGAATTACGTTGTTTGTTGGATGTGTTTATGTTTTGTTTCAAAACGATTTGTACCTTTATTTGTCACTAGATTCAAACTTAGCGCTACTTTATTATATAAATATATATACACACACACATATACATAAGAGAACTTATTTAAAATAAAAAGGTATTCAAGTTTTTCTATGTTTTAAGTGAATTTTTTTATAATATATTTTTTTTCTATGTATTTGTTGACAGTTAAATTCAATTTCATGTACCGACTTCCGAAAACCTCTAAAGAAATTGTCGGGCTAAGAAATGGGCTACGAGAAAATGTCTCACCAACATTACTAGTTGATAATCCATTGGGACATGGACCAAACGTCGGGGCTTATTATGTGTAACAAATGGCTACGATACTTGTGAAGACCATAATTGCCAAGTTGTTACTGTCGATCGACATTTGCAAGGCCTAGTTGCCACTACTCAGCTCCTACCGCCTATCTGTTATTGGCTACCTGTTACTGTTCACCTGTTATTGCCTAGTTGTTATTGTCCGTCGGCACTAATCAAAGGGGTCTTTGCACGAGCCTACTCGCAACCACTAAATTTTAACTACTCAGCTAAGGTCTAACTAAGGATTGAAAGTGCTAATCTAACTCTACTTCTAGTATCAAAAGACTAGTGATAAGGCAAACAACGCCTACTGGCGAGCATATCTCTTCATTTAATCCAGGATCTAGTATTCTAGTGCAATTCTACCCCAAAGAAGCAGGAGTTGGAGATAAGGATCTAGGACCAAGAGTCCTCATCTAACTCTACTCTGTGCATCTAGGCCTAGTGATAAGGTTGAGTCAATCAACCAAGAGTTCAACTTTCTTTGGGATACATCTCCCTATTGCTATAAATAAAGGCCTTCAGGTATTAGGTAATTCATTCAATACCAAAAATTATAATTTTTTAAGGCTAAGGTATAATTTTTAAAAGGCATGGATCATGGGAAGTTATGATCGATACTGAAGTTACAACTTTCAAATGTTATGTTACAAATTTTAAAGGTTAACTTACTTTTTTTTTTAGGTTTAACGGGCAGGGGCTAACTTACGCGTACTTTGACTAATTTTCTCTTCAGTTTGGTCAAAGACAAGTCATTCACGCCAAGACTAGAGTATCCGCCAGGACTAGAGTATCCATGAAAGATAAATCACTCATGACTTAGTTCAAATGGTTGCCAAATTTTGAACTCATGACGTATGAGTTTATAAATGTCAAGTTACAACTACTTGAGAGAAACTTATGATCGATTATGACCTTCTCTTGATCAGTTATAATTTTTTCTTTCAAATGTTAAACTTTATGATAACAAATTATAACTTGCAATGCGGTATGTGTATGATATCTTTCTCATACAAAAATAAAAAATTAAGAAAGAATTCTTACACTATTTCAAAAGGCTGTTAAGGATACCCAAAACCTAAAACTTTAGACATGGTCTATTATTTTATGCCACTACCATAATAAATGTACAATTCTTAATATAATCCATACCAAATCAAATCTTATGATGGAGGGATTAATAATAATATGAATTATTTTTGGGGCACACAGCATCATTGGAAGTGATGTGTGGGGCCACAACTTTGACTCTTTGGACTCAAGCACTGCATACAAAAAGCTTAACTATATGTAAGATGGGACCTCATTTTGTCTACACTTTGTGGACCAACCAAAGCCACCTTTTGCACCGCCACACCTAACCAAACTGGTGGTAGAATTGATTGAGAATATTTTAGCGTCAAAAGGACAAAAGAGAAAAAAATATATATTTGGATTGAATTTATGAAATGTAATAATAGGCTGGATCCAAATATATTTAAAAAATGTTAAATAAATTAAAAAAATTAATTTAATGAATCACCATCATTGAATAAATAGCATTGCTCAATATATTTTCTAGGATTATTGATGAGAAATACCAGCGATTCTAAATGACATTCCAAATCAATAAGAAGCATTAGATCCTGTTAAAAAAAATTAATGGGGACCTTTTGGGGGACTAGGGGCACATGCCCATCCTCAATTTTTTTTCCTTAACATTTCACACACACACACACATATGTATTAGATACATATACATATATATCTTCTTATAAATGAAATTTTTTTAATTTTCTATTTCATCCCTATTTAATAATGTTAAGTTAATCATACCATATATATCTTTATTAATATCATCATTTTTCCTTTCACATCCTTTCAAAACTATTCTTACCATAAAGGATTAGGTCTCTAAGCTATTTCCTTCACTTATTCTTATAGCTTGAGGTCTTTAATTAATATAGTAACTCTTATAACTCAATTTATTGTATAATACATATATAGATTAATAACTTGGTTAGTAAAAATTAAAGTAATAAATAATTTTTTGACATATAATTTTTTTATTCAATTCAATTACATATATAATCTATATTTTTTTATAAGTTTAACAAAACATATTATTTAAATATGTTTATGTACAACGCACGTCGTGTATTACTAGCCTAATTTTTATAAAATTAATTATATCCTTATAACCTTTCAAGTTTTTTTTAAATCTTTTATAAGAAATATTTGACTTCTAAATTTTCTTAGACTCCTTTATAAGTAGTACACTTATATAAAATTTTCATATCTATGTCTATATCTATTTGAAGAAGTAAAAACAAATCTATATTATATTGCTATACACATATAGTTATCAAATTGGATTCTAAGATCAAATATATGTTATATTTTTTTTAATAATTAGGTTTACCAAGAAATAAAATATAGATTAATTTTTTGACACCAAATTTATTTCTTTATAGATTCAACAAAAAAAAATATTATTTAAATTGTTCACATATAATGCATGTTGTACATTGCTATATAAAGTTATAAATCCCGTGTTTAGGGTTTCTAGTACTAAATATAATAGCGAAAATTACACTCAGATCTCTTAAGTTTTGTCGTTTTGTCATTTAATCACTCAGACTCTCTAACATTTAAAATATTATACATAAATCCTTCGAGGTCTGTACATACATAATACTTAGACCTCTGCCGTCAACGTCCGTTTAATAAATTATACCCAGACTCCCTGAAGTTTATAAGCGTGTAATACTTAAATCTTTTAAGTTTAAAATAGTATAGTTAGACCAAAAATACATTAATCATAGATAGAATATCAAATATTTTTAATTTTACAACCAAAATTCATATTCTACTATGACATTTATTTAAATAAAATTAAAATTAAAAATTTAATTTTTTTCTTAAAAAATAATAATTAGTATACAATTATACTATCGATTGAAATTTAATTTGGTCGTCTAAACGACTAAATTAATCTACCAAATTATCTAAATTAAAGCTATAAAATATTATATCTATTACAATTTGACTCCTTATTTAATTTTTTAGTTTTATTCTAATAGATATTGTAATTTTATACTAATTATGATTTTTTAAGAAAAATTAGATTTTTATTTTTGATTTTGTTTCAATAAATGACATAATAGAACATAAATTTTGGTTGTAAAATTCATGTTTTATTATGAATGACTTAAATCCCTTATTTAATTTTTTTTAATTTTATTCCAAAAAAAAGTATAATTGTATACTAAATTTCAATTTTTTAAGAAAAAATTGTATTTTTATTTTTGGTTTTATTTCAATAAATGATACAATAGAACATGAATTTTGGTTGTAAAATTTAAAATTTTTCATATTTTAGAGTATTTTTGGTCTAACTACTATATGCCTGCAAATTTTAAGGGGTCTAGATATAATTTACTAACAAATATATTAACAAATATTGACGGCAGAGGTCTAAGTGTTACGTACGTACAAATTTCAAAGAATTTGTGTATAATATTTCAAATGTTAGCGATCCGAGTAATTAAATAATAAATCTCAAAAGACCTGGGTGTAATTCTCCCATTATAATATTGATTATTTATATTCTTCTCATTTCCCTCTTTTGGTGAAGAACACTGTTTTTAATCTTTAGATAGCAAACTTTCAATTTTTAATCTTTATGTATCAAAACTCATTTGTGTCAATTGTAAACAACTACATTCAACCTCATTTTTTTAGTAAAGAGTTATAATAATAATAATTATTATTATTAATTTGAGTTCTTTTGTACACACTGGTTACTCTGTCTTTTTGACCTTCTTATGTTTAATAAATTCTTAATATAAACTATAATTTAAGCATATTATTAGGAAAATAAATTTTTATGGCACCCCTCCTTGTTTGTGATCAGATTACAGACTTTTTTACCAAACCTTTGATCTGGAAAGTATTTGATCACTTTACTCATAAGTTGGGGCATTACAAACTTTCATGCACCAACTTGAGAGGGAGTACTAGAAAATAAAATTGTTGTTTTCATGTACAATTAGGATTTTCATATTGTCTTTCTCTTATTATATAGATAAAGAAATATTCACTTGAATAATAGAATTAAAGAATTCATTCTACAATTTTTAAGACATATATACATGTATTATTCTAATTTTGTCGATGAACAAAGTTAAAATTTATTAAATTACCCACCCAAAAGAGATTTTCAGGAGAAATCACTGCTCACCCCTCCAATGATCCACACTTAGAAAGAATTTTTTTCATAGAAAATCTTGGGGTAATGCAGGACAAGAAGGCAGCAATGGGTCTGTCTTGCCAGCCAGATCTTTCAAAACGCATGATTGACAAGAAATGTTTTGATTGCATATTTTTCAATGCAACNCATATTTTAGAGTATTTTTGGTCTAACTACTATATGCCTGCAAATTTTAAGGGGTCTAGATATAATTTACTAACAAATATATTAACAAATATTGACGGCAGAGGTCTAAGTGTTACGTACGTACAAATTTCAAAGAATTTGTGTATAATATTTCAAATGTTAGCGATCCGAGTAATTAAATAATAAATCTCAAAAGACCTGGGTGTAATTCTCCCATTATAATATTGATTATTTATATTCTTCTCATTTCCCTCTTTTGGTGAAGAACACTGTTTTTAATCTTTAGATAGCAAACTTTCAATTTTTAATCTTTATGTATCAAAACTCATTTGTGTCAATTGTAAACAACTACATTCAACCTCATTTTTTTAGTAAAGAGTTATAATAATAATAATTATTATTATTAATTTGAGTTCTTTTGTACACACTGGTTACTCTGTCTTTTTGACCTTCTTATGTTTAATAAATTCTTAATATAAACTATAATTTAAGCATATTATTAGGAAAATAAATTTTTATGGCACCCCTCCTTGTTTGTGATCAGATTACAGACTTTTTTACCAAACCTTTGATCTGGAAAGTATTTGATCACTTTACTCATAAGTTGGGGCATTACAAACTTTCATGCACCAACTTGAGAGGGAGTACTAGAAAATAAAATTGTTGTTTTCATGTACAATTAGGATTTTCATATTGTCTTTCTCTTATTATATAGATAAAGAAATATTCACTTGAATAATAGAATTAAAGAATTCATTCTACAATTTTTAAGACATATATACATGTATTATTCTAATTTTGTCGATGAACAAAGTTAAAATTTATTAAATTACCCACCCAAAAGAGATTTTCAGGAGAAATCACTGCTCACCCCTCCAATGATCCACACTTAGAAAGAATTTTTTTCATAGAAAATCTTGGGGTAATGCAGGACAAGAAGGCAGCAATGGGTCTGTCTTGCCAGCCAGATCTTTCAAAACGCATGATTGACAAGAAATGTTTTGATTGCATATTTTTCAATGCAACCTCATCATAATCGACTCATTGAGTGTAAATTGGTCACTTTCACAAAAATATTAATCCAAACACGGCATAGGAAGATAGGGGTAGATGTTTGACCTATACAAAGTTTGCACTTTTTTTGGTATTTTTTACCAAGATTGGCATATTTACCAAATTATTTAACAAATTTTGTATATTAAATTAGTATAAGTAGTTGGATTAATGTATCCCACCTAATTTTCACTAAATATTCTATACATAAGAGTTTTTCCACATCATTTTGAGAAAAAATTAAGGATCAAAATTTTGTTTTGGTGCATAATTTTAAAAACAGAATGAAAAAAATAAAAAAAAATTAAGAATTATTTTTTCAAAATATTAGTCAAAATATATCAAAATATCTTAAAATACTTTGAAATTTTTCGAAATAATTATGCAAAAGTATTGAAATATTACAAAATATCTCGAAATATTATGAAATACCTAAAAATATTAAAATTTCAATATTATAACTGTTTCAAAAGAAAATTTTGATCCTTAGATATAATATTTAATAAACTTATTTGGAATGCATAATTCTTTATTATTATTTTTGCTAGGCACAAATTTTGGAACCCCAAGAGTAATTCAAGTGGTAGCGGTGACGAACTATAAATTCAGACATTCTCAGTTCAAATTTGGGCAATTCCTTGGAGTCAAACCACAAGAGAATTATTTTTCATAAATATCTTAATCTCGACATCGATAATTTATTTTTGACCAAATCAAAGAAAAAACAGGCAAAAAAAGAGGTTAATAGAGGTATGTATAAATTATCCAAATACCCATTTGCCGTTGAAAATACAAGAAAATAAAACAACAACAAAAAATTTTGGACTTTACTCACTGGCTGCCATTGCAAAGAAATTGGATTGAATTTAAAATGATTGCGTGTTTGGACCAAATTAAACACCGACTTATTAGATATTATTATAAAATTAATTCCAAAAAACATTAATTTAGAGCTTTAAGGGTCCACTACTAGTCTTGATTACAAATCTAGACAACGTACCCTTCAAGTCCAACACCTACTCATATCGGAGAATTTTCTCCACGTAGGTTTTTTTAGACTCGTGATTGGAACTTAAATTAAATTATAAATGCACACGTTTATAGAATATCTAGTGCATCAAATTAATTGAGACTCAAAACATTTTTGATTTTTAGGAAAGTAAAACGAATCAGTGATAGAATCAAAATATTTATACTTTGAGGTATTGCATAATGGTTCGAGGTGCTTTGTAATGTTTCAATGTATTTACATAATTTTTTCGGAATGTTTCAAGGTATTTTCAATATATTTTAACCAATATTTTGAAAAAATAATTCTTAAATTTTTTATTTTTTTTCGAAACAGATCAAAACTTTTCTGTTTTCTAAGTGACCAAAATAATATACCGAAATAAAATTTTAATCCTTTTCTATGAGAAAATGAATTATACATTTGATTGAAAAATGAACCGTGTATATTATTAGGACTTGACTATGGTACACAAAAAGAAAGGGGAGAAGGGTTATTCCCCTCCCACAATTCTCCATTTCTACTCTATTTAATTTTTCATTATCAAATTACTAAGTTCACCCCTTCTATATTCACGTCATTAGTAATTAAGTCCATCAAATGCTATGTACACTCCATTAATAGTTAAACTCAGTCAATCTATGTACATCCCTTTAGTGAAAAAAGTTATCGTAATAAAAAAAAAATAATGAAAGAAGACAATTAGTTTGAATGTCTAAATATATTTATGAAACAAGAAAAACAAAGAACTAGACAAAACTGAAACAAGAAAAAAAAACAACCAAAAACAAAATAAATAAAAAAAATCAAGCATGCCGAAATAAGAAAAAAGAAGAGAACGAAATAAGGAAAAAAAAGGTAAGAAAGAAGCAGACCGAAACAAGAAAAAAGAAAAGAACGAAACAAAAAAAACACAGAAAGAAATAAGTAAACCGAAACAAGAAGGAAAAAAAATCAAGTAAAGATTAAATGAACAAGTAAAACTACAAAACGCAAAATCGATTATGAAAAAAAAAATTAACGTCAAACACAAACACAAAATCGAACAAGAAAAAAAAATAATAAGTATAGGTGCAAAACCTTTATCTTTTTATAATTTTTATAGATCATTTTATAACAAAAAAAATTATCACTTTTGTGTGTATTTTTACCATTGTTGTGAATTTTTCCACTATTGTGATAATTATTTTTATCACTTTTTTGGGTATAAAAAAAATTACCATTTTTGTGGGTTATTTATCAAATTTTTAAGTGTTTTTACCACTATTATGAGTATTTTTATAATTGTTGTGATAACTATTTTTTTTATTGGTATTACATCAATAATAAAAATACTTATAAAATGATAAATATCAATATCAATAAAATACACAAAAATAAATAAAAATAGGGTAACCTAGACAACTCCATATTATTATGGTTTGATTGCTTAGGATGAGGTTGTACATGACAGACCCATGTGCAGAATAATATGCACCATTCTTTCTGGGCTAAGTGAAGTGTGACCTAAATTTTATAAGTATCTGATATTCCTTTATTCTTAGGTCACATTTTGCTTATTCCAATGTTCCCTCTATCCAGTTGTTGGGAATGATTTTTTTTTTTTTTTTATATTTTATTTTTCAATGACACACACAAAAAGAAGTATGTATTTTTTGGTCCAAACATAATTGTTGACCCCTAGAGGATAATCTCTAATAATAAGTGAAAACTTTATGTAGGTTTTGTTCTTGGATCTGATTATGATTAATAAGAATTTATTGGCGATTATTTAATTAGAAATTGCTCTAATTGGGTGATTTTGTGAGTCATATCCTTACCATTCACGTTTTTTTATCAAATTAAGGGCTATCAAATGTGTCGAGTTAAACGGTTTTGTATTGAGTTATTCGGGTGGTGGGTGAAACATGTAAACTTATACATGACACGTTTAATAAACGAGTGAAAAACCTTAACACAGACAAAAACCGTTTAATAAACATGTAACATAACATGATTTGTTTTACTTATTTAATTAAAAAAAAATTATATATTTCATTAGTTGTCACTAAAAACAATTTATGTTTATTTTTTATGGCGGTCACTAAAAAAAATACTAGTTAATTTTTTAAAAATAATTATTAAATTATTATTATATTAATTTTATTTAAATGATTGTATCATATCAAATTTTGACAAGCCTATCAAATTATTGGCGACTTCTCATGCCCTATAAGGGTAAGTTCCTTTTGTTCTTAAAGGGACATATTATAAATATGTTCGAATTACGATAGTTAGTATCTAAGTTTGAAAGAGTAATTGTTGTAAGTTTAGACATCCTGTAATAAAAATAAAAACATTGGTGACGATGTCCTCGACACCTTTTTTTGTTTATGAAATTCAATGATGTTATTTAGTTGATAATAGATCCCGTTTAATACAAGATTCAAAGCTAATTCAACACTAATAATATGTTTACTCATAAAATTATTTAATTAATTTGGTCAAAGTAAGACTATTTATTCGAGTCTCGGCACCTTCTTTTAAATTTATTCAAGCTTTTTCCTGCCCCCACATGCTTGGAAACTAGTGATTTAGTTCCTTCCGGCAATTGAGGATATCATGCTCCGAAAGCATCGGCGGCATTCAAGTCAGTCCAGGGGCAATATCGTCAAAGAGAGGGCACATCTGTAATTTCATTTGAATTGTATTTACAATATTGCCATCTGGCATTGGCTTCAGGCCGAAAGCAAAGAAAAAAAAAAAAGTAACTGATTTGAAGGGAAGATGGGTGATTTTACTATTCCAAGAAAGTAATGGCCATCCATTCAAAATGTTATTTATTTATTTTTTATTTATAATTTAACAGTTAGAAATATTTAGATCAGTTTATCCGCATCTCGGTTCATTTTTTTCCCAGTTCGATTAAAGATAAATCATTCACGTTAAGACTAAGGTATTCATGAGATATAAATTTTTCATCATAGTTTAGCTCTTGTTTCAAGAAGTTGTCAAAATTAAAACTCATGACATCTGAATTTTCATCTCTTCCACGTTACCATTTGAAATTTTTTGAAATTAATTAAATAATTACGTTAAATTAAGTCTATATAATATTGATCTTTGATTAAAGCTAGAAAAACCATGTCGGCATAGTTTGTAGCAATCTCAAAATTTAGTGGGCCACCCTCTAATACTCTTTAAGATTATGGTAATCAAGGAGTCGGAGTGTTTTTTTAGGAATTTCTCTGAAGGACACTAGACTTAAAACCTCTCTCTCTCCCCCCCCCCC
>CAUOFW020002314.1:125817-142777 GCA_963454935.2 Ilex paraguariensis
CTCCTCCTCCCCCCCCCCCCCCCCCCCAACAAACAACTTAGTGAACCTAGTGGTCAACCATTGTCCAAAGTAATAGATTAATTTTTTTTTTTGAACGGTTAAGAGTGTTTAGATCGACTTACATGCACAAAGTTGTCAAAATTTTAAATTTAAGGCATCTAAATTTACAACACATCTCAGTTACTACTTGAAATATATTTCTGGGTTTATGTTCTTGTCTTTAAAGATCCTATTACACAATGCTTGTGGTTCTTTTTCTTATTTGTTGCTGATTTAGTGTCAAAACAATATAATAAATTTTTATTTTCAATGGGTAGAGATGTTTGAACCAAACAACAATAATCTTCTAATCCGTGCGGTAAAGAATAGGATTGAACTCATTTGGCTCAAAAGAAAAAGTAATGGGTGGAGTTATTCCCACCTCTTAAACCTCTTTTTTCGTCATATTTAATTATTTTATTTTAAATTATTAAGTTCACCCTATCTGTACTCATCTCATTAATTATTAAACTTACCCCATCTATAATCACCAATTAAAAATTAAATTCATCCCATTTTTTTTCAATTTACTATATTGACAACTATTAAAATTTTATTTTAATACACTATTTTTGTATAGAAACGTTTCAAAAACAAAATAAAAACCTAATAATTTATTTCTAAAATATCGGTCAAAATATTTTAAAACACAAATTTAATTAAATAAATAAAAATAAGGTGAACTTAATCATTTGAAATGTGTATAAATGAGGTAAATTTAATAATAAAAAGAGTAAATACTAAATAGCGTGGAAACAGATAGTTAATGGATAACTACTGCCCCGCCCAAAAGAAATAATGATGGACAGCTAATTGGTTAGCTTTCAATCAATTCATCCTATGGGTATGATTTTTATTTTTGTATAAATATTATTTAATTCTATTTAAACCAAGTTTAACTAAGCCCGTTATACGATTTAGTAGACGTGTATTCCAACGACGGTTCTGATGGGACATTTTTAAAATATTTCAAGATGAAGACACGTGTCTTCGCTGACACTAAATTCTTGTTATTGTGATCATGACACGTACCCATCGGTTCACAAGTCCCTCTCTCCAGAGGTACTGGTCGTAGAGATCAATGGCATCCAATACGTTTGCGTATTGACACGTATCCCTCGGTCGGGGATATGGTACATCGGTCCCTATGTGTACCTCCCTCTCGGCTCTGAGATGTATCTCCCCCTCGGTTCCCAGGTGTGTGGTCCAGGATGGCATTCTCTGCTCCCGCAGAGGCTATTGATGTACAGATCATTAGCCTAGACTAGGTTAGATTAGTCATCATGACCTCGTCTTACACAATTGGTGTCAGAAGGCACAGGAAGGCAGAAGACGCAGTCAATCGAGAAGGGGCACGTGGCATATTGTGTCACATTAGAGACAAAAAGACCAGATGTCCTTGCTGACACACAACTTGGAAAAGCAAGCATTTAATTATGTCATTCCCTTGATGAGACAGCTTTTAATGCGGTAAGGCTCGGAAGAGAAAGACAATAAATGTCCCTGATACTGGGCATTTATTACTCTCTTGCCGAGAAGAGTTCATTGAATATTCGGCAGGCTGATGACAACGCATTGACTGCTCGGGATCCTGAGCATTTAAGAAAAGACATTCCTCATAGGAATCAGTGCGCACGTTGCCTGTACCTACTAATGATTACCTATTGACCACACTAACAGCAATCATGAGTTTTTGAGGTATAAATACTCATCGCAAAAGGCAAAAGGGTACGCAACAAAAAACCTTTCCTAAAACCTATACTCAGTATTTTCTTCTTCCCCTCTCTCAAATACTGACTTGATCGTCAGAGGGGATACGCCGAAAAACACTCCAGCACCCTTCTAACTTGCTTTTCTTTGTTCCAGGAACCTTCCTCAGCCTTACTGGATCGCTCCGTTGATCCACGTGGATCTTCCATTATCGTTCTAGGTTGCCACAGGATCTCACAGATTGTTCCCAATAGCAAGGTTGACCATTTGATTGACTGACTCGAGTTCACCACGGGAGAGATCTGTTCTCGTATTTATATTGTGTAAGATCCTGCACACACATGTTCCTAGCTTTTTGCTAAGCCTTTCATTTATATCAATTGTTAATGGAGACAACTAATCTAGAACATTCTTACAAAGTCCAAATTAAAATTTCTCTCTCGTACTATCTGTCCGGCATATATAATTTTTTTTTTTGTTACATAGTGTTTAAGTTTGTACCGATTATTTCTTTAAATTCTGAAAATCGTCAACTGTAACATGAACTAGTTTAAGAATATGTCCCCAAATAAATAAGGGTGATTAACTCTTAATAAGTATGAGAAATAATAAATTTGAAAATTTTTATTTGTAAAAGTACATATTTAACCACTAAACTGCCCATAAAAAGTTAGGTACGGCAATGGAACTCTATTGTCCGCATACAAGTCTTAATAGTTTCGGTAGGAATTCCACAGAGAAAGAAAAAAAAGTCAAAAAACCCGTCACGGACTTCTAGAATCAACCATAGACTTCCATAGCCATTTAGAGACGAGTAATGTTATTAAAATTTAAGAAATTAATCTAATTTTTTAATATAATGTGTTAATCGAAGAAGTTTTAAAGAAAAAATCGAAGAGTTATCATTACAATAGGATTATTAGACTACGTCATTATCACATTGTTAGGTTTATAAATTGGATTAATTTTTTAAATCTTAATAGCATTACTCCTTAAAATGATGAGCCTTAACGAAATTGTAAATTTGTCCCGTTGTGATCTCAAAGTTATAAATTTTAATAATGAAAAACAGTTTATTTATTTATAAAAGTAAGAGTGTACACCTAATTTTCGTCCGACCTCATAAATAACGGAGGAAGCGTCCATTGGGTACACTCTTTTTTAGCATTACTCCTTAAAAACACAGCAACTAATTATTTTTCAAATACTCTTTGAAAACTAGAGAGAGAGAGAGAGAGAGAGAGTGTGTGTGTGTGAGTGTGTGTGTGTGTGTCCAAATCCAACGCCAATGCATGCAGCCACAGTATTCAGATGAGATAATAAAGAAGAAAATTAAATGCCGAACATAGACCCACTTTTGATTCCGCGTCATTTTTTCACTTAAATTTAACATTTTTTCTTTTGGGCGTTCAAAATTTCCTCTCAGTGATCCACCTTTTGTGGTCATACACTGCTTCCTCAGGTTTCACTGCAATTTTTCCCTGTATTTTTTCTTCTTTTTTTTTGCATATACTACTGCTAAGATCTCTAGTGCTTCACACTCCAATCATCTCTCTCTCTCTCTCTCTCTCGTGATCTGAAAACATGTTCTCTCACTCTGTCTTGCAAGAGGTGAGATGGGTATTTGAAGAACCAGCCATTGGAGCTTTCATGTAGCTTCTCTGATGCCAAGTTGCCTCTCAATGCTTGTACGGTGGTGTGTCAAAAATCAGCTATGGAAGCCGACCGGATAAGGCTTGCTGTAACATTCTTTCTCTCTCTTGTTTCAGTTGTTTCTACTGCTACAGACCCTAATGACCTTGCAATTCTCAACCAATTCAGAAAAGGGTTACAGAACTCTGACCTCTTGAACTGGCCTGCCAATGGTAATGATCCATGTGGTCCTCCAAGTTGGCCACATATCGTTTGTTCTGGCAGCAGGGTTTCTCAGATTCAAGTTCAAAACATGAAATTGAAGGGTCCTCTGCCCCAGAACTTGAACCAGTTGTCTATGCTCACAGATTTAGGCCTTCAAAGGAATCAATTCAGTGGAATGCTACCATCTTTTAGTGGATTATCAGAATTGAGGCATGCTTATTTGGATTACAACAATTTTGATACAATTCCTTCGGATTTCTTCAATGGGCTTGTGAATTTAGAGGTCTTGGCTTTGGACTATAACCCCCTTAATGCAACCACTGGTTGGTCACTGCCTACTGAGCTGCAAAATTCAGCTCAATTGACCAATCTTACTCTGATTAGTAGTAATTTGGCTGGTCCCTTACCTGAATTTTTGGGAAATATGTCATCCTTATCGGTGTTATTATTGTCGTTTAATCGGATTTCTGGGGGTATTCCGGCGAGTTTTAAGGACTCCATGTTGAAAATGCTTTGGTTGAATGAACAGTCTGGTGGTGGGATGACCGGTCCAATTGATGTAATCGCATCTATGGTGTCACTCTCTAGTTTATGGCTTCATGGGAACCATTTTTCAGGTAAAATTCCGGAGAATATTGGTAATTTAACATTGTTGAAAGATTTTAATCTCAATCGCAATGATCTTGTTGGCCTAATTCCTGATTGCTTGGCAAGTATGAGTTTAGACAAATTAGATTTGAATAATAATCAGTTCATGGGTCCAATTCCAAAGTTCAAAGCTGTTAATGTTACTTACAAATCGAATCCTTTTTGTCAGTCTGCTCCTGGGGTTCCTTGTGCCCCAGAAGTCATGGCCCTCTTGGAATTCCTTGATGCTGTGAATTATCCCTCAAGGCTTGCTTCTTCATGGTCAGGTAATAATCCATGTGATGGGCCATGGTTGGGATTGAATTGTGATGCCGACCAAAAGGTTTGGATTATAAACATACCCAAGTCTAATCTTTCCGGTACTTTGAGTCCTTCAATTGCAAGCCTTGATTCCCTTACTCAGATCAAACTTGGGTCTAACCATTTAACTGGTCCAGTTCCAACAAATTGGAGTAGCTTGAAATCTTTGACACTGTTGGATTTGAGTAATAACAATCTTTCTCCCCCTCAGCCTAAGTTCAGTAGTTCTGTGAAACTTGTATTAAATGGGAATCCTTTGTTGAACTCCAATTCTTCTGGACCAACCCCTTCGCCAGACAACAGTCCGCCATCTGGTGGTTCACAGTCCCCACCCAAAACACCATCTTCCCCACCCAAAACACCATCTTCCCCAACCTCTGGATCAAGCCCTAGTACTCCTAGTGAGGTGCCAATTAAAGGGAAGAGTTCCAACAAGTCTAAATTACTTGTAATTATGGCCTCTGTTGCAAGTTTTGCAGTCCTGGTCTGTCTGGTTGTGCCTCTCTCTGTTTACTTCTGTAAGAAGAGAAGAGGCAGCTACCAAGCACCGAGTTCCCTTGTGATTCATCCAAGAGACTCATCTGATCCAGATAATATGGTCAAGATTGTTGTCGCTAATAACTCTAATAATGGAAGTGTTTCAACGCTGAGGGGGAGTGGTTCTGCCAGCAGAAACAGCAGTGGCATGGAATCTCATGTCATTGAGTCAGGGAATCTGGTCATATCAGTTCAAGTTCTTCGAAATGTGACCAAAAATTTTGCCCCAGAAAATGAGCTTGGTCGTGGTGGTTTTGGAGTGGTTTACAAGGGAGAATTGGATGATGGAACAAAAATAGCAGTGAAAAGAATGGAGTCCGGAGTGATTAGCAGCAAAGCTTTGGATGAATTTCAGGCTGAAATTGCTGTTCTCTCTAAGGTCCGCCATCGTCATTTGGTATCGCTTTTGGGATATTCTACTGGAGGCAATGAGAGAATTCTGGTCTATGAATATATGCCTCAAGGGGCTCTCAGCAAACATCTTTTCCATTGGAAGAGCTTGAAATTGGAGCCTCTGTCTTGGAAGAGGAGGCTAAATATTGCCTTGGATGTTGCTAGAGGAATGGAGTATCTTCACAGTTTAGCTCATCAGAGCTTCATACACAGAGATCTCAAATCTTCGAATATCTTACTTGGTGATGATTTTAGAGCAAAAGTTTCAGATTTTGGGCTTGTTAAACTGGCTCCTGATGGTGAGAAGTCTGTAGTGACAAGGCTCGCAGGGACTTTTGGATACCTAGCACCTGAATATGCCGGTAACTTTTCTCTTCTATATACACTCCTGAGTTACGTTTATTACAAATGTTAACACCATAATTCCTACTGAATTCATGAAAACTCCATATCTACTCACTTGATAAAGTATCCAACTGTTTTCCTTTAGGATAATAAACTGTCTCTCCCATCAACAATAAATAAAATAGGATACATGACTTTGTAGAATTGAATAGCAAAATCGAACCTGTGATAGTTCCGAACAGACTGGTTTTAAGCTAGCCAATTTGGACTTGGTTAAGTTGTCAAGACATGAAACTGAAGTATCTCCTGCAAGCATAGCTATTGTGAGTTACTTCTGGAAGTTGTCGACATTTTACCTTATCTCCCCCCCTCCCCCCCCACCACGTACTTACCACCTATTTCTTATCTGTTAGAAATGACAATCTTAGCACTGATGGTATTTTTTTTTTGTAACTGACAATCTTAGCATGTTGAAATATTAACTCTTGGCTGTGATGTTCCAATTGATTTAGTTATGGGTAAAATCACAACCAAAGTCGATGTCTTCAGTTTTGGGGTTGTGCTAATGGAGCTATTAACTGGACTAACGGCGCTTGATGAGGACAGACCTGAGGAAAGCCAATACTTGGCTGCTTGGTTTTGGCACATTAAATCCGATAAAGAGAAGCTCATGGCTGCTATTGACCCGGTGTTTGGCATGAAAGAAGAAATATTTGAGACCATCTCCATCATTGCTGAACTGGCCGGTCACTGCACTGCAAGGGAACCTAGCCAACGCCCTGATATGGGTCATGCTGTGAATGTATTGGCCCCGCTAGTCGAGAAATGGAAACCATTGGATGATGACACAGAGGAATATTGTGGTATTGATTACAGCCTTCCCCTTAACCAAATGGTGAAAGGTTGGCAAGAAGCAGAAGGAAAGGACAGCAGTTATTTGAACCTTGAGGACAGCAAGGATAGCATCCCAACCAGGCCTACTGGTTTTGCCGATTCTTTTACTTCGGCTGACGGGCGATAAAAGAGGTATTTTGTTGCTTTCGTTCGACACGTTTATGTGGTAGATGTAAATAGCCATGTTGTTTTCTTTGTTGTTGTTTGATTATTCAAGTTTTGTTTGTCCAAGTATTGTTGATTATAGTAGAAGCTGTTGTTTAGTGCACAGATTGAACAATATTGAATGAGAACTAATTATCAGTAAGGGCTTTATTTGAATTGATAGATCTGTATCCATCAGTTTTGATGAAAACTTATAGCTTGTCATATCTGTTTATGGAGGTTGTTTCCATTTGGCAACGTTGCTATTATGTACTGACATGGTTTGGGCAATGGGCATTTTGAATAATTTGGTTGTAGAAATTCATATCTGTGCTTGAATCAGGGACATACATCTCTTCTGTAATGTTTGTCATCCCCCATCTCTCTCTCTCCCTGCCCCGTCCTCCAACTATAAAACATGGATACTTCGTTAAGCTCGACATATTGTGTTGGGTATGATATTCGTCGGATATTTCAAAATATGTATTGAATACACGCCCTTTAGTAACAAATACTTCTGAGCAAACCAACCAATTAACATTGGTTCTAATCTCTTTAATTAATCATCTTCAAATACACTATAATGAGATAATATATACTTTTTTGAAAGTAAAAGGAATTTTTAATTTTGCTTGTTATTGTTTAAAAAAACCACCAAAATATATGATTATTATGTTAGTAAATAATAGTAACAATATAAAATATATTTTTATAATAGACATATCTTGATTTTACCCGTATATTACCTTTTTCAAATTTTATCTTATCATATTATATTTGTATGTCATATATTCATGCTTAATAGTTTGGGATGGCAGTGGACTAGCGGGGAGAGTAGTCTCCAACCCTATTTCGACTTCAAAAACATTCATCTATCCTCGGCCCACCTTTGTTTGCGAGAAAAATTTTAATCTCTGTCCTTACACTACGGGTAAATTTTGATTCTCATCCTTGTCCCCGTACGTAACAATTAATAAAAACTAAAAAAAATCTATAAAACCTCACAAATGAATTTGCTAGATAAATGAAAACGCATTATATAACAAACAGATTAAACATAAAAACTCACAAAAATAATATGTATAACAAATATATATTTCACTTAATTAATGGGGTAGGGCGGAGGCGAAACACATGAGTTTTGGTATATCCCCGTCTTCATCTCGGCATGGATTTATACGGATATTCCCGTATACGTTCATTATCTAATATGTATGGTTCATCTTCAATCTAAACGAGACGGATTTGAACGAATACCCATTTTTTAATGCGTTACCATCCCTATTCAGAGTCCAATCTCTCTTAAGGCCTTGGAGGAAGAAATTGAAAGAGAAGTTAGTGTACATTCAAAAGTGTCCGGAAATAAATCCAATTAATAACTAATGGTGGGTTAGGTTACTAGGTTGGGTTGGGCAAATCCATGGACCGCTCAGGTACNCGACATATTGTGTTGGGTATGATATTCGTCGGATATTTCAAAATATGTATTGAATACACGCCCTTTAGTAACAAATACTTCTGAGCAAACCAACCAATTAACATTGGTTCTAATCTCTTTAATTAATCATCTTCAAATACACTATAATGAGATAATATATACTTTTTTGAAAGTAAAAGGAATTTTTAATTTTGCTTGTTATTGTTTAAAAAAACCACCAAAATATATGATTATTATGTTAGTAAATAATAGTAACAATATAAAATATATTTTTATAATAGACATATCTTGATTTTACCCGTATATTACCTTTTTCAAATTTTATCTTATCATATTATATTTGTATGTCATATATTCATGCTTAATAGTTTGGGATGGCAGTGGACTAGCGGGGAGAGTAGTCTCCAACCCTATTTCGACTTCAAAAACATTCATCTATCCTCGGCCCACCTTTGTTTGCGAGAAAAATTTTAATCTCTGTCCTTACACTACGGGTAAATTTTGATTCTCATCCTTGTCCCCGTACGTAACAATTAATAAAAACTAAAAAAAATCTATAAAACCTCACAAATGAATTTGCTAGATAAATGAAAACGCATTATATAACAAACAGATTAAACATAAAAACTCACAAAAATAATATGTATAACAAATATATATTTCACTTAATTAATGGGGTAGGGCGGAGGCGAAACACATGAGTTTTGGTATATCCCCGTCTTCATCTCGGCATGGATTTATACGGATATTCCCGTATACGTTCATTATCTAATATGTATGGTTCATCTTCAATCTAAACGAGACGGATTTGAACGAATACCCATTTTTTAATGCGTTACCATCCCTATTCAGAGTCCAATCTCTCTTAAGGCCTTGGAGGAAGAAATTGAAAGAGAAGTTAGTGTACATTCAAAAGTGTCCGGAAATAAATCCAATTAATAACTAATGGTGGGTTAGGTTACTAGGTTGGGTTGGGCAAATCCATGGACCGCTCAGGTACAACTTGCATTAGTTATAATTTACAACTTACAAAAGCTAAAAAAAATTTACTGGCAGTGCTTGAATCATTGCAATGAATGAACTTTAATTTATCATAGCAGACCATGTATAGGAAAACTATTTTTACCTAAAGAAAATGTCATTCCTATAGCCCCATGTATGTGATAAGTGTAGCAAAAAAATGTGTGGCCTAAATGGGGCTTCCAACTAGTGGTTCTCTAGCCTTGTAGTAGTACCATGACAATTGTACATAAAATTTAAAAGCAACGTATCAGAACCAGTCATGACATTGCTGACGGAAAGACTGTGTGAATGTATGCTGCCCCTCCAACCAAACATATGGAGGTCCCTTTCAGATTTTAATGACGATCCAGATTAATTTTCAGCATGGTATCTCTGTAGGACTGTAACTATCTAATTTTTACCCACCAGACATCGGTTTAATGGTATCTTGTTTTTATCTCACTGAGGACTTTATTTTCTTCAAATCAAGGGTTTTACTTCCCTGAACGATAAATAATACGATTGATTGGTAGGATGAATTTTAGTTATTTTGATAGTCTGTATCTAATGGTCTGTTTGGTAGAGTAGATGAAAAAATGAAACGATGAAAAGAATGAATAATACACTTTTCATCCTTCAAATGAGGAATCACTTTTTCCATTTTTTGTGTTTGGTAAGAAAAATAGAAAGTAGGAATGATTGATTTTTTTTTTTTGATTAGATGGAAAAAGTATTTTTTAAATTTTTTTATTTTATTTTTTAATATTTAATTTTTATAAAAAAATATAAATACATATTTTACTATTATATCTATATACAAAATTAATATATACATAATATATAATTGATAAATATGATATTATGTATATATCAAATGATATATACACAAATAACATACATTTTAACACATTATTAGTTTTTTTATCTACTTTTTCTCCAAATTTTAGAGAGATTAATTTTGGTGAGTTGAAAAAAAAATTAATCCATTAATTTTTTCATCATTCTGTTCTAAAAATGATGTTTTATTTTGAGGTGACAATTTTTGACTCAAACCAACGACATGATTCGAACTCGACACAAATTTTATGACATAAACTCGATTATAATTCGACATAAACTAAAAAATGACACGACATGCGACACAAAATATAAATGGGTTATGTTCGAGTTCAACCCATCAAACCTGAGATTGACACGATTTTTATTTAAAAATTAATATTTTTTCTGTTTTTTCGTTTGTGTGGTAACAAGAATAATACGAAATTAACACGATCAATATGTTTAATTAGTATTATATAAATAAAATATTAATTATTTGTAACTGTTTATTAAGCACTAATATAATTATTGTATAAATTTTTTTTTACTAATTATTATTATTATTATGTTTATTAAGTTAATTTTTAGTTTGGAAAAAAAATGAATGAGCATGGATTCAATTAAAGAAAAATAAAATCTGAACATTAAATTTTTTATTCAAATTTTATGTGGGTCAACACGAATACGAACACGAGCACGATACGAAAGTAAACAAATCAACTTGACATGACACTATTAGTTAAATAAATTGAGTTAAGGTTGACTAATGTTTGATACAAACCCACAATTATTCGACATGACACGACTCGATTGTCACTCATAGTTTTATCTATCTTTCCAACTTTTCATAATTCTATTTTTTCATCGTACTAAACGGAACATAAATATCTGGTGTGACTTCGAATCCTCATCGAAACGCAAATATTAATTTAACTGGTGTATAAATTGAGGGATTGATTTATGCACTTAGAATTTGTCTCCGATTTTACTCAGACTCATGAGTTTAAACAATATAAATCAGTATTATTAGAATCAGATCAACCGAAACCTAAAACGGTTCGGTTCTTTAGTTTGATCTCCTAAGGAATTAAATCGTTGGGAGCCGGAAAGCCGGACAATTTTGGCCAAGTGAACCGAAAATTTCTAAAATCGGCCGATTCAAAGTTTAAAACTACTCGGCAGCCTTCATTTTCTCCGTCTTTTTCCAGATGAACAACGGCGAATACCACATTTCGTCATTTTCGTCTCAAACAGCGGCGAACATCATAAATCTAGCTCTCGAACACCACAGACCTAGATTTTCTAAGTTGTGCAAGCCTTCTTCTTCTTCTTTTTCTTTCTCTCTCCCTCCCCACGCAGACACAACCCACAAAAAATGATGGAAAAAATGTTGGCTTGCTGGGTCATTTTTCTCTATCTCACATGCTGGGTCTTTTTCTGTCTCTCTGTGTCTCTCACATGCTTAATGGGTCTTCTTTTCCTCTCTCTCTCTCCGTGTACAACACAGTCAATATTTTTTTGAACAGTCATACAGTGAATATGTATAATTGAATATAAGTTAAATAGTTAATAGTTAATTCACACATTCAACAATCATTATATTTTTTTTTATAAGTTAAATATGAATAGTTGAATACAAGTTAAATAGTTAATAGTTAAATTATTATATTTTATATTTTTTTATTATATGATCGGTTCGATCAGTTAAACTAACGATTGAACTACTAAACCATTGACCTAGTCTCTCTGTAGGTTCGATGTCTGATCCGATTCTAATAAAATTGATATAAACGTATCTCTACTCGCCGGAAACAAATCAAGAATTCTCCCGTTACATTAAAAAAAAACCGTCTAAATTTTTATGCAAATAATATAAATTTTGGGTTAATCAATATTCAATTTCTCAATTTTTATTTTGTAAAAATTAATAATTCTAACCATCCAAATTAACTCGGGATGGCCCATCTCTTCCCCGAATAGTAATTAGTAATGTATTTGATGTAGGCATGCAAAGTCGGCATTTAATAGTCATCAAAGTTAACGTAAATACTATTAATCAGTTTCAGTGTCCATTTGGTTTTTGGAGTGTACTTAGGTTTGTTATGATTTGACTCACGTTCATTTGGATTAGACAGCATTTGATAGTAGTTTGTCTAGCAACTTAAATGGACAAGACTAGGGCTTCGAAAAAGAAATTTCGATACCGTACCTTTAAATTTTATATTTTTTATTATTTTTGATATAAATTTTGAAATTTATTTACATAACAAATTTATAATTTTTTAGGTCTAAGTTATAAATTTTAGAGTTAATCTCAATTTATACCTCGAAAGATTACTAAAATTTTAATTTGTACTATCAAAGTTTAAAAATATCAATTTATACCTTGAAAAATATAAATACGTATCAATGTGTACTGTCATCTATTTTGCCATTAAAAAAGTTTGGGTTTGCTATAAATTACACTAATCAAAATTTAAATATTTTATATTTATGATTCAAAAAGAATTTCATCCATTAATGCTCATTAAATTGTCATCAACTGTATCATATTATAGCATTTTTGTGTCGTGTTCAAGTTAATAAAAAAATATTTTTAACACAAAAAATATTTTCATGTCAAGTCAATTGCGTTATGTGATATATTTTATATCTACAACAATTCATATAATACTATTTAATATTTTTTCAATTTTAAAAAAATACCTATTTTTTGCCTATAATACTCGTTAAATAATTATTTTTGTCTATAGTTATATTACTCGTATCTAATTTTAATTTAACCGGATAATCAAAACATTTATGTCTAACTGTAGATAGAAACATCTATTTAAAAAGTATTATAGACAAAAAAAAATAGGTATTTTATAATTTTTTTAAAATTTTAAAAAATATTTTTTTATTGACTCAAATGCAACATGAATATGTTATAATACGATACAATTAAAATTTATTTAACGAGAATTAATAGATATAATTCTTTTTGGATCATAAATATAAATATTTAAACTTTAAAGGGTACAATTTATAATTAGCCCAAACTTTTTAACGGCAAAATGGACAGAGTTAGCCTCAGGTGCACATTAATATAAATTTATATCTTTTAAGGTATAAATTAATATTTTAAAATTTTAAGGGTGCATATTGAAATTTTAGTGATATTTCGGGGAGCAAGTTAAAATTAGCCCTAAATTTTAAGTTTGAATTATAATTTTTTTGGCCAAGTTATAACTTTTGTGATAACTTGAGATCGATCTTAAAAATATTGTGATTGATCCTAATATATTTAGGATCAATCATAAGTTACCATAAAAATTATAAAATAACCCTCAAATTTTGTTAAAAAAACCCATAAATCTTAATGGTGGTATGATATCAATTTTTTTTCCTAATATCGTAGACTTCTCTGCAATTTAATGTGTTGCTTTTATCTTTTCAGGAAGGTGTGCGAATGAGAAAGAACAATGCTACATGAACTTAAAATATAAACTTGATCAATCATTGTCATTGATTTCATTATTGATCACAGTATTTATTATAACTCATTACCTATTCAATAGTTATAATTGATCAAATTTACCTTTTAAATTCATGTAGCATTCTTTAAGTATTTCACACTAACTAAAATATTGAAAATTTTATTTAATATTATAGCTATGAAGTTACATTTTTAACTTACAAAAATATAATACGGTCAAAATTAATATAATTTTTATCTACTATAATTAAATTTTTTTTTAAGTTTTTCAAACTAACTAAATTATCATACCAAAAAAAAACTAAATAAATAATGTTAGATTGAAAATTCTATTTAATATTACAGCTATGAAGTTAAATTTTTAACTTATAAAAATACAACAGCGGTTAAGATTGATATCATTTTTATCTACTTGGATTCAATAATACAAAATTCATCCAAAAATTTATTTTTCGGCTCAAAAATATTATTTTCATTTTATGACCCCCATGCTAAATACCTTATCAATTTACACATATAGATCTCTTTTCTTCCCTACCTCTTTCTTGTTTTATTTTTGTTCATTTAGTTTTAAATTATGTTACTAAAAAAAAAATTAAATATTGTATGAATTAAATATTTTAAAGATTTTATTATTTGGGTTTCGAATTAATCTCTCAATCTGTCTAACGTGCCTGAATTCCACCCCCTTTCAATGACGTTCAATCCCTGCTACCTATTGAGTAAATTTACTTAGACATAATTTATTCACACGGATTGTTGAGATAATGAATTACTGTCATTGAATTGAATTGATAATAAGTTTGAATATTAGTTAGGAGTCACTAGTAATTCAATGGTCGTGATACATTGTGTCAATAAATTAAGTTTAAATAATATTTCTCCTACCATATATTAAAAGGTCCATATTGAGAAGAAGGAATTAGTTCAACATATATTTAGCCTCAATCCATATAATAAATCAACTAGATTTTTAAACTTATGGGGGTATATTTTTTTCCTAAATTTCACAAATCTAACACACACTCCAATACACGTACAGTGTCATAATTCAATGTACAATGACTTTAATCACAGAGTCAATATACAATACCTTTAGCCACGAGATATCGCCACTCTGTTTGATATTACAGCTAATCACACATGTAGAAGTCCAAATCATTTTCAGCCGATGGACCACTTTCTGCAGCCCAAAGGTTATATTGGGCCTGTAATTAATATGGTCGGACTGGGCTCGTTTCAAATCGTGGAATGTAAGTATCAATATAAAATCAACCAAAATTTCTCCAATCATAGATTATCAATTCAAGGAAAGAGTCCATTGTTGCTAAGACATGTGGCATCCTTACTCTGTTTTTTGGCCAGGCAAAAAGGGTTTGAAGGGGCAATGCTTGGCGTGACCATATCAACCTGAACTCACTAGGAAAACCCGCTGGTGGGTCTAGATGGTGGAAAATTATAGATGCTTTCAAAGGCTTATTCGAGTCGTAACTTAATCCCCGCACCACATAGTTATCAATAGGAGTAGCGGGAATCCCCAGAAATTAAACTGCGCTCGCTAACCTTGTGGGAATTAGAGGACCCTAAATGGGGTCTTCTCACACAGTTTACCCGAGTTATTTATTGATTGATCATATGAATTTCATTGCGTTTGTAGAAGTATGTGTTTATATGCTGCATGATTTTATTAAATTTGGATACAGTCAACGTCAAATTGGTACATATACATATCTTAACCTGTTTACGTGACGTAAATCGATTCGAATCGATTTTGGATTGAAATGAGATCAACTCAAAGGCTACTCACAACAACACAACAAGCCAATTTGGGCATGCTGTTCATAACTAAGAAGACCAAGGTCGGCTTAAAACAGTATAGAAAAAAAGGATGGGTTTTAGGTTTCAAATTTTTAGAACGTCCCATAATTTTATGTACATCACTAACTAACAAAAACATTAAATCCATTAAATTAAGGCCTACAAAAAAGTCTCAAAAAATTAAATTTAATCAAAATTTTTATTGTAATAAAATTTGGGCTATAATTCAATCCATAACATTAAAAACTTAAAAATAAAAAAAATAAAAAAAATACTCAAGAGTCAACTCATATTTACTCCCACTCTCTCTCTCTCTCAGGTAAAAAAAATAAAAAAAAAAATAAAAGTTGAAATTAAACACTTTATCTCTCTCTGTAATAAAAAACAAAAACAAAAGTTAAAATATCTTTCTCGACAATATTAACATATCCTTCTTTTGTCTCCCTTTCACATAGAAAATTAAAAATAAATTATTTTTTTTAAAAAATAATATTAAAAATAAAAGAGTAGAGCTAAATGGACTTAAAAATTAAACTTAATAATCTCAACCATTAAATAAATTGTGATTCTCAATAAATGTTGAAACCTATAGTGAAATCAATGGTTGTAATTATCAAATCTAATTTTTTTAAGTTTATGTAACATTGTTTAAAATAAAAAAACTTTAATTTAATATTTCCACTTTAGGCCTCACATTGACTTGAGCCGCCTGGAAATAGACAAGCCAATTTGTGCATGCAGCTCATCGCTAAAAGCCAATTTTAGCTTTAGTGGAAAGTATGGAAGTCAAACGACAATAAGTTGAATATGTATGCACTAGAAACAAGCTTAATCTATTTTGTTATGTGGTATTCGACAACTATAGTTCATGAGGCTATCGTCATGCCAGCAAGTTAGATAAAAGCACCAACTTCATTGTTTCTGGCGAATTTGGTGGATCTACTTGGGCATCTCCATGAGATCGAGCTATCTACAACTATATTGGTTTGGCAGGCACTCAACCTTTGATGCCCTATTTTTAGTTTACTATGCTCAGGTCCAAAATTAGTTACTATGTAGTGTTGGAACATTTTGAGCAAATCAATAACCATTAAACATAAGATAATAATGCTAGAGATATATTTTTTGGGTTCAATTTTTTTATTGATACATCGTTCACCATGTATTCAAGTGAAATTTATTGTGTATACTCACTCGTTAATGGTGGATGATGTTCCAAGTATGATTGTTCACCCAAGCCGATGGGTAGAAATTTTTGGATTTCATTTTCCGAGCTGATGAGTTGCGGAAGATTATTTCTTTGTTTGATCCTACCCGATTGAAGGTAATGTTCCAAACTAAATTTTGTTCAAAAAATCGACTCAAAAGATTAAGTAAAAATGCAAAATGACTCACAAATTTTCAAATTTTAAGTTATTATTTTTTTGGTCATTTTAACAACTCAATTACTAAATTTTTAAGGTACTTTTATAACTAGATTGTTAAAATATAATATATATATATATATATATATATATATATATATATATATATATATA
>CAUOFW020002314.1:143819-169695 GCA_963454935.2 Ilex paraguariensis
ATATATATATATATATATATATATATATATATATATATATATATAAAATAGACTCATGAAATTGTTAAAATATATAATATATATATATATATATAAAATAGACTCATGAAACTAAAGAAAACTTAAGAAAATACAATAAATCTGATTAATATGTTATCTAATAGTCTAAAACATCATAAATAAAACACAATCACAAGTCGTATGATTCTCAAATGACATTGTTTTATGACAAACAAAACGACGTCGTTTTATAGCGTAGATATTATTTTAAAAAAAATATTAAATATACATGTGGGTCGTCAGATAAGAATGTAAAAATTTTATAGATATTTCACATTCCTATCCAATATTTACAAAAAATTAAAAAAAACATTCCATTGGTTGGCTGAAAAAATATGGAAGCCAAATTATTCGGTACGGTAGGATTGAAATATTACGGATGGATCGGGGTGGGCGGAATTTTGAATTCCAAGAGATAAATTGAAAAGAAAGTGTACCTGACAATATTGAATTCATTTTTTTTGCGTGCGTAACATTACCCTTTAAATTTAAGAGCACCTCTAAATTGATCTCCTCTCTCTCTCTCTCTCTCTATCATAATGTTACTAGTCTGGCTAAAATCAGTTTGGAGATTTATTTAGAACCGATCACGTTTGATTTTGAGTATGATAAATACCAATCCGAAAGTGTGATATTGAGAAAATAATGGTGGAATTTCACAGAAACAATGGTATTTTTATAAATAACTTAGAAAGTGCAAAAATTGAGAAAATAAAGTTCAATTTTTGCGATGAATTGGTAAAAACCTTTCATTTTTAGATGTGAAAGTATGAACGATGAAGGTGGTAGTCTAATTGGCTTTTCAGTAGAGGGTAAAAGTTCTATTACCTCTTGTAATCATAAATTAGAACCCGCTTGAAAGAATAGTCTGAACCAAATATTGTTATAAGGGCTGAATCTTCAGTTTCCTCGTGGACTCGACCAGCTCAAATAGAACATTCAAGACGGTACTACACAGGGAGGGATCTATGGGTCTCCTCATCTTTTGAAAAATACATTTAAACCCCTTGTTTTTTTAGAAAAATTCTATGCTCTCCATTAAATTTTTTAAAAATTCCGTGGGATATTTCTCTTATTATATTCAAAAAAAAAAAAAAAGAATGGTTTGACATGTAATAAAAAAAATGAGGATGTGATCAAATAGACGAGTGTTTCTCTGACAAACAAAAATATTTGTTTTTATGAGTTTTATGGCTAATAGAAAAAAGAAATAATAAATTACTATAAAAATGAATTAGAAACGGGGTTGATATCTAATAGTGGTTTTAGACTAATTAAAAAAATAGGATCAAATTCAATAATAAAATAATGTGGTGCTAATATGGAAGTACCAAAAAGAAAAATTTACAAATCAAAATTTAAACCAAACTTAAAAATTTTAATTTGTTCAAATTTAAAAACTTTGTTCCGTTCTTGTCTACAGCGAGTGAAAATCTTAAGATAACGTCGTCACAAGGAATTGCTATATCTGACCGTTCTTGTTGAACTCCACTCACAAGTTTTTAAGTATGAAACCCGAAGCGACAATCACAGAAATAAAGTGAACTTGTTGAACTCCGCTCACGAGTTTTTAAGTACACCCCATTGATGTTTTTGTCGGTCTAGTTGGTACAACAACGATTATTTAAATGATGGATGATAAAACATAAACAAAATTAGGAATCAGAGTATTAAAATTCCAAAAAAAAGGTCATGATTTCATTGAAATAAATAAATAAATAAATAAATAAATAAAGTAAATCAACATCAATCACCACCAACAATTGGAGAAAACCGCCGTATCTCCACTAATTTTGTCACTTTGTTATTTGCCACCATGGTTAAAGACACCAGAAAAACATAAAACCTGTGGATTCACCAACCATCTAGTTGTGTGGGGCTAAGTACCATATTTGCCACCATGGTTAAAGACACCAGAATAACATAAAACCTGTGGATTCACCAACCCATCTAGTTGTGTGGGGCTAAGTGGTGCTTAACTTTTCTATAAAAACTTGTTTGTATGAGTTTTTGGGAAGAGTTTGAATTACCTTTATCAAATTCTTTTTTATAAAGATGAAATTGAACATCAAATTTCTTTCATATTCATATTTAGTATGTAACACATACACATGTAAGATCCACGGATTATAACAACTATTTGTCTAATAAATAATTATTTTGTCCTTGATCAATTAAATTCATATTTATGTTAAGGGGTACAATTGTCTTTTATATCATTAACCCCTTAACTCATCTTCTCAAACTCACTCTCCTCTTAAGTTTGATGAAACTCATGATCATGAGTTTAATATTCGGATCAACTACACGCTGGGTTTGAGAACCTAAGATTAAATTTTCAATTCAAACACGGAGTTTGACGGTTTTTTGGACTATTTTCTCCAAACTTATCTGATCATGCCACCTTACACCCCTTTGCCAAATAACCCCTAAGTATCTTGCTTAAAACCTATGTGCCAAATTTAATTTACGGAAAGTAAATTGTTGAGTTTTTTTTAGTGATTTTATAGGATTGGAATTCGACTATGATTCGTGTTCTCCTTGTCTACCCTGCTCTAGCAAGTAAGGACTGCTATGGTCCGTGGCAGGTATTCTACATCTAGTCGTCTCTCTTATACCCTTTTAAATTGACAAAAAAAAAAAAATCTTTGGTCCATATTATTCTAAAAACTCTTTCTCTTCCCAAAGTTTAGCAAAACCCATGGCCCATGGTCTCAATTCAATATCCTTAAAAGTAAAAAAATGAAAGAAAAAATTGAAGCCAAAAATTAAAAATTTAAATATGTTATATTCTTCTAATTTGCATGTCATGTAATGTAGACTTGCTTTTGGGCCCATTTGGAGTTGATTTTTTTGAGAGCGAAACAGGGATTTAAAAAATGAAATAAAAAAATCAAAGTTAAAAAAATTATTGAAATTGTTTGAAGTGTTTTCGAAAAATCCCATTTTTTCTTGAAAATCCTTGAATAAGTCTTATTTTTAGCTTTTCTTTGATACTAATAAAAACTATTTTTACTCAAAAAACTTGAGAAACGCTGCTCACTAAGCCCTATTCCAAGGGGATTAGACTTTTTATGAGCATCTCGATTAATCCGCTTTTAGGTCCGGTTAAAGATAAACAATCCACACCGAGATTAAAGTGTTCATGAGAGATAAATTTCTCGTGACCCGATCCCAAGGATTGTATTTCTAAGATTCGAATTTAGAACATCTAAATATACAACTTGTTAATGCTATCACTTAAACTACCCCTTAGAGTTATGGAATAAGTTTTTGATATTCAATAACCCTTGTTAAAAAATAATGGCTACAAAAAGTGATTACAAATTATTTTTTGTGAAAATAAATTTTCCGGTATTAGTGCAGCATAATGTTTGCAGGGTGTGTACGTAAATATTATAAACTTGGAGGGGCAACTTTTTAAAGATATCACAATAAAAATAAGTGAGAGAATCCTGAAACAGAATACGGAAAGATATCACGAATCATGCGCAGTTCTCTGGCACAGATTACTTGTGCCCCAAGCCTACTCTTTTATATGCCAGAAATACCCTCACCGCCTTACCGTAATTATACTCCAGACCATAAAACCCCACACCGCTATATATAGAGCTTGTGTGCTGCAAGCCCAGAACTCTCTTCTATGTACGCTCTCTTCGGGTAATTGACGTGTTTCGCCGGAGTTGGCGAAATAGGCTTCAATTTGACGGAAAAGATGGTGGATAGCAGTGGTGGAGCAGTCTTCCCGGTGGTGTTCTTCGACGGAGAGCGCGAAGTCGACATCGGTAATGTTTTAGTCCAACCTACTCTCGATTTCAAGAACTTCCAGACGATTCTGAGTCAGAAAATTGGTATATCTCCGAATCAGATTTCGATATACCTCTTCGATCGGGCGAAATTGTGGCCGGAGGATCGGCGGAAAATGCCGATCACCGGTAAGGCGAATTTCTCGCTGATCGCTCGCGAAAGGGATTGTTTCTTTTATGTTGTGTTGAAGCGATCCAGAAGAGGCCGAAGGCGAAAATCGAGCGATAGTGTAGAATTCGGCGATTTCTTGCCCGAAAACAAATTATCTGCTTCATCAGAAAATTTCTCTCCGATGCCAGAAAAGTTGTTTCTTCTCCGGAGAAACCAATCGCAATTGAACAGTCCACAAATTTCAGGCTATGTCTCGCCGTATTACAATCAGATTTCGTCGTCGGAGTTGATGAATTTGAATAATCAGTTACAGAATTTGCAGATTCAGAGAGAAAATCAGGCGATGATAAATTCGAACTTTTCTCCCAATTTAAGTCTGAATTTCAATTCCAGGTTAAATTCGAGTCAGAATGTGAATCTTGATTTGAATTCTTTTCCAAGAATTGAAGACAGTTACTGGGATTTGAACAATCGAGGTTTGTGTTTAGAGTGCACTGATTCGAAGAAGAATGGAAGAGTAGCGTCGTTTCACCATTGTGCGTACGACGTCGTGGTGAAAAATTTTAGGACCAAAGCAGGGCCGATTGCTCGGCCGTCCAAGGCTTCTCGCTATTGATCAATTGTTTTTGGATTGACGGATTTCTGAGTTTGAGCTGGAGCTCTGTCACAGCTTTGATCATGTAATTGTTCATTGCTTGGTGTGAATAGACTATAGGAAGGTAATCAAGGGTTGCTATGTGCAGCAGTGTGGCATATGTCAGAGCAACGTATACCATGGATTGGGTAAGTAGCCATACTAGAAGGATACGAAGATAGAATACAGTTAGTGGTTCATAATTTCATATACTGTATATGATAATATGCCGTTTGACAGACATGCTCTTCGGAGATGCGATGGGTTTGGTAGATCAACAACCACTGGTGGTGGTGGTGGTTTTGTTCTTTTGGTGGGTTTGGTTCACCACCTCATGATCATTTGAGAATTGTATATTTTTAGAGTGGAATTCTAGTCTTTTGGTTTGGACATTGAATTCAACTGGAGATTGGTGAGAATTATATTTTATTTGGGGTTAATACTTGTTTCCCGACTATGCACATATTATTTGTTAGAAAATATTACTTGAACGTAATTGTGGGATATATTTACCATTGAAACTTACGGCTCTATTGAATTAGGTTCCCTTACGATTACTCTTATTTGCTTCTTCATGGAATCTATGAGATTTTGGTCAGGTATGTTTCACATTATGCTGAAAATTGGCCATTCTTTATTTCCTTCATAGGTCATAGGTGGTGGGCTAAACTATGTTTGATGCATTTGGCTTGTGAATAACTTGAGAATTTTTCAGAGTGTAGTTTTACTTCTCAGAACGAATCAATCCATCCCTACTATATTGTGCTTTTTTTGTCTTGATTATTAGTGATGAAATTTTTATTTTAAAATTTGTTCACCTCTGTCAATATTTATTAATTTCGAAGAAAGTATGTTCCTTTTTTAATCTATGGAAGGAGCACGTTAGCTATGAATTTGTGTTTGAATCCTTATAAAGTAGTAATGCTTTGCATCTCAAATTGTTTACCAAAAAGTATGTCCCAAATGATGAAGCGCTGTCCATCACTTTGGATGGATCATATTTCCTTAATTTAAAAGGGGGGCTTTATTTTATGTGAGATGTAAAATATCACATCACATCACAAATGATGTGCCTTTTAGTAAGTTGATTAGAACATCTTTTACACTTGAATTAAATAAAAAAAAGGTGGGATTATTTTTATTTCACAAATATTTATTTTCACCACATTTAATTTATTATTATCAAACTAATAAATCCATCGTGTTAATAACAAAATTTATCACATGTTCTATACATTATTATATCTTCACACAATTAGGATTTTATTCATTATCTCATCTCATACATTCACAAAACACTTTTTCAATATGAATGTCTTTATATAAGTTAGTATTAATTATCGATTTAATTTTTTGTTTGATTTCATGTATATTGTGTAAAATTTTATTATTTTTGTTGTGTATTAATATTTATATCAAGTTTAATAATTTTTTATTTAAAATTTACGTGTGTGTATCTATTTAAGAGGGAGTGCATTTCCATCCGCATTGGTCAATCTGGCATTTAGTTAGAAATCTCAAGAACCCATTTTGCTAAAACTGTATTTTTTTTTTGAATTATTGTTGTAAAAAGTGATAATAAAGGTTATTTTAATAAAAAATTATTTCGTTTGACAGGCTTGTGTCGTTTGTGAACTAGCTTTTTTGAATTAAAAAGCTTGTTTCGTTTTTAAGTGATAAATTTATTTATTTGTTTTCTTGATTTCGTCATTTCTTGTTTTATTTTAAGTTTTGATAAGACTTTTTTTTCTTGTTTATTAAAGGGGTGTGTACAGTATGAGATAAACTTAATTACTAATGAAATCAGTATAAAAATGGTAGATTTAATAGTTTAATAATAAAATATTAAATGGGATGAAAATAAATATTTTTATTCCCACCCAAAAATACGAAGAGAAAGGGTTTCACCTAAATTATTGTGCTACAACTTCAATGGTATACCAAATAAAGAAGTTCCTTCCTCCCCATCCATACCATTTTAAGAATAAAGAGAGAGAGTTGTTAAATAGATAAGGTGATAACACTACAATCTTTCAAGTCATGAATTTAACAAGAAAGAAAGACAAGATAGATAAAGCCAAGAAAAATCTATTCAATAAGGTTGTTCAAACAACGGAAGATGTTTATGCATGTGTTTATATATGGAACTTGTTGTAAGGAAGATGCACTTAGAATTGGTTCCTCTAAATGGTACCATGGTAATCTAATTAGGCCTGATTGAACACGATTTGATTTTTTAAACTCATTCAAAAATGGAGTTTAAAAAGGTTTGATATGACTTGTGAAATTCAGCTCATTTATATGTAAAATAATCAAGTTATTCAGTCTTTGTTCATTTTAGGTTCAGATTTGATCCGTTTTGAGTTTGATTCGGACTCGACTCATTTTTTAAACAAGACAAATTTAAACAATTTTTTAAATTCATTTAAAAAAATGAACTTAACAAACTCGAACTCCCAAAATTGTAGTGAATTATCAGTCCTAGATCTAATGATGTTACATAATGAAAACAAAAGGCCGAATAAAAGCTAAGCTTTCTTTGGGACAGGAAGGTCCACGGACAGTTCATTCGTCAAATTGAAGAAAACAAACCACAACACTCTGGATATTCCCATGTTGACACACTTCAATTTTACTGTGTGCGTGTAACTGAAAAAGTGAGATCTTTTTTAATATATATTTTTTTGTTAATTTTGTTTTTAATGGATCCATTATCATATATTTATGTGACACTCATCTATATTAATAATTTATGTGTCTATATTAGTAATAAAAGTGGCTTAAGTGAAATTTTTTTAATTTTTTTATTTATCCTTAAATAATTCTATAACTAGTAATTGCCCGTGCCTGAAGGCACGGCGTAACGAAATCAAGATAGTGTCACTCAACCTAAAACTTGAAGAATTTTATAATACCTAAAGACTCTTTGCAACCTAAAATAACATGTCAATTTGAAATCAAGATTGTCCATACTAATATCCAGAAATTTTTTCTAAAAATAAGAATCCATAAAAATATAAACATGTTTACAGAACTTATCACCACAATAATTAATACATACTCAATCATCAACACTTATCTAACCACTAAAATATCAAGCTAATCCCTACTAATTTCAAGAAATTTAGGCAAAATTTCTTCTAAAAATAGAAGCCCAAAAAAATGTAAACCTGTCTATAAAACTTACAAAAATTCACCATACCACCACAATAATTAATATATACTCAATCATCAACACATATCTAACTTGTTTAGTAATTGTCCGTGCCTAAAGGCACTATGTAACAAAAAAATATCACTATTTAATAAAAAAAATTTTAGCAAAAAAAATTTCTTTGCTTTTCTTTAATTACATAATTTAAAATCAATCTGGGTCAATTTATTGTTTAAAAATTTCAACAGGATCTTAAAAAAAATAGTAACCAATAAAACATTTTACAGGCTCAATAAAACAAAATAAAAATAAAAAATTGAACCTTTTATTGGTTATTTGTTTGCCACAATTTATACTATCCAACAAAATTGACCCCCAAGAACAACAAAAAGACATTCTAGTGACAATTATATCCTCATAATAAAACACCACAACCGATACTAACCACCGAAATAAACACCACAACTTAAAGTGTCATCCCCATTTTAAAACACCAACATCACAAAACTAATTATAACATTTAAACATAATTGGTTTCAAACACACTGTTTAATTTCAACGAAAAACAAACCTTGAAAATAGTTGAGTCAGACTAATCATAAAAATTCAATTGAAGTACACTCAAATTCGTGTTAATACTACTTAAGAATTTAATCTCAAATTGAAAGGGCCCTCCTAAAATACCTGAAACATAATTTGACTCAGTTATAATTTAGTTTTGATACAAACATACTTAGTTATAAGAGAAAATCACCAAAAAACTACCGACGAATTTAATGAGGACATGAGTGGGTCAATCAAAGACAACCTGTAAAATTGAAAGCAAATTTGAACGCGTTAGCAAATAGTAGTAGGCACCATGAATTAAGAAAATATAGTAACAAACATGATGAGTTTGACAAATTTAATGCATACGACGCAATGAGTAAGAGAAATGGTAGTAGATATGGTAAATTAGAAAAATAGAAGACACCATGAATTATACAAATTGAACACATTAGATACCATGAAGTTCTCTCAAAAATTTCAGCATGGGTTATGTTCAAGCATAAAAAATCTCAGTATGTGTAGGGATGTGCAAGAGTTATGTCTCCAAGTTGATGGCAAAGTTTGTTTGACATGTTAGATACCACCGAAGCATCTATTTTTTTTTGGGTCATGGTGATTGTTGACAAAAGAACTCATTTGCAATACATCCAAAAAAATTCTAGATTTAAACAAAAAAACTTTGGAAACGCCAGAATAAAAAACCCAAACCCAAGTAGTCGATTTTTTTTATCACAAGTGTGGAATTTCTTTTGGAGAGCAATAAAAAGGAGAGCAGTAGAAATATAACTCTAGAAGGAGTGCATGACGGTGGATTTTGTTATCCTGGGCTCTATGTCGAACACCTTCGATGTGTCCTCTGTGTGTGTTGAGCAACGGAGAGAGATAGAAACAGTGAGACCAACACCGTACATTAATAAGCACCTATAACTTATTTGACATCAAACAACATAGTTAATTACCTGCAATTTCAATTGATGCACCTATAGGACGGCTATTTTCCATGTTCCAACTTCAGAAATCTCTATTGATATTTTCCTTGCAAATAAAATTAAAAAAATAAAAGAGTAAGAAGATAGAGACATGAGTTTGAAGTACAATGAGAGTTTAAATATGCCTCAAAAAATTAGGTACCAACAATGTAGTGGTAATGGACATTTAAACCACTAAAAATTAAATTGCTGTCAAATCAAGACCAACAAAAAATAGACACTAAAGATATCCAACAAATGAAGATTAGAGAAGAGTAGAGAAGGACAATGAGGCTCACCTCAACAGAAGTAGAGCAAAAATAACAATTTCAAAGGTTACTATTAATGTCGCAGAGTATAAAATTAATGTCAAGGGTCAAATAATTGTTTACAATTCAGGATTTCGACATACCTTAGCAATAAAATAACAAATTGTAAAACCCATAATAGTTCCCTTCAACATTCATTTTGAACTTGATAAACGATTTTGAATGTGCTCAAAAATTAAAAAAAAAAATTCAACCTGATGAAAGTGCGAGAAGCAAACATCACTAACCTTTCTCCTTGGGTGGAATGGACTTTGGGTCCTCCAGTAAGGAACAACTCTTGCCAACTACATTCAAGCAAAAATTCGTTTAAGATAACAATCTCAATTAATTGCATGCATGCTTATATTGTACTATTATATAGTGACAATTAAAATAGAGTTGACCTAATAGAAATCATTATAAGAGATACGGGAACTAACGACTATATAGAGACCATTGTTCCTTGATGGTCTCCAAACAATACTAAACCAAATAACCAATGCACAATAATCAACTTAATTTTCCTTACTACCAATACCAAAAAACCTTCATCGTGATTCAAAAAGCTAAAAGAAATAAAGGTTATGTTTATCAATGTTCGGCCCAAGGATTATTTTCTTACAAAAAGTTACAATAATGAGAGGAATAAAATAAGGTAAGAATCACCGAGACTTTTTACATCTAACATGCAGTTAAAAGTACCAAGAAATGAAAACAATGAACCATACTACTGAGTCTTTCTACTTGACTGCAAGTCAATTGAAACGAAAGGCTGAGAAAAGGTTCACCATGCTTTTGATATTGCTTCTATTGTCTTTCATCCACTTTCATCTTGGCTGCTGTGGGGGCAACTTTTAGGCTTTTAACAACCTATTGCTCCCTTTTTATTTAAAACAAACTGTTGCTTTTTAATGTCTCGCAATGTCAACCCATTCAATTCAAAAAAATGTTAATAATTTCTAGTTTTGTTACAAGTGTTTTTTCTCATGAAGATGTCACATATCTTGAAACGCGTTAAATTCACGTAAATTAGAATTTATTTCAATAAATTAAAATATCTATTAGCTGGTATGAGCTGCTAGAACATCGTCTATAACACATAAGAGAAATTCAATGACACTCCCTATAACAGACTCAATCAACAACCACCATTTCACAAACTAAGTGACAGTCGCATTGCACACCTAGAATACAAATTAGGCATTGCAAATAAAAAAATTGCATAAATAATAAATAAAATCAAAATCGATATTTTTGGAACTAAACGATAAACAAATGCCACAAATGATGCAATCCAAAACCATCCATTGAAGCACAAACAAAACTAAGATCCTTGATTCAGGAGCAACAACTATAAAGAGATTCAGCTGCTGCATTTTATAGGTTAGGGTCTAACATGAGAGCTGAATGTCTGGCTTTTCTTGATAGCCTGAAACTGATTATGCAGTATGGCTTGGGGAATTCTCAGTTTTTATTTGAATCTGATTCACATGTGTTAGTTCACATGGTGATGGGGAAGGCAGAGGTTCCTTGGAGGCTTCAGAGGATACTTGAGGAGACATGAAGTTTGCTTAAGGGAATGCAGTATCAGATGAGTCATTGTATTCAGGGAAGCTAATGTTGTTGCTAACTTTCTGGCTTCTTATGCTGTTAGAACTGGGTGCATTATTGACTTTTCAGTCAATGGTATTTTGCCACTGGATGGAAGGTTGATTCTACATCAGGATCAAATCAGGATTCCTACTACTAGGGGGAGGAGGGTAGTATGTGAGTGTCAGGTTGATGTAGATCCTGGATAGCAATCTGCTACTGCATCAGGAGTTGAGTGAGGATTTTTAGAATGTATAGAGGGTGCACTGGAGCTGTTTTTATTCAGCAAAAAGGTTGGTGAGGCATGGTTTTTTTATGCATTTTGAATGTTGGACAGGTGGTATAGTAATATGGCTTTAGATCCTTTGAAGGATTAAAGCCAGCTCTTTGCAAAGCAGAGATACAAGTATGATGCTCATGTGTCTGTTATGTTGAATTCTGTGTTGAACAGTGTGTTGCTGATTTGGAAGTGTTGTCAGAATGGATTGTGGCTTGGTTGTGTTGATCTATGGTGGTCAGCAGGATTGAGTGCATGATTTGGAAAGTGGTGTAAGGTTCTAAAGGTCTAGGGGCAAAGGTTTGAAATGATGGTGCTGTAAAATGTAAAGAGGAGTAGGGCATTCTGTCTGGTAAGGTGGTGTTAGGAGGCTAAGGAGCTGTTTGGCAGCTGGGCAACTGGACATGGCCTTTTCAGCTTCAGGGTGCAATCTGATGCTGTAGCAGATTTTCCCCAACTGGGTCTGAAAAAGCAGCATGTGAATAGGAACAGTCAAACGTTTTTTGTCTGACTTAGCAAGGGAATTCTGTAACAGTTATTTTTGGTTTTTTTGTTTTCTGTTCAAATAGGGATTGTTTTTTTGTTAAAATAGTTTTTGTCTTTGCTTGTTGTAATTTCGAGGTTTAATAAATAAAAAATGTGCTCAAACCTAGTTTCTTTAAAAAAAAAAAGGTTGCCTCATCCTCCCAATAAGCCTTAGATCAAATATGTTTCCAAACAACTGGTGAATGAATCTCTTTAAGATAACCCCGCTCTTCCTGTCAGGGTTTGTTTATTAGAATAGTAAGCAATTCAATAATTCAATCCACATAATACCTAAGAATCATAATTTTATTTTATTCTGAATTCCTAACAACTTGATAGAAGAATTAGATATACACAATTAACACATATCAAAAAGGTAAATCACTATGTTGACTAACACTATGAAACAATGCAAGCAAACAAAAATTAATTTCCTGTAATAACACCACAAACATTTGGCCAGAGAAAAAAAATTACGAATTTTAAACAATAGGTATGAAAGCACTAAAACTTGCAAACACCCAATTGAGATTAGAGATAATTGAGGAAAGATAAATATCGCCACAGTCGCAGATTCAATCATCTAAAGAGCCCTGGGTCAATGATCAAAATAACAACCCATAACAAATCAGAAAAATGGAACACAAAGTATGGGTATCATTCCTTTCCCATGAACAAAGAACCAGTAAAGCATGAAAGTTTGAAACTATTGAAATTATAACAAAATTCACTTTCGTGGTGTACCTGACTCTCGGGATCCTTGAGTATAAGCATAATATATAGATTTAACCAATGTCATTAGCATATATACAAATTTGAATTGTAGGCATAATCAAAAAGACCATAACGGTGCCTACAAATCTAAAAGGTAGGATGTACGCAAACAACCAAAGCAACCAAATTTAAAACATAGTGGATGTAACAAAGACTTATGAATTCATTCAATTGAATGGTGAACTAATGAAACTAAGCAACGGTTACAATGTACAATGTAATGAATTGACATTATAATGTATGCAATAGTGTTGCACATATGGAGCCATCAACAACACTACATCAACGAAGACATTCATTTCAATCAAAGTCAATTCAGTGAAGACATACCAAAGTGAATGGAGAACAAAGGCCAAAAAACAAACCCTATAAAGATAGAGAAAATAAAGGTCCACAAACTATAACTTAAATTATTAAAATTGAACTCAAGCAAAAAAAATCAAAATAGCCAACAAAAGTTGAATCCCCGCACAATAATTTATATCCATAATAAAACCTTGANTGAACTCAAGCAAAAAAAATCAAAATAGCCAACAAAAGTTGAATCCCCGCACAATAATTTATATCCATAATAAAAACTTGAACCTCCACTAAAAAATAACAAAAAGTGCATTCTATTAGCATTTACAGTCAAATAATACCGAGTGATGTTCTGCTTATCAATCCTTTACTATGCCCCTATTGCAACAACAAACAATACAAAAAACAATCCCTCCAATTGAAAAAAAAATTCCATTGCATAGAAACATTATAAGGGCTACAATCAAACCATCAAATACTTTGCATACCTGCAGATTTGGGTAAACACCTGAAAACATAAAAACTAAAATTTTTCTCAAAAAATGCATTCACCCACATATCCATATGCCCAAAACTAAAAATAAAGAATAAAGAATATAATTATCAATTAGGACTTTAGATTCAGTGTTTGAGCCCATGAATCAACTATTTATTACATAGGAAAATTGAGAGAATAAAAATTAATTTGGAATTGAGATGTTCATGGGTGGGTGACTAAGGGGTTGGACAGGTACATAAGCAGGCAACTCCAAGCAGATAAAGCTAAAAGTACTTTCAAAGGTCCGGAAGCACCAAAAGTTAACAAACAAAACTGAGTATCTTTGTCTAGTACAACAGATTAATGACAATAAGCATAACCACCGCCTTGAAGTAGCTTAAAGTGCAACAAAATCCAAACCCAAAAGAAACAAAGACATAAATAATCAAACTGAAGTACCAAAAAAATTCTACTTGCCTTCAAAATGCTTTTACCCCTAAAATTTGTTTCTCTGTATGTTTGAGCACATCCAAATGATTGAATTTTTTGAATGTAGGAACTATTTTAACATAGATGTTGAATTTAATGAAATCAAAGACCATGACAGAGGCCTTAAAGGCGCAAAAGAAAATCTGGAACACTGATGAGGATAACTATGTAAGTTTGTAATAAAACTTTTTTGTTGTCTACCTCACTCTTACTTCATTCATCCCACGTCAAGGCTATAAAATCAAAAAAATTTTAAAAATTCCCTCTAATAACAGTCTTGTAAACATTTAAACCTGTATATAATTTTTTTTTAGTTTCATAACCACACCCTAAAAGAGAGAAATAAAACACTTCTAAGAGTAAGAAATAAAAACAAACACTATCACATGTGTTTAATATCATCATCCACCAAAAGAGACACCAAGATGAACAACCAACATAAGGAGGAATTGAATCTAATTTTTTTATTTTTCCACTATGCTTCAAATATATGTGTTTGAATTTTCTGGTAAATTAATAATTGTTATGTTCATTGCATAATAGGGCTAAATGCATTAGTATCAGAACCAATTTGATCAATTAGCAGGCCCACAGAGATTTGTTTGGAAATGCAAGGGTACCCTCCTACCCACATACATCAAAAAGAACAATTATAGGTGACTTATGTCCTCTTTTGGTGACTGCAGTCAAAGATCTCAGGGTTCACCATCTACATTTATATGTATGCTTTTAACCATTTATATCTATGTACAAAAACTACATAGATATAAATGGTACAATTTTCACCAAGTCATTAAACGGGTACAATTTTGGAGTCTCATTCCATGTACACACGTGGGGAAGAGACTTCTTAGGCTTCTTCCTCTGCTGCTTGTGAAGGTCGATAGCACCTGGAATCTTAAAAATCACATCATATTTGTTTCCTATAAATAGAAGTACACTGATTATTTGCCTACAGAAACTACATTGATCGTCACTAAAATAATCCAAAGGGGACCTTGATCTTGTGTAATTTAGTGATTAAGCTAGAAATGAGAATAGCACTATGGTTCTCTTTTAGCTTTTTGATTAGAAGCAATTGCCTTGTTCTTACTGGCGTCACTCCATAGTCCCTTCAACATGAGATGTGATGTACATAAACCAGCAAATACAAGGTTCTTTGCTATAAGTGGTATCAAAACACAAACCACAAACAAGCCCAGTCCATAAATTTGAAGTGACAGAAATTGAGAATTGGTTCCAGATTATGGGTTTATCTCACCAGTAATCAAGCAACATTCTTAGCATAAGTAATCAAGCAACATTCTTTGCTATAAGTGGTATCATAAGTTCTTCTCTTGTAGTAATGAGCATTTGAGATCACAGAGAGCAGATCTAATATAAAAGCACGTCCCCTCTGCAGGTGATACAAAAACCAATAGTAATTGGAGCACATCAGCAGTTATCTTCGGTAAGCAATGACTGTCATACGTCACAAATAATACCGTCCAACATGGAAACAAATCAAGGATGCAAAGAGAAAACAACAAAGACTTCTAAAGTTTCAATAAGTAACCATTAAATCAAAATATATTTCTAAAAAATTAAAGCAATAGTAACAGATCAATGGTGTAGCAATTACATCCACGTTTTTCTCATTCCACTGCTCAATGGTGTAACAACTAATCACTTGCATTTCATCAAACAGGTTATGTGCAAGAAGGGGGTTGGGTTTGCTGCTTCAAATCTATGGTTGAGGGTGTGCGAAGTGTGTATCGTCAGAGTTGGTGGTGGCAGTGATGGTTTGATATACTTCTTGTTGTGGTCGTTGTTAGTCTCATTCTGGTCATTGGTCACCAGTGGTCTGGTGTAGAGTGATGATTTTCGCATTACTGGTGACGGTTAAGGAAGGGGGGTTTCGAGGCTGAGAATAGTGAGAGAGGCGTGAGAGATAGATGGGTCTCTAAGAGATATTTGACGAAAATCTCAATAACATACAGAGATAAGAATTACATCACCTAGATCTAACCTCAATCACAAATTCCTAACTAATTCCTAAGCAAAACACGAATTTTCAATCACAAATTCGCAACCCAGAGACTAAAAACAGAGGATATTCGTGCATATACACACGGATATACGACAACCTCCCATTCAACAAAAACTCCTATCTCAAACGAAAAATATAAGCATAATACATACACACACAAAAATTTGAATATCGAAAGCGTACCTGAAACAGAGGATCTTCTCTGTCTGCCTTTCTCCTCTCCTTCTCTATCTTTGCCTTTTGAATTAAGCAAGAAGACGCAAAGGAACGACAAGGAGAGAGAGATTCGTGTGTGGTGGGTCTGTGTTGGGCGTGTGTGTGATTGGTCTGGGTTTGTTTATGTGTGGGTGATGAGTGTGTAGAAGAGGGCAGAGAAGAGGCGGGGGTATGATGGGTGTGTGTGAGAGATGACTTCGGCAATGTTCCTGGTGGTGTCGCTGGGGCGGTGGTGGTGTTGCTGACTTCGGCGGTGGTGGTGGTATTGCTGGCAAGAAGAGAGAGAGAGTGAGATGGCCGCTTGACTGAGGCCATTTGACAATGAAGTGACTGAGTGGGTCATTTTTTTGAAAATAATTATGGGTGAAAAATGTAAATATTCATATCCAATTTTATATTGGGGTTAAGTTGAGTTGGATGTGATGATTGAGTTGGGTTAAGTTGAATGAAATGGATTCAGGGGGGAAATATATGGCTTTTTGAATTTGAATGAGATATATTGTGAGCCTTTGGATGTTGAAACCTTTGGATGAATGGAGACAGTCCGATCGGCTTATTGAAGCCCCGCTCTGTTTTATATTATAGATGTCTAGGGTAAATTATATTCATACCCCTTGACATTTGTTTTTATTACACAAACACCCCTCACTTTTCAAAAATTACACGGACCCCAATAGTTAAACGGAGTTAACTATCTTAATAAAAAGACTATTTTGCTCCTCTATTTAATACAAACTCAAACCTAAACCCTAAGTCCTATCCCTAACCCTAACCCTAATCTTTGTTGTCATCTACACATCGCGGCCAACTCTCTCTCTCTCTCTCTCTCTCTCTCTTTATATATATATACTTGCCCGAAATCGCAAAAGAATTTGTGAAATTTGTCAGCCCTCCCCCATCACTAGCAGCACTCTCCAGTAACCACCCCACCCAAGCAAAGAACATTGACAAAAATAGAGAGAAAGAAAGAGAGAGAAATCGAAAGGATCTAAAGCTTAAAAATATGAGAAATCGAAATGATAACAGTGATTTTTTGGCTTGGATTTTGACAACAATGGTTGTTGGGTTATGTGGGTGGTTTGGTTGAGAAGGTGGAAATGGAGGTGGTGGAGAAGAATGTGGTGGGGTTTTGCTGGACTATGATGGTGGTGTGTGTGTTGTGTGGTTGTGGAGATGAAAATGGAGATGGAGGTGGTGGGATTACACTGTTACTGGACAGGGGGTAGTGCTCTAATTCAATTGTCCAATAAATTTTATTTTTCACATTGCATATATGAGTCCGTTAAAAATATGTATCTTTTTTGATACGAATAAGTTGATTAGAGATGATTTTTACATTTAACACGTGAATTTATACTTAGTTTTATTAAATAATCATCAAATTACATCATATGTTTATATATGTTTGTAGGTACGTAATACATATCCAAATTCGCTAAAAACTAAATATTTGAATATATCTAATAAGGGAATAAGTGTCACTTTGTTTAACCGTCCACTAACAAGAGACTTTTTGATCCAATAAATTGATTAGAGAAGATCTTTACATTTAACACGTGAATTCTTACTCAATTTTATCAAATAATCATCAAATAACATCATACGTTTGTAGATACGTAATGCATATCCAAATTCACTAAAAAATAAATATTTAAATATTTATATAATAAAATAACTAGATTTATTTGTCTTAGCTATATACAGTTCAGATCAATTGATGATTATTGATCTAACGGTCCTCGTGCCAAATTTTTCTAAGACTCATATCTCTCATCTAACTCTCTCTTTCTCTCTATCTCATATTAACTAATACAAAAACTCCTATCTCTCATCTAATTCTATCTCCCTATCTCATACTATAAATCTTTCTCCTTGCCTCATACGAACCTCTCTCACATATCTCACACGTCTCTCCCTCTCTCTCACATACGTTTGTTTCTCTTTCAACTCTACCACTTGCCCAAGAACTGAACCCCCAACGACTGCTATGGCAACTACAACTACATCCCAATGTAATTATTGATGACTAGGTCCGCCATCCGGCAGTCGCCACACTCGGGTAACGCTATGTCTCCCTCCTCTTTTCAGTCTCTCCCTTTCTCACTGTCTCTCCAAATTAAGGTTTAGCATTATTGTTTTCCTCTATATACATCATTGATTTTCCTTTCCCTTTGTGTTAGGACTTTCGAAGCCATGGATAGATACCAGAAAGTTGAGAAACAAAAGCTCGAGTCACAACTGACTCCTTCAGGTACTTTGGTTTCTTAGGTTGTCTGGTCCTCTTCTATCTTTCATGGGATTTTTTTTTTTTTTTTTGGTTTTCTATTAATTGACATTGATTTTCATGGGTGACATTGGTTGAATTGATTTTTCGTAGGTTAGGATTTCTTCATCATAAGTCCAAGTTCCTGCCAAAGTGGAGTGGAGGTTTGAATTTTTATGGTCGAAAGTGGATGACTTATGGATAATTTCAATTGATGTGAATCATTCAAATTGTTTACTATTTGCTTTAGATCTGTACAATTAGGAGAGGAAAGAAACGTACTAGACAAAATGGTATGAATTTTCGTAGTCATTTTTTGTACATATTTACGTGAGTGATCCCTCTTATGTTCTATATTTTACTGTTTTTGGTATATAGAGATGGAAGATGATGAAGGGGAGAGCCTCTGATTCCTTTTATTTTCTACACGGATTAATGTCCTTGTACAAGAAGCAAGATATCCATTTTGGGGTGGCTTTTATTTTTTTTTTAATTTGGGCTTGATTGTATAACTTGAATAAAGAGTTCCTTCTTTCTTATTGTTCTCATTTTGCAGCTCCTCAGTTGCTAATTGTTGTGGAATTGTGAGGTTGTCTCAAAGAATATTCGCCAGTTGTTTGAAAAAAATTTAGAAATGGATGATTAATAAGCAAAGCTTATCCTGAGGATGAACCCACCTAGGTGCTATTACAAATCTCTTCATCTTTTCCAATTAAAGTTTTTGGTCATGAATTGATGTTCTATGTTTTTGGGTTTTAGTGAGCATATTGGTTCAACTATATAAAGAATCACGATATCCATTGTAAGTTTAATTTCAAGATCTTGAGCATTTGTCAAAGTTTCCAGGGCAAATAAACTAAGTAGTGCTGGAAAGTGTTAAAAAAGTAAACAAATTATTTATTGAAATTTGCATTTGCACATGTGGTGTCTCTGCGTCGAGTTTTTGAATTTTGCACATTTAGTATCAGTCTTTAAACTTTTGATCTCAGACAACAATTGATTAGTTTACTATATCACTGCGAATTCAATCATATTATATCTTTATCTCTCTATTTGCATTTCTTATTCTTAGATTCTTTAAAAATTGATGGTTGTTTGTACATATTACAGCTAAGGTATTAACATATTTCATTCAACTTTTTAGGTAAGTATGATAGTTTTAGTATGGTATTAACATCTTTCATAGATGATATTTGTAGTTATAGTAATACATGATCATTTATTACTATTTTATCTAACAAAAGTAGTGGTTAGTTACAAGGGTTTGTCGGCCACTAAAAAAAATGTGTCTGTGTTTTGGGTATATTTATATGTGAGGGATTGAACATTTGATGATTGAATTTATAATTATGTTGTCATTGGGGTTAAATGGTGATAGTGACAATAAATCAATGAATTTTACAAATGAGCAAAATTGGTTGATTTTATTTATTTTTTAAAGATCGTGAATTTAACTATGTTCTGTTAATATTTGTGTATTTTTGCTTGAAGTATTTATTTTATGGGGTGGATTGAAAATTTGACGATTGAGTTCAAAATTATGTTGTGTTATTAGGTTAAATGGTGACTATGGTGAAGAATTCACGAGTCTTATAAATGAGCAATATTTTATTGATTTTATTTATTACTTAAATATTGTAAATTTTATTAAGTTATGTTAATATTTGCTTCTTTTTTTTTTTTTTGGTATTTATATATATGATGTTGTTTTTGGAAGTTTTTTATATATTTTTATGATAGTTTCATTAATATGGAGGATATGACCGATAATACATTTCGATCATTTTTAAACAAAAATTGGTATGAATGTTTTCAGGTCGTTCTTATTTAATCTAGGCAATTGCTTATGACTTTTCCTTTGTATTATATAGTATCTTTAGGTACGGATAATGACTAGTACATCTATATAATAAGATAGTTAGGCCTTTAAACTTATGAAGGGTATATTTTTTTTCCTAAATTTCAAACACCCAATACACACTTTCTCCTCCAAATTTTACAAACCCAACACACATAGAGTTGCACATACATACACACACTCTTTATATATACACTTCAACTATATACGCACATTATCATCGTTTAGTGTACAATGACTTTAGTCAGAGGTTATCAATTAGCAAGTTGAATTTTAATCCCTTATACATTTCCCAATAAAAAATCACATCACTCAATTTTATCATATGTTCAATCATTTAATATTTAATTAATTTGTAGTTTAACACAACTTTTATTTCATACATTATTCATACACGATAGTGTACACATACTGAAAAAAATTGATCGAGTTATATATTTTAAGAAAATTTTAATACTATTTTTAAGAAAATAATGGGTAGAAATTAATTTTAAATGATGTAAGTAAAGAAATAAATTTTAAATTTGGTATAGTGGGATCAATTTTTTAAACACTAGAATTTTATATTTTATTGTGCCTTAAGGCACAAATTATAACTAATATCTAATAAGGGAACACGTACCACTTTGTGTAACCGTCCACTAACAAGAGCGCAAGTGGACAAGTGAGCTTTATAAAATTTAGTAATCATCATTTAATCTATAATCATCTTCATATAAAAGAGAATTAGTCCAATTTATTTATTTATTTTTAAAAAAGTAAAATAATGGAAGTGCAACGTATGCGTACATCCATTAATTATATATAAATATTCCTTTTTTGGTAGTAGTGGATTATTCGCCAAAAAAATTTAAAGATTAGAAGGGATATTGATTATTTAGATAGTAAGAGTGTTTAAATTTCTGATTACCTGTAATTTTCTGTCCTACTTGATCCTATTGATCGATTAATCGAAAAAATTGGGTAAGAATACGGAAGAATTTTTGATCATCCAATTAAATCAAATAAGAATGCGAAATACTCATCAAATTTCTGTATTCCTAACATATCTTATCCACGTGTATATATAAACTAAAAACTCTCAAGTCCTCGCCTCCTTATGTCACCGCTCTTTGCCTTGAGTTCATAGTATGTGATTTCTGATTTTTTAGAGATTTTATAATAAATGATTTCTAAGATTTTGTATATGATTTCTACGATTTTTTATATAATTGTTTAAGAATCTAAATTATAGAATATGATTTCTAAATTGTTATTGTAATTGTTTTAGATTTTATTGTTATTGGTTTATTGTGTTGCTAAATTGGTATAAATTACTTAATTAAATTGTTAAAATGATTCAAAAATTAATAACTATAAAACATGTTCACCCAATTATTTTGGACGAAATTCAAAAAAAAATATTATATTTGATCGGATGGGATAGATCAAGAAAAATTTCTTCCATAAAACATCATGTAGGAATATAAAAGACCATATTTTTTACCCAGCGTCAACTACTTCATTGGGTTTCTACTACTATGCTATACATGAATTGAGATTCCTATACATTTTTTTTAAACAAACAGATCCTATTAATTTTTTTAAAATAAATGGACCCTATTATATATAGCGGGATAATGGTAAAAATCTAAAAAAATTTAAAATTTTCATGTGTTTGGTTAGCATAAAAATTAAAAATGATAGAAAAAATAATTTTCTTTCATGTTTAGATTTTTTCACAACTAACCACCTTTTTTTTTCTTGTAAAAAATAAAAGAAAATGCAAGAATGTTATAATTCATAACTAATTTTCCATTCTAACTATATTTTTAAAAAAATATTTTATTAGTTATTAATTTTAAAAAATTTTATTATAAATTTGGCTAACCATATAATTTAGTTTAGAGACTTTTGTGTTGATGTTTGTCCTAAAATTAGGTTAGTAAGTATTTTTTATAAAAAAAATTTAACTTTTAATAAAAAATTTATTATGACTTTTTTTTCTTTCAAATAAAAAATAATTTTATTGATAAATTTTTCATACAAACCAAACATATATATGAAAATATATATATATTTTTTTTCGTTTCACTTTTTATCATTTTTAATTTCTATCATTCGTTCTTTCCTAACAAAAAAAACCCCATGCATTTAGGTCTCGTGCATTTGTTTGAGATTCATTATATACAAAAAAAAAAAAAAAGGTTTAAAAATAAAATTATATACAAAAAAAAATTAAATCTTGGCCTTACTATCAACCACTTGTCCTGTGTTTTTGACAAGTAGATATTAGATATAATAATTACATCATATCAATAATATTGATTTAGCATAACTATTTAAAAATAATAATAAAATAAATAAAATAATATCCACTTTCTATAGTGGCGACGGTCATGAATATATTTATGACACAGAAGCGCACTTTAACTAGTCCCATCAAAGTTACTCGCCGTGAACACGTGGTTTCAAAATGAAGCGAGTACCACTCTTTCTTCGTGCGAGAGTGTACCAAGAGAAGAAAAAAACAGGGTAAAACGGGCGAGTAGTGGAGACGAGCGCCGATTACTACGGCCCCCTCAACCCCCAAACTCTTCGTGGCGTGGCGAGTGGTCACGTGACCTGTGTTTTGTACTCTCCATTCTGAAAGACTGACCCCATGGCCTGCTAACTTTCTCTCTCCTCTTTATTCAGAGATAAACCCGTAACGTCAATTTCAAAACACAGAGCTTATTCTCTCTCCTCCAAATCCCGCGTCAGACTCTTGAAATTCTTACATCATTCTCTCTCTGGAAACACACTGCAATTTGTCTCTCCAGATCAATGGCCGAGTTCCCTCCGAATTTGGATGATGGGGAAATGTGGCTTCCCTCCGATATCTTCCCCATTGATGAAGTACCTTCTAAGCTAAAGCCACGTAATTACTCATCTGAGCTCTTGTGCATGGAAGAGATTGCTCAGCGCTTCGCTGTTTTTGCTTCGCTTGAACGTAACCGGACTCAGAGCTTCAATAAACCCCACACCTACTTAGAGTTAGAGGTAACGTCTAATCTTGTGTTTCTCTCACACCCACAAACACCTTTACAATCTCATCTCTCTTTCCTTTGTGAGTAAGCTTTTAGTTTTTGTTTTGCGGGGTTTGCAGAGGTTCAGAGAGCCGGTTCGTTATGGTTCGGTCGGTTCTTTTCCAGGTGGGTATTGTGTTGGCGTGAATGGCGGTACGAGAGTTGGGTATGGTGGTCATGGGTGGGGAAATGGGGGAGTTTTGACCGGTTCGAGACCGGTTTACCAGTATGAGCTCCTGAACCCGGTTCAGTTTCAGGTATTAAAGGGGAACGTAGACCGGTTTGGTTTTCGTTTTGTGAATTGTCTTGTCACGGTTCTGCTTTTCAGCTTCAATTAATGATGCTTCAGACTGGTTTTGTTGGTGGGTTGTCTTATTTTTTGCAGTTTGAGAGTTTCATGGAAGCAAGGGTCAGGGGTTTGCAGAGGCAGCAAGTCCGGTTTATGCAGAACCGGATTATGGGAAGGCGGTTTTTGCCACTTCAAGGAAATGGGATTGGGGTGGGTAATAATGGTGGTGGTGTGTTGAGAGAGTATGGAGGGACTGGTGTGTTTCTTCCCCGGATGGCCACCACCACCACCACCAATGACAACAGTGACGCTAGAAAGAGAAACAGTGAGTTCTGAGTTATTACCTTGTCATTGTTTTTTACCAGGCTATCACACACAAATACAGGCAAAATGTTCATGTTTGTAAACTTTTGTCTGTAGATATGGGTTTTAAGAGCAAATACGTTTGTGGTTATTGTCTGGTGTAGTTGGCATTTGACAGCAAAATTTTCAAATCTCATGTTTTTGGGAGTGTTGCTTGTGCTACATTGCTTCACAGTTTTGTTAGTTCTTGATTTTTTTCCTGAAATGCAACTGAAGTGGGTAAAGTACACTAGAAATCCAGTATATTTCCCAAAAAAGATGGGGGTAAATGGTGGTGGTTTTGTTTTTTCCATGACTATTTCCCTTGGGCAATGATCTGTCCACCCTAATTTTATCATATGGGTTGTTTTCCTCTCGTGATATTTTTAATTCTTGTTATGCAAGTGTGAAACCATATGGCTTTCCTATTGTGTCTTTCCTTTTTCATGGAGGTAAAATCTCAATACTTTAAGACTAATAAGTGATACAATTGTCATATTTTATATGGTGGCTATGTAGAAATTTGGGAAAGTTTTGAAAAATAAAATGTAAGCACAGTCATGAATAAGTGGTCTTTGGTTGTTTTTTTGGATTAGAAACTATTATAGGGATGCTGGGAGGTGAAGGACAAAGTTCAAATCTGCGATATTAAGGTCAACAGTAGGGCGGTGACATTAGGCCGCTGGTTAACCTCAAACGATCTTTGTTCGTTACCTTGAGAATGTTGCTATGATTTGGTCACATCCTTTTATTTTGTTTACTCTGGTTACAATGGATGGTACATTGATTTAAAATATCTTCTGAATCCAAGTATTTTTTGTGAAAAAGTAGAGGTCCAAAGTGTTATTTGGTGAAAATGTGTCAGAGTTGCATTTACTACAAGTCTTCCAGTTTTAGAGAAAGAAACTGAATAGGCTTGTCAAATGTCAATAGCCTTTTATCTTTTTAGTAATGTTGAATTTCAAATCTGCAATTCAAATTTATATTTTAAATAATTAAATAAAAAGGGATTATTGAATCGGTAAGGATAATGGAATTTACTCCTCCAATAGTCCTCCAGTATTTGAGATGTAAATTTGAGTTACAATTTTAAGTTACATTATATTTCCCTTTTTTTTTTTATGCTAAAATTTGAAGTGAGGGTCCTCTGAGGCCCATACTCTGGCTTCTATCTATTGTCTTGTATTGCTTTGAGAGTTTTCTTTTCCATGCATATGCAACTAGCCTTGCCAGTCTTCAGGCTGCAGAAATGCTTTTTTAGGTTACTAAAAATGTTTGGTTGTTGAGCAGACGAGGGAAAGAGAAAGCAAAAAGGGACTTGGAATGGAAAAATAATTTTCACTATTCTGTAACATGATGAATATGGTTCGAAGTATCGGCTGACCCGTTACCATGAGTCTCATGAGCCATGGTTCACAGCTCAGTCGACTCAGCTGAGTCATTATCTGTTGGAGTATAGATAGTCTAGGTTTATTAGGACTTCTTTTCCTAGGTTTATTAGGACTTCTTTTCCCTTTAGGATTTCTTTTTCCTTTTTTACCCTTACTATGATTTTTATATTTTGCCTATATATACGGGGTTTTACTCTTAATTTGAGTATCTCCTTTTACTCACAATTATTTCAAGTTGGTATCAGAGCAAGGTTAGGGTTTGGGGTAGGGTTAGTGTATGGCTCTATCAGCCATACCGCCGAAACCACCCTGGCCATCAACTGCCTGAAAGTTGAATAGGAGAGGTTAAAGTGACGGCGACGTCGCTGTCCGCCTTGATCAAGCCGTCGCTTCGTCTTGGCCCTCGTTTTTGCCCAA
>CAUOFW020002314.1:171814-235342 GCA_963454935.2 Ilex paraguariensis
TTGTTCTTTCTCAGAGAAAGTATGTTTTGGATCTTCTTTCAGACACTGGGATGTTGGGGTGCAAACCGGCATTATCACCTATGATTCCAAACCTGAAGCTTACTGCTGAAGGTGAGGAGTTGAAAGATCCGACAGTTTATCAAAGATTGGTAGGTAGACTTATCTAAGGTATTGTTCTTTATCAGAGAAAGTATGTTTTGGATTTTTTTTCAGACACTGGGATGCATAGGCCATGTCAGCCTCATCTTGATGAAGTTTATCATATTCTTCGGTACCTCAAGTCTTGTCCTGGACTTGGGTTGTTTTATGCATCAGGATCTCAGACCGGTTCTCTAGCCTGTTATTCAGATTCAGATTATGGGGGAGCATGTGATGGTCGATCTACTACGGGTTTCTGTGCTTTTCGAGGGACTCATCTTATCTCTTGGAAGAGCAAGAAGCAGGCAGTTGTCTCCCGCTCGTCCGCAGAGGCAGAGTATCGGGCATTGGCACTTGGCACATGTGAGATTATCTGGCTACGATCGATTCTTGACGAGTTGGGTTTTTCAGTGACCTCTCCATCCACATTATATTGTGATAATCAATCTGCTATTCAGCTCGCTTCTGACTCTGTACTACATGAGAGAACGAAGCATATAGAGATCGATGTTCACTTTCTTCGGGAGAAGGTCAGCAGTGGTCTTGTTACTCCATCGTTTGTGGGGACCAGTGATCAAGTTGCGGATGTTTTTACCAAACCTGTCACTCTGTCTGTTCTTTGGGACTCCGTTGTCAAGCTTGGCTTAGTTGACATTTTTGCGCCTAGCTTGAGGGGGAGTGTTGGAGTATAGATAGTCTAGGTTTATTAGGACTTCTTTTCCCTTTAGGATTTCTTTTCTCTTTTTTACCCTTACTATGATTTTTATATTTTGCCTATATATACGGGGTTTTACTCTTAATTTGAGTATCTCTTTTTACTCACAATTATTTCAAGTTTATCATTAATTCATAGCTGAATCTTTCACCATGTTCAACTTCTTTTTTGATATATCAATTCTTGCACATCACCGGATATCATTCTGCAATGTTACCACGCATGAGTCCAAGTGATTTCCGAGTCAATGGACTATATTTCAACTTTGAATCGTGATTTTGAATCAAATATTTGGTTATTTTAAACCTTGGGTTGTTATTCGACTACCTATCCTAACAAAGTTTTCTTTATCTTTCTGGCAGGTGTGAGAAATAGACAGGACGCTCAATTCTATCCTCAGAGGAATGTCATCAGTGTCAATGTCAGGAAGCAAGAGGAGGGTCATTGTCATCTTCCTCCGGATATGGGATTGCCCCAGTATTGGACCTATTGAGATTCACATCTTTTCTATTTTGTAAAGGGGTCTATTTGTGGTATTAGGATATAGTTCAAATAAGAGCTCCAGAAGGATAGAAGCTGGTGAAGCCATTATTTTGGATTTTGTGTAGAACTTAAGAAAAAGAATATCATAGGCAAACTGGGTTTGTTTTTGCCTTCCTCTAGCTTTGTATGGTTGTGGGTGAATACACTTCTTTATCTGTGAACTGTTTGAGAGGTCCTTTTTTTTTTTTTTAAGCTTTTTGTTTGTGTTATTTAAAGCTCAGGACTTGATTACTGTACTGACAAAAAAAATCGTTACCGTACTTTAAAAAATTTCTACTTTAATGTGTTTTTATATATTTTGTTGGTCATTTTATATCAAAAAATTTATTATTTTTGTAGGTGTTTTTATTATTGTTGTAATAATTATTTTTACCATTTTTTTGGATATCACAACAATAATAAAAATTTCATAAATGTGATAAATAAATGTATGGTACCAAAATTTTCTTTTTCAGGACCAGAGACAAAGCTTATGACTGGACTTGGCAGCATGTTTGGAAGGATATATATATACAGTTATTGTATGTGTTTCAAGGCACATAGTAATAAAAAATAATAAATAATAAATATATTTGTATTTATATCTAAAATTAAATTACTAACATAGGGGAGAGATAAATGAATTTAAACATCGGTTGTAATAGAGGTGAAAGGTGATGGTGGTAGGAGACGGTGATGGTTATGATGGGTAGCAATGATCGTGGTGGCGGTGGTGGTGGTGGCCACGATGGGGGCGGCGGTGGCGATAGAGGTAATGGTGGGACAGTTTTAAGCACTATTTTTTTAAAAATATTTATAAAAAATAATTTATAGAAATACTTTTAAAAAGTCACTCCAAACACACCTTTAGAGGTTTATTTTTCCTATTAAATTTAGAGTGTTAATATTAACCGTTAGATTAACTTTTTAAAAAAATTTAAAGCGGTCTAAATCACAAAAAACAAAAGTCATTTTGTTTATCTTTTAAAATTTAAATTATAAGCTATTTTATTATATAAATATATATACTAGTTATTGTCTGTGCTTGAAGGTATAGAGTAATCAAATTAATAAACAATAAATATATTTATATTTATATCCAAAATCAAATCACAAACAGAGAGAATAAATAAAAAAATTTAAGCTTTGTAGTGGAGGTGAGAGGCGGTGGGCGGAAATGGCAGTGGTAGTGGTAGGAGACGATGATGATTGTGGTGGGTGGTAATGACCGTGGCGGCGACAAGGGCGGAGGTGGTGGTAGCGTGGGCGGTGGTGGTGGCAGTGGTGGTGGTGGTGGTGATAGAGGTAGTGGTGGGGCAGTTTCAAATACTATTTTTCTTTAAAAGTATTTATGATAAATAATTTTTAGAAGTACTTTTAAAAGTCACTCCAAACACTCTTAGATACCTATTTTTTTTTATTAAATCTAAGATGTTAATATTAGTCATTAGATTAACTTTAAAGTAAAATTTAAAGCGATCTCAACCGCGAATAATAAAAGTAATTTTATTTATCTTTTGAGATTTAAATTATAAACTATTTTATTATATAGATATATATATTTTAATAAAAGAGTGTATGAGGCTTGTTGCAAAACAAAGCAGGGGATCAATGACAACTATATGCACGAAGTGGTAACTTTTTTTGACAAGTCCTTGGGAAAATTTTTGGGTCTTTCAATTTGAATAAGACATGTTTTCTTTTAAACTATTATTTTCAAACTCAACAAAGTTTGGCCCGATTAATTAAATGAATCGTTTTCTGTCCAAAAAAACATATTTTGTCAAGTCATAGGTTATAATTATATGAATCATATTTGTTTACTATATCTTTAAAAGTTAATTTTGGTCTATTTTTTTTTACATTATAGTCATTATGCATCTCATTACTTTTTCTTATTCGTACAATAATAAATCTTACGTAAACATGCATGGATGACCATTGATATCATTTTTACTTTTCACTTATATATTCATTTTATTTATGATTTTAATGTAGCGGGTAGTGCCCTCCAATTGAATTACTCATGTATGGTTTTTGTAATACCTTTTTAAGTAGAAAGTAATTTCATTTTTTAAAAAATGATGTCTAGCTTCTATTTGTACCATATAACTAGTACATATGTATACTCTTCTACGCATAATTAAAGATTAAAAAATGAAAAGAAGTTTGGATGAAAAAAATAAATAAAATAAATGAAAATGCATAATCAGAGAAAGTATGCTCAAGATAATGCATTTTTTTTTGTGAAAAAATGCACTATTTAATCATAGCAACTAATGTATACATATTCAAACATTAGAGTATTTATGAGAGATACATCCTTCATGACCTTACACTAAGGAGTTTGAATTTATAGTTCATCTCTGTTAATACTTGAGTTATCTCTTAAGGTTTTTGCTTCCCTTCTTTAGGTTTAGTGAGGGGGTTGTGAAGTAAAAGAGAAATTTCTATTTGTGTTTGGTATAAATGAAAAAGTGAAAGGAAAAGATAAGTGTACATGTAAATTAACTTGTCTATCATATTTGATAGAATATACAAGAACTAATTATAACACTAAATATATTTATATTTACATTCAAAATCAAATTACAAATATAGAGGTGAGAGAAAGAATTTAAACACTGGTTATAGTGGGGATGAACGGTGATAGTGGTGATAGGCGATACCGGTGGTGAGAGACGGTGACGATTTTGTGGTGGATAGTGATGATCGTGGTAGTGGTGGCAGTTATGAGTGGCAACGGTGATGGGTGTTGGATGACGATGATGGTAGTGACGATGGTAGTGGTGGTGGGTGTGGACGACGACAGTGATGGGTGATAATGGTGAGTTGTAATGGTGGACAGTGACAATAGTGGTGGTGGGCGACGACAAGTACTTTTAGACGACAGTGTGATGAGTGGTAGCAAATGACGATAGTGATAGGTGTGGTAGGGGTGAGTGATAGTGGGTGGCGGCAGTGGTGGTCGATGACAGGTGATGATGGTAGGTGTAGTGGGGGTGGGTGATTGTGGCTGGTGACGATGGTAGGCGACGACGGGTGGTTATAGGTGGCAGTGAACAACAATGGTGGTGGCGTGGGTGCTAACGGTGAGCGATGGATAATTATAGTAGTGTTAATAAATATAAGAATGAGATGATGATTGTAATAGTTAATGGCAGTAGACGACGATGGTGATAGGGGGGAAGTGGGGTGAGGGTGGGGTGGTGACGGCTGTAGTGGTGGTGGGATGACAATGGTGGCGATAGCGATAGTGATAATGGTGATAGTGATGATGATTGTGTGGGTGGTGGTATTAGAGGTGATGGTAGAACAATTGTGGTGGTGGTGGTGGTAAGGTGGCGACAATAGTTATGGTGGAGGTGGGTTGGTAGTGGTAATGGTGGTGGCAGTGGGATAGTGGTGGTGGTGGTGGTGGAGTGGTAGTGGTGGTTGTGACAAAGTTGTCAAGGGGGTTAAAAGGCAATGATAGTGTTGGTAATAGTGGCAGTGGGGTGGTGATGGTGGTAGGATGGCAACAACAGTCATGGTGGTGGTGGGGCGACGGGTGAGGTGGCGGCGACAGTTACGACGACGACGATGGTTATGATAGAGGTGGTGACGACAGTTGTGATAGTGGTAATTGTGGTGGGGCGGTAGTGGGATAGTTGTTGTGGTGGGGTGGTGGTAGTGGGGCGGTAAAAAATGCTATTTTTTAAAAAATATTTATGAGAAGTTATAAGTTTTAAAAGTATTTTTAAAAAGTCATCACAAACACACCATTAGGGACTTATTTTTCTTATTAAATTTAAGGTGTTAATATTAGTCGTCGAAGTAACTTTAAAGTGATAGTAGTGGGGCGGTCAAAAATACTATTTTTTTTAAAGTATTTATGAGAAGTTATAAGTTTTAGAAACTTTTTTAAAAAGTCATCACAAACACACTATTAGGACTTATTTTTCTTATTAAATTTAGGGTATTAATATTAGTCGTTGAATTAATTTTAAAATAAAATTTAAAAAGATTTCAACCGTGAATAATAAAAATTATTTAATTTATTTTTAGAATATGAATTATATTTTATTTTATTATATAAATGTAATCTCTCAATACTAGGGCATACTATACCAAAAATCATATCAACTAATGTTTAATCATACTAGTTTGGTATTATATCCAAGTAGAGATTTTATCTCTCAATATAGGCGCATACTATACCAAAAAATAAAAAAACTCCAAAAAAAAATAAACAAAAAAGTGATAAATTCTACTTTTAAAAAGTGATAAGGAACCTAAAAAATGAGTATACTCTAAAAGTTAATAAGTTTTACCCAAAAAAGTGATATATATATATATTTTAATGGTTTGAAATATTCAGATCAATTTATGTGTACTTTATCTAATCCCTTCTTTGGTCAGGTCAAAGACAAACTATCCAAATTGAAATTAAGGTATTCATAAATAATGTCTAACCTTAAAAAATTATCAAAATTTGAATTTAGCTAATTTATAACTGAATAATTAAAAAAATAATGAGTGATACGTTATCCATATTTTTTTTTGGTACGCTAATCAATCCCATCAATGCAAATTTAATAATCATATAAAATCATCACATATGATCAATGGTCACGGACTCACGTGACTATAGAGCTAGCTGAATTTGAGGATGAGTCGAGCCAAACCAGCTAGCCAACCCTTCTCCATTAACAATACAAACAGAAAAGTATATAAACGCCAACACGAAACGTACCACCCCAATTCTCTCTCTCTCTCTCTCTTGCTGAGGTTCAATTTGTGCGAGAAAAGAAGTGTTCGACGGAGAATATTACGAGGAACAGTCAAGAGAATGGGGGTTCATTCTCTGGCAATGGAAACCCTAGCCGAGAGGGCATCATTCATGAGAGAGTCCCTGCACAAGAGCCAGACCATCACAGACAACATGGTCGCCATCCTCGGCTCCTTTGATCACCGCCTCTCCGCCCTCGAAACCGCAATGCGTCCCACTCAGGCACTCTCTCTCTCTCTCTCTCTCACTTTGACATTGATGAAGGAATTTACATACGTAACTTCATGTATAATTATGTGTGTGTTTGTGTGTGGTGAATTGTTGGAGGATTGAAAAGGAAATGTTAGGATTGTAATTGTTTTTGAATGATTTTCTTTTGTTAGATAAGAACTCATTCGATTAGGAGGGCGCACGAGAACATTGATAAGACACTGAAGGCAGCCGAATTTATTTTGGCCCGATTCGATCTTTCGCGACAGGTTAATTGCTTGATTAGTCACTTTGATCTTGTTTATTCAGTCATTATTTTTCTTATGCATGTATCCATGCATATTGTTTGAGGACTAATGTGGTGGATTTGCACATGATCAATTCGAGTCTGGTTATTTCATAATATAGACATAAATACCTCTACACATGGACATACATACAACTACATATGTGTACGTATATGTATACGAGTGTTTATGCATGTATGCAACATGACATGGTTCTTTTTAGGAGTTTTGAGTATGTAATTTATTTGTATTAACGTTGAAATATGAGATTGTGACAAGCCTACTACTTTTAATTCTTTGCTTAGTAATTCAGCTATAATAAATGGGATATATATTTTTTTGGGTAAAGTATGCATTTTTTGAATAATTTAGTTTAGTCCCTAAAATATCAATTTTATTAATTTGGTCCTTAAAGTATTTAATTCATGTCAAAATGGTCCCTATATAATCACGTGTTGGCACGTGATACTATCTGAAAGAGTGACACATCGTCATTTATGTCAAAAAAACTTAATGAATTATTTGATTAGGGACCAAAGTGACACGAATTGAATAATTTGGGGACTAAATTAACAAAATTAATACTTTAGGGACCAAAAATACTACTAACCCTATTTTTTCAGTTTGAATTTAGGAAAACTTATAATTTTTTGTTAAAAATACATATGATGATTCAAGTGTAGTGTACTATTTCTGAACAATTTCTCTCCTGTTTGTGTGTCAATTGTGTGGGACTCTTAAAGTCATCTAACTATGTGAAATCAACTTGTCTTTTAGAGTGTAATCCATTTGTGAAACTAGTTTCAAAGTAATGATGCTTTCATTAAAGACAATCAGCGATGATAAAATCCAGTTGAGTGACAAAATGAATTATAAGTAAAGTTAGCCTCATATTGAGAATCAAAGGTATTATTCCATAGTTGCCTATTCTTCATCTTCTCTGTATTCATGTACATGGGAAACCATAAGTTAAAATCTTTTGTGAGGGTTAACTGTGATGGCTTCTTATGATCGGAAAAAACTGCTAGGCCCTCTTTATGGGTTATCCATGAGGACTACCATAGTGTCTTCTGATATTTTTTAGAAGGTGAATTTGCAAAAAAAAAAAAAACTATTGAACTAGGTGTCATCCTGAGAGGTTGACTAGAATCTGCTTTCATATCTACGTGGACTAGAAGTAAACTATTATGTTCGGTTAAGGTTCAAGTTCCTCTTCTCTAGATTTTCTATATCTTTTGAGCTATTTTATCCTTAATTAATACCCTGTCATTTTATCTAGGCATCGCAAAACAACTTTAAGAGTTACATGATCTGATTCTTCGTGCTTATTTTAACTAATTTTGACTTTTAGGCGGAAGCTACAATATTAAGAGGACCACATGAGGATTTGGAAAGTTACCTAGAAGCAGTTGATCAGCTGAGAAGCATTGTTTCTTTTTTTAGTGGAAACAAAAGCCTCAAAAGTAGCATTGGCGTGGTTAATCATGCAAATAACTTACTTGGAAAGGCTATTCTAAAGCTAGAAGAAGAGTTTCGGCAGCTGTTGACCTCATACAGGTTTGCTGTTTACTGATGTTAACTTTCATTAGTTCATGAAATTTCTTTGTATTTTCTGCTTTTTTATCTCATTCTATGCTGTGTGGACAGTGAACACAACTTGTTATCTGAGTCATTGCTCTGTCTCTACACAAGATAGCAAAATATTTCCAGTCTCTGCATTTAACATGTGTTTTTATAAATGTTCGTTCTAGAATTATAAAATAGACTTGGCCTTGCAATAATTCAAATTTGTATCAGTGAAGATTGAGATTGACTAAGCATGTATGAACTTTTTCTCATAATCTGTGAGGTGTAGTTTGTGGCTGAATACATTCCTCATGAGACATAGGAGCATTGTAACATGGTTGATTCGTGCCCTGGCAATTAGCTTGCAGCCTTAGAAATTTTTGTAGTACGAAAACTGCCTGCATTTTCATTTTTTGCCTTCTGATACAGAGGAATGCAATATGGCATTGCACCCTTCCAAGAGGGAATCTTCTTTTCTTTTCTTTTTTTCTTTTTCTAGAGGATTCTACCCTAACATATGTACTTGTATGTTGATACCTATCCCCTGATCCTAATCTACATCATCCTGACTATATGTTGTATGAAGTAAATTAAAATTGAACTTGTGGTGTGCACACATTAACCACCTTTGATGGAAAAATCAATAAACACCTTCCAGTGGGGCTAGATGATAATTTAGGTATGGAATAGCAACTCTGCCACATATTAACTCGACTTAGCCTTGGTTTCTGTTATGACTATTTGCCATGTCCCTATTTTAGAGAGGAGCCATGTATCAGCAGACATTGCTATTCTCCTGAATATGTTTTTCGACACATCGTACATGCATTTATATCTGGAAACTATAGCTAATTTTGTCTGTCTCATCAACTTTGAGGTACTTGAGGACAGTTTTAAACTTGAACAAAACTTTATGCATTTCCAATTTTGTATTTACCATAAAAAGAAAGAATAGGGAAATTTTTCTTTGTCTTTTTCTTTTTTTTCAAAAAAGTGGGGAAATTTGTTTTGTCATGTATTTTTTGCACATAAAACAAATTATTCATACATACCTGTACGCATTTGTACATGTGTTCATGTTCCTATGTTTAGGTGCACAATTAGAAACAATGGTATCTCCAATTATAGCCCCTCTGGGATATAAAATATATCTCTTCTCACCATCCCCATAGTGTATGAGATTAAGTTAACAAGATATTGTTTTATTCTGTCCATCTTTGTCTCTCTTGGTTTTTTAAATATTTGCCACGTCTGGGTGTTGCTGTCACCTTGAAACCATTTTTTTTGGTATCTGTCTTCAGACACTATACAATGTAATCTTCCCCACAGAGTAGGCATGGTATCAAAGGATACAGGTTATATAGTGTCGCAGCTGTTATGTAACTGAAGTTGCCCTTAGTTTAACAATCAAGACCTGATTTCATGATCTTGCATGTGATTTAAAGAATTGGGTTCAAAACTCCATTTTTACTTCCTTTGTCCATTTCAACTTTTTGAGTTTCAGATACTCCAGAAATGAATATTTCTAAGGTTTGTTTGGAGACTATATTCGCTGAATATTCACATATTATATTTTGTTTTATGAGACAGGTAAATTGTTTCTCATTTGTCTTGGTAGTACTAGAAGTCCAAACTAAGTTAATCAACCATTTTTTTTTTTTACTTCAGACTTCTACTTTAGTTTGTATTGCTTGCATCAACTTTTAATTAGATCTCAGATACATTAGGTTTTCGAAGAGTATATTCTACAATTCTATGTTCTTTGCCATAAATTTAGGATAGACTTTTCTCCATGTGCTTTCCAGCCAGACACAAGCCTGAGAAGAAGTGTTGCTTGTTCCTGGTTCACTGTAGACTATTGGAAGGAGACATCACGATTCACCTTTGGAGGACACTCCCAGTCAAAATTATGCATGATACTAAATGATTCTAAGCTGTGATATTTCATGAGGCCTGGTGCATATTAGGAATTTTGTTGGGTTCATATAATTTATATGCCTTTCAAAAACTAAAAAAGAGTTCTTTTTGCATTTATGCTATTACATATGGGAAATTACTTATTAAGGCCTTGTTTTCTATATTTAAGCTTTTGCCAATGAAGTTTGTACCTCTGGTAAGCTTCAGATTTTGTCATTCAATGACGATGAAGATATTTGGGAGGCAATTGGTATTTTCATATATTTTTCATAAAGGCAAGAATTTTTTGTTTTGGGAATTTAAATCACATTCTTTTTTAATAGATTGTATACTAACCTGCACATATATGTGGAATACTTGTGCTTATTGTTTTATAATTTTCAAAAGTTTAGTCTGCTTGTATCTTCTCCTTGTGTTAGACATATGCGTGTTTGTTTCTATAGAAGTAAGTTGTGTATCATTTGGATTTCAGCAAACCTGTGGAACCTGATCGTTTTTTTGATTGCCTACCCAATTCTCTGCGACCATCAGCAGGATCACCTGGTCAGGGTGATGCCAGTGGCAAGCACCAAAACAAAAGTTTAGAAACTGTTGTTTACCACCCTCCAACTCTCATTCCACCCAGAATTCTGCCTTTGCTGCATGATTTAGCCCAACAAATGGTTCAAGCTGGTTTTCAACAGCAACTCTTCAATATTTACAGGTATCTTCTGTTATATATTGATGTAGTGACAGGCTCAAATGTATGCTTTTCGTGGCCTAGTAACCATGTTTTCAAATACTGGCCGAGTGGATATTCCATTTTTTGTTGATATGTGTCTAAGTATTAGTGTACTGTTCTTTCAAAGGGTTTTGTTAAGTCAAAAGGACCAGATTGGCATGGGTACAATATGATTTAATTCATATGATAATCAATGTCATTGGCAAATCCCCAAAATAAAAAAGAACACATGACTTGATTTTTAATAACATGTTTGCAATTACCGCAAGGCATCAGAAAAATATTATTGTGTAGCCTATAAAGGGTGAGCAGATAATTAGCCAGATAGGGGAGGCGGAAGCAGTCAACACAATAATTGGGAGTAGATTAAGTTTTATGTATCATCTTATCCCTTATTCTGAAATGTAGTGTTGGGTTTGCAAGATGCAAAAAGTAGGAAAATGACAGGAGTAGTATGAGCTCTTTTATGGAGTAGTAGAGCTACTAGTGATATTATGTTGCAGCTCCTGTGTGCGAGATCATTAGAGAGGAAGGTGGTGGTGTTTGGAAGATTGGAATGCTCAGACAAGGATGTTGGTGAATTTGCGATATATGGAAGGGTCTACCTGATAAAGACTACAAAACTCCTGTCCCTAAAATAATTGGATGTTGGGTAAGATAAATGTAATATTATAGTAATTCTTCCATTTGATTGGTGAGAAATTTCTAGCTTGAAAGGTACAAACAGTACTTGCATCATGTACACCTGAATTTGTGGCTGGCATCCAAACCCATTATCTGTTGGTCCAATCCTGCTCAGATACTACTGCAAATGGTTGACGAAGATTGTTGCTGTCATTCGAAATTCATAATATGTATAAATGGAGATTGGCAGTTCGTGTCAGAGTCACCTAACAAAAATTGTGGAGTAAATGCCCCTGAATTAAGCTCTGTTTTTTTATTCAGTTATTCGTTTTCCCTAGAGTGACCTCCTTCGAATATTTCTTTTGGTTAGTGATGGCTTCCTGTCTTTTAATGAAACCAATAATACTTGCCCATGCATGACTGCAGCTACGAGTGAAATTTCATAAGTTCTAGGTGGTCTGCTATTACTAGATATAGAAGGAGTAGATTTTTGTTTTTTACCATTTTATTCCTTTATTTTTTTTGAATGCGAGCATTTATCCCCTTCAAACATAAAAATTGTGCTCTCTTTGGTTGGTTACTCTCAGGGAAACCCGTATTTCAGTTGTGGAACAGAGCCTTAGAAAACTAGGTGTGGAAAAACTTGGTAAAGATGATGTCCAAAAGATGCAGTGGGAGGTCTTGGAGGCTAAGATTGGGAACTGGATTCATTTCATGCGGATTGCTGTAATCGTTTACATCAAATTGAGTCTGATTTTTAAAGTTTCTTTTTTATTTTATTTTTTGTTGTATCTTCAGCCCTTTCAACATATTTGAAACAGGTCAAACTTCTATTTGCTGGGGAAAAGAAAGTCTCTGATCAAATATTTGATGGCTACGAATCTCTCCGGGATCAATGTTTTGCAGAAGTTACTGCAAACAGTGTTGCCATGCTGCTTAGTTTTGGAGAGGCAATTGCCAAAAGCAAGAGGTCTCCGGAAAAATTATTCGTCCTTTTGGACATGTATGAGATAATGAGAGAACTTCGGTCAGAGGTATGCCTAAATTACCTATTGTATTATGACCACATCTTACTAAACTATCCAGAACTCGACAATTTTCTTTCATATGTAAATGTATTGAAGTACTTGAAGGTTCTTAATGAGTTAGCAAGATAACAAATTTTTGGCAACTTGAGACTGCATATAAATTGTAGCTGCTACCCCAACTATGGAGATTTAGTAAATTCAATGCACAGAGGATTCTAGAATGACAAAAAATCATTTCTTTTGATTACTAGTTTAGCTTTTGACTGTAGTGTTTGAACATGCATCTTATGTTTTAGCTTCTTTTTCCAGTTATAAGTGAATTGAAGTGTAATTCTTTTGTCCCTGATGCACTGATCTGTATCACTGAATACAAGACTGCAGTGTGGGATCTTGGGAACTGGTTCCTTGTCATTAAGATAAGCACCTGGGTTCATAGGTATGCATTAAAATTAAAGATTAGTGTTACCTGGGTTTACGCTTATAGGCATTTCCTGTTAAGATGCTTGACCAAATTAGCTGACAAACCATTCTATACAAAGCATAATGTGGTATGACTACAGTGACTCATTGGATGGTATATCTACAAGGAACAAAATCAGTAGGCTCTTATTAACTACAATCTTGGTGGCCTTGACTGATTGCCTTTGAAGATAGAGGGTTTCCATGAATTTGAAACATGGTCTGGTCCAACTTGCATATGGATACTTGTTGGGGAAGTGGGTTGCAGGTTTTCAACTTGGTCTGTCCCTTTCCCATTCTATAAACTTTGTTCAGAGTAGATGCAGGTTATGTTCTCACAGTTCATACTATTTTCTGGGTCATTCATTCATCTACATATTTATTCTTCTTTTTTATTTTTTTGGGTTTTGTGGTGTGTGGGGGGTACTCTTGACAGATTGATCTAATTTTCGGAAATAAATATTGCGCTGAAATGCGAGAATCTGCCGTGGTTTTGACAAAGCGTTTAGCCCAGACAGCCCAAGAGACCTTTGGTGATTTTGAAGAAGCAGTCGAAAAAGATGCCACAAAAACTGCTGTTCTTGATGGAACAGTCCATCCTTTGACTAGCTATGTAATTAACTATGTGAAGTTTCTGTATGAGTAAGTTCATATCCCTGCTTTCCTATTTTTATGGTTGTTGTCTTACTTGGGAGCATCAGATTTTTGCATGTTACAGTTCTAACTTGTTTTTTTTTTTTTCATTTTTTGCTGATGCGTTCATTACTTAATTGTTTTTACCAAACTACCGCGGTGTCGAAACTGTATTCCCTCTCCACTGTACTTTCTATTGTATTCTCTAATTAACCATTGTTTAGATAAAAGGTGTTTTAAACCTATGTTTTTATTCTGTGAATGTGTGTTAACAAAACACACATTTAGATTGAAAGGTGTGACTTGCAACCACACTTTTATCTGAATGACGGAAAATTTGGAAATAAGTAAGAAACTAATGTCAAGAGTGAATACAGTTTCCAAATTCAAAGTAATTTGGGAATTGGTTCTTCATAACTGATGCGTATTGTTGACCTGGTATTCCTGACTGTATTCTTCCACTTAGTAAAAATATTTGCCAAGAAATTTAACAATGTTGATCTGAGTTTTCTGGATCGGAACACATGTTTCCTGTGATTGAAGTTATATTGTAATTTGACCTTCCCATGACTATGCAACTTATTGTTCAAGTATGATGGTCAAGTGTTTCTTTTACGTCTACTTGGTCTTAGTAATTTCAGCTTCTAGATTTGCTTGCTCACTGTTATGTTCAGCTTTTGGTGACAGTTAATGTATAATACCCAAGTATTAACCGCTAATATTGTGCAGCTATCAGTCGACCCTAAAGCAACTTTTCCAGGAGTTTGATGGCGATGATGCAGATGCTCAGCTGGCATCTGTGACAACACGGATAATGCAGGCTCTTCAGACTAACCTGGACGGGAAATCTAAACAATATAGGGATCCTGCTTTGACTCAGTTATTTCTCATGAATAATATCCACTACATTGTCAGATCTGTGCGCAGGTATGTAATTTTCTTGGTGCTTATAGAAAAGGTGGCTCCTTTATTAGTGCATAACTGTTGTTGTATGATGTGTGATTTTTCTAGGTCAGAAGCAAAAGATTTGTTAGGAGACGACTGGGTCCAAATACATCGAAGGATTGTGCAGCAGCATGCAAATCAGTATAAGAGGATTTCTTGGTCCAAGGTTATATATTTAACCAAATTTAATATACATCAGTTCCTTCCTTCTCTATTTTCTGTTGGTGTGGGGATTGTTCTAANCTACCGCGGTGTCGAAACTGTATTCCCTCTCCACTGTACTTTCTATTGTATTCTCTAATTAACCATTGTTTAGATAAAAGGTGTTTTAAACCTATGTTTTTATTCTGTGAATGTGTGTTAACAAAACACACATTTAGATTGAAAGGTGTGACTTGCAACCACACTTTTATCTGAATGACGGAAAATTTGGAAATAAGTAAGAAACTAATGTCAAGAGTGAATACAGTTTCCAAATTCAAAGTAATTTGGGAATTGGTTCTTCATAACTGATGCGTATTGTTGACCTGGTATTCCTGACTGTATTCTTCCACTTAGTAAAAATATTTGCCAAGAAATTTAACAATGTTGATCTGAGTTTTCTGGATCGGAACACATGTTTCCTGTGATTGAAGTTATATTGTAATTTGACCTTCCCATGACTATGCAACTTATTGTTCAAGTATGATGGTCAAGTGTTTCTTTTACGTCTACTTGGTCTTAGTAATTTCAGCTTCTAGATTTGCTTGCTCACTGTTATGTTCAGCTTTTGGTGACAGTTAATGTATAATACCCAAGTATTAACCGCTAATATTGTGCAGCTATCAGTCGACCCTAAAGCAACTTTTCCAGGAGTTTGATGGCGATGATGCAGATGCTCAGCTGGCATCTGTGACAACACGGATAATGCAGGCTCTTCAGACTAACCTGGACGGGAAATCTAAACAATATAGGGATCCTGCTTTGACTCAGTTATTTCTCATGAATAATATCCACTACATTGTCAGATCTGTGCGCAGGTATGTAATTTTCTTGGTGCTTATAGAAAAGGTGGCTCCTTTATTAGTGCATAACTGTTGTTGTATGATGTGTGATTTTTCTAGGTCAGAAGCAAAAGATTTGTTAGGAGACGACTGGGTCCAAATACATCGAAGGATTGTGCAGCAGCATGCAAATCAGTATAAGAGGATTTCTTGGTCCAAGGTTATATATTTAACCAAATTTAATATACATCAGTTCCTTCCTTCTCTATTTTCTGTTGGTGTGGGGATTGTTCTAATCCACAAGCTTTCTGACATATCTTTCACATGTGGGATCTAAGTTATTCTGATTCCTGAGCCAGTTAGGACAAGAAATCATACCTTCTACTCTTGTTCTCTGTTGTGACTTCTGATGTATCATCTTCTCAGTCTTTTTTCATTAATTGTGGTTTTGTCTGATCATTTATCCTTCCTTTGCATTTTTTTATAGCAATATTCAGTTTTTGTTTGACATTGTTCTTCTTGTCAAAGGGCTGTGAGCCTTGACTGAGATGAGTTGAGTTTTGGAGTGGTTAAGCTTTCTTTGCTACGTGGATGGTGTTCAAGCTCGGCTTGAGACAAGAATTGTTGATACATGTAGTAAAGAGGTCTTAATCCTTGCACAAAAAAAAATTGGTATCCCTTTGATACTGCTAAAAGTAGTTTGGTGTCCTTAATGTCTTTCAGAGAAGGTTTTGAAACCCTAGTATCATTTTTATAAAGTAGTAATGAACGTTGAACTTACGTAGATCTCACATGATATTCTGTGTGGCTGAGTGCAGGGAAGAGTAACCCTCATTCTCTCTTTCGTGTAGTGGAATTGATGACAATATTTACTTGCAGTGTTATCTGTCCTCAAAAGATGAAATGGAGAACAAGGCCCTGAATCTACCCCAGCTGTGTCTTGCTAGGGATTGTATCTCCATGAACCATTTTTCTTAGTACTAATTGAAATTTAATCATATTGCTTGGCTTGGTGTAGCAAAATAACTAGTCAAGACAGAGAATAAATGTTTGCTGATAGAGTTGGGCTCTGCCTTTTTCAAGCTTGGCATATTGTTTGTGTTAGTATTTCTGTAAACAGACAACTCTTTTTGAAGCTTAAACTGGAAAAGAGCCTTTAAGTTCAATTGTCTGTAGCATCAGCATGCTGACTTACGTGTGGCCAGACCTCCCTCCATGAGTGGACAGAGCATGTGCATACCCTCAGGACCTACTAACCATTTGAAAAGCTTAAACTAATAGAGATGGTTTAAGAATTTTTGTTATAAACAGACCCCCTAAATTCTGGGAAAATGGTTTTTACCTTTCAAACAACTTGCAACAAAGACAGTGTTAACTTTCTGGTCATCAAATCCTGCTTTTGCCTGTGGGTTTTGGGGAAATATTATTTGGTGACTTGTTATTTATTAACCGTTTTATATCTGGTTTTGTACCTTCCATGATTGGGGGTCAGCAGCATATATTTGGAATATTTATTATACTGTTTCTAGCTCAGAGATGTAATTTTGCAGTACGGCACTACACCTTTTTTGCATTCGTAATTCTCACTAGACATTTATCAAATCACATCGAATTACAGTGTTCATACTGAGCCTTTATTGTGATTGTTTTCTGCAGATTCTGCAGTCTCTCTCCATTCAGGGCCTCTCTTCATCAGGTGGGAGTGGTTCATTTGGAGCTGATGGTGGCAGCAGTGGTGGAGTTTCAAGAGCAATGGTGAAAGATAGGTTCAAGAGCTTCAACATTATATTTGAGGAGCTTCACCAAAGGCAGTCTCAATGGACAGTCCCAGACAGTGAGTTGCGTGAGTCTCTAAGGCTGGCTGTGGCTGAAGTCCTTTTGCCTGCCTATAGATCTTTTGTTAGACGTTTTGGGTACGTTTTCCAATATTTGCAACTTCAACTTTGCTTGTTCTTCCTTCCTTGATGATGGTTTTTTTGTGGTTTTGTTATGCTTTAGCTCTATGATTGAGAATGGCAAGAATCCCCAAAAGTACATCAGGTTTAGTCCAGAGGATCTGGAGCGAATGCTGGCTGAGTTTTTCGAAGGAAAGACCTTGAATGAACCAAAGCGGTAGAGTTCTTGCTGCAAGTAAGCACTTGTTTAGCTCATAGCTTGTTGAACATATCTCATTCAGTGTATAATTGGTCAATAGTGCATTTGCATCCCACTTTAGTCGTGTTGTATATGTGGTCCATTTCAGCATCACCATATTAGCACCGCATCATTTGGTCATTTTTTTTGTCCCTTTTTCGATTATTTGGCATTACACTCATTATCATTCATCTCTAACTCTCCGTCACTGGTCCTGACAAAGTGCATAAGTAAATCGTTACTCTGCCTCTTTTAAGGTTTGAAGGCCAGTTGTTGAATGGTTTGAGGCTTTGGGCTTCCAATCCTTTCAGCAATTCATATTTTGGTACATAAAAGAATTTGGGCCAAATGCAGCGGGGCCTGTAGCTTGAATGCCTTGCAAAAATTTACTAGCTTAGAACATCTCTGATAGAACATGTACAATTTCAAAATAGTTAAAATTTAGTTAACCAAAGATAAAAACTATGCTCTAACAGAATATGTTCGGTGCATATTTTTTCTCTCTTCTTCTGTCCTTTCCCACCTCTCTCTCTCTCTCTCTCAAAACAGTCCCAACAAAAGTACAAAATATGTGAAATAATTTTTAAAAGTAGTAGTTAAAATATAGAAAATCTGTTGAGATGTGTATTGAAAAAGTGACTAGTTAAAATAGAAAAAAGTGTACTTTTGGATAGTTAAAATACCAAATCTTATTGGAAATGCTCTTAAGTGTTATTCTTCTAGTGTCTTAAAATATGGGGGTTCCTTTATCTATTTTCTCGTAATTTTCTAGTCCAATGCCTTGGACCTTGTCCAAGGTTCGTGGGTGTTAATTTAACATGAATAATAAATGAATTAAGTAAGCAAGCACAAAACATGAATAACCCCTTACAACTTTTTTGTAAGAAGAAAGTTTTCTATGGATTCTTTTAGAATTATAAAGCTTTTGATTAATAGGGACACAAAATGAATCCAAAATATCACGGCATGATTTTAACGAGTAACCCTATGATCGATAAAGAAAATATTGCATGATTTTTTTTTAAAATTTTTGTTCAGAAAGCTTATTTTAGGGCTCAAGATATCGGCAATTTCCTGATTCCCAAAGACCCCTTTCGTTTTCCATGGCTTCTTTTCCCAACCCTTTTCTTCAACTTGGAGTTCTGTTGGGGTGTCTGTTTCACATCAATCAAATGTATATCTCCATGCTTTATTCCTCTCACTTTTGAATTTTCTCTCTTTCACCAACGATAAAAATTAGAAGCCCTAACGAAAAGAAAAGGAAAGATTTTAAAGACAAACATCTAAAAGATCATTTTGCATCCTCAAAAGATGTTCAAAAAATATAAAATACACCAAGGGTCCCTAAACTTTAACAATTGTCATATTTGCTAGTTTGTTGAAATTCTACAGTGTTTGATTCAAATGAATCAGAGATGGGTGCTGGTGCTGGTGATGGTGATGCTAGGAATGCGTATTTGTGCTTTCGGGTTGAGTAATGTTATATTTACTAAATTATTTATCAAATTTTACATCACAAATTAGTGTAAGTAGTTGGATCAGTGAGNATTCATATTTTGGTACATAAAAGAATTTGGGCCAAATGCAGCGGGGCCTGTAGCTTGAATGCCTTGCAAAAATTTACTAGCTTAGAACATCTCTGATAGAACATGTACAATTTCAAAATAGTTAAAATTTAGTTAACCAAAGATAAAAACTATGCTCTAACAGAATATGTTCGGTGCATATTTTTTCTCTCTTCTTCTGTCCTTTCCCACCTCTCTCTCTCTCTCTCTCAAAACAGTCCCAACAAAAGTACAAAATATGTGAAATAATTTTTAAAAGTAGTAGTTAAAATATAGAAAATCTGTTGAGATGTGTATTGAAAAAGTGACTAGTTAAAATAGAAAAAAGTGTACTTTTGGATAGTTAAAATACCAAATCTTATTGGAAATGCTCTTAAGTGTTATTCTTCTAGTGTCTTAAAATATGGGGGTTCCTTTATCTATTTTCTCGTAATTTTCTAGTCCAATGCCTTGGACCTTGTCCAAGGTTCGTGGGTGTTAATTTAACATGAATAATAAATGAATTAAGTAAGCAAGCACAAAACATGAATAACCCCTTACAACTTTTTTGTAAGAAGAAAGTTTTCTATGGATTCTTTTAGAATTATAAAGCTTTTGATTAATAGGGACACAAAATGAATCCAAAATATCACGGCATGATTTTAACGAGTAACCCTATGATCGATAAAGAAAATATTGCATGATTTTTTTTTAAAATTTTTGTTCAGAAAGCTTATTTTAGGGCTCAAGATATCGGCAATTTCCTGATTCCCAAAGACCCCTTTCGTTTTCCATGGCTTCTTTTCCCAACCCTTTTCTTCAACTTGGAGTTCTGTTGGGGTGTCTGTTTCACATCAATCAAATGTATATCTCCATGCTTTATTCCTCTCACTTTTGAATTTTCTCTCTTTCACCAACGATAAAAATTAGAAGCCCTAACGAAAAGAAAAGGAAAGATTTTAAAGACAAACATCTAAAAGATCATTTTGCATCCTCAAAAGATGTTCAAAAAATATAAAATACACCAAGGGTCCCTAAACTTTAACAATTGTCATATTTGCTAGTTTGTTGAAATTCTACAGTGTTTGATTCAAATGAATCAGAGATGGGTGCTGGTGCTGGTGATGGTGATGCTAGGAATGCGTATTTGTGCTTTCGGGTTGAGTAATGTTATATTTACTAAATTATTTATCAAATTTTACATCACAAATTAGTGTAAGTAGTTGGATCAGTGAGATCCACTAATTTATACCAAACATTCAATATATAAAATTTTGACACATCATTTAGAATACAATTTTTGATAAATAAATTTGAGAAGTACAATTTTATCCTTACAGATTTTGGTCATAGGTTAGTTTTGGTGTGAGATGAGGATAAGTTTTAGTGTTGACAATAAATATTATTAACTTTCTCAAATTCTCTCTCTCCCCTCGGTTCCCATCAGTCTTCCCTTCAGAACCATTAAAAGACAAATGTGTGTGGCTCGTGCACTAAGCCGTTGATGTTTGGTGGTGGTGCTTCTTGGATTTGCACCATGGGTGTCTACTAGTGGGGGTCGGGGCCAATGGGAGTGAAGATGGGGGAGCCGATGGTGCCATGGGTTTTGTGTGTATATTGAGGGTTGATGGGGGTGGCTTTCTCTGGTTCCGGTGATTAGGGGTGTTAAAAGATACACGATTCATTAACACAATACAAAATTAGAGAGTTTGAATCTTCTTTAAACTACTTGTTCTGTAAACAAATGGATTTAACACAAAATTAACAAACAAATTCGTTATAAGTGAAATCAAACAAAAAAAAATATACGACATGATTAGTTTATACACGACACGAATTCTATATGACACGATTTGTTAGATACGAATTAATAAATGAATGGGGTATGAGTTTAATATTTTTTTATACGAATCTGTTTTACCCGAAATGATTGACAGACCTAGTTGTGATCGAATGTTGTACGAGAACAAATTCAATGATATGAGAAGTAAAGAAAAGTAGAGAAGATGAAACAAGAAGAATGAGTAATTTTTTCAAGTGATACATACCTTCGAGTGACACGTACCTCCAAGTGACACATTTTGTTATAAATTTTAGAAAAAATTTCAGTCACACTTCTTCTAATTTATCATATTTTTAAGGACACTCTTTTTATTTTTTTGAATTATCACTGAAATCTCTTTCTAACTAGAATATAATTTTACTAAATTGTCCATCAATAGTCCCTCTAAATAGGCACATCTTCAAATTCAATTTTTACATATTAAAATTTAAGTCGACTAAAATTATATTCAAGTTGATTAAAATCGAATCAAATTTTAATCAACTCATATTTTAATTGGAATGAATTTTAATAACTAAAAAAAATATAAATTTTAATTGATTCAAAAAAAATTTTAATCTGCTCTAACAATTCATGTAGAGCTCCAATTGGCTTGAATTTTAATACATAAAAAAATATTTAATAGGCTCGAATTTGAATACATAAAAAAAAAAAATTAATCAACTCGAATCGAATTTTAATCTGGTCAAATTTTAATATGTAGAAAAATAAATTTTAATTGGTTTGAATTTTAATATGTAGAAAAATAAATTTTAATCAATTCAAATTTTATATAGAATTATTGTTTGAGGTTTATGTAAGATAATTTTAGTATTTTTGATAAATTTTTTTGTTAGAAATGGTGGTTTAACAATGAGGGATGTCAATAATGTTTAAATATAAATTAGAAATGGTGTCAATTATATTTTGAATAATAGAGAGGATTTCTTTGAAAAAATGATAAAGTAGAAGATGTATGACTCTTTTCATTGAGCATGAATTGCTACGCGCTTGAAAGCATATGGCACAAGAAGGCAAAAGCTTGATATTCCCCAAAAAGAGAAAAAATGCTATATTTTGGTGGTATCGTAAAAAAAATTATAATTTTTTAAGGTTAAATTTTAATTTTTTAAAGATGTAAATTATAATTTTAAAGGACATTAGCAATCATGTAAAGTTGAAATTGATATTGGATGTTCATAATCGAGTATGATCTTTTTTCGAACAATTATAATTTTTTTTTAAGTTATAATTTTATCATAAAAAATAATAATTAATGGTACGATATCAAATTTTTTTTTTTACCACACTTTCTCCCAAAAAGATATGAGAAAAAAAAACACTTTAAAGTAGGTACTTAGGTTTTTTTTTATTCACGCTTAACCACTTTTTCTAATTAAATAAGGGTCAAGTGGAGATAGCCCTGTCCCCACCTCCCCTCGTACTTAGGTTGAGAGATTCAAGTTTTTTTTTTTTTTTGAGAGATTCAAATTTTTTTTTCTTGAGAGATTCAAGTTTTGAAGATGACATTGTTGGGACTTTACCGGTACCAAAAATGGCAGAAAAGAATCAGCTCAAATGTCGGTGCACAAAAGCAAAACTTTTTGGATCTTCCCATAGGGGTTAGGGTTAGCGTTAGCGTTAGGATTAGGATTAAGGTCCAAAGCCATCACACCCGCATTCCTTTCTTTGACATGATAGAGGTCTGAGGATATCCTTTGCTTCTTGGCTTTGTTTTAGGGGTGTAATTTGAGCGGCTCAATTCAAATTTAATTCGAGTTTAACTTGAAAAAATAGAACTTGGGTTAAAATTTTTAATATTTAGATTAGGCCTAAACAAAAAAATTCTAACCTGAATTGAATTTAGACAAGTCTCGGGTTAAAGTTTCAGGTTGTCAGGTTTAACCCAAATATTAAAATCGAGTTAAACCTCGAATATATATGAATATATTTAACTAGAATTAGTATTTATCTTTACTCTGTAGAGTCTAGATTTTCATTTCACTGCAGGCCTTTACCTCTGCGCCTCTATCACTCTCAAATCCCTCTCTCACTTGTCACTCCTCCCTCTCTCAATCGTCACTTTGTCTAAGTCATCTTAGACTCTCAGTATCCCTCTCTCACTCGTCATTACTCTCTCTCTCACTCCTTCTTTCTTCATCTACGTCCTACTCTTCATCTCACTTGAAAAAATTAGATCTACACTTGAAAAAATCAAATATACACTTGAAAAAATCAACCCAAATTAAGTAACTCAAGACCAACCCAATTTTTAACTCGAAATCAGTCTAAATTAAGTAGTCTGAATTCAACCTGAACCCGCCTGAATTAAATTCGGGTTGAATAACTCGGGTTGAGTTAGGGTTAGGGTTGAACATTATATAACTAGAGTTGGACTAGAGTTGATCTCTTAACCTGTCCAACCTACCCAAGTTGGACCCCTACTTTGTTTCAAGATGCTTATGAGCTTATTCCACGCCAAGGTCCCCCAACCTTGTCTTCTTCCTCTCCATGATCATCAACAAAGAATTCCAATGTGAGCCCCTAGGAACTGCCCTATGCAACAATATGGGTAGGACAAATAGTTGAGTCAAAGTTTATGAACTCAAAAAAATGAATTTAAAAAATTATTCAAACTTGAATCGTCCGAACCGAGCCCAAAATGACCTAAACTTGAGCTGAGTCTAAGTAGCTCAATTATTTTACATATAAATGAGCCAAATTTTTTGAGCTTAAGCCTAAAAAATTATTCAATCTCGACTCATTTTCTAGAAAAAACGAGTCGAGTCTGAATCAAACCCAAAACGAGTAGTTTGATTCAATTATCAATTCTAAACATAGTTAGTCAAAATGACGTGAAGTAAATTACAAAATTAATTGTATATCCAAATGTCTTCAGTTTAATTTTAAGAATCTCTTGTGCCCATTTGATACTTACAACTTGCTTGCGGGTGATCACATGTATATATCCTGGCTTTATTCTGAGATATGAATAAATCCAAAGAACTCCTGTCTTAAATTACCATTTGGTATGAATGACCCAGCATTTTAACCCATTGGGCAAAGGGTATGAATGCAAAGTACAAAACTTACCCACCTATAATTTAAGTCTTACAATCTATGGGCTCCATATTCCGAAAGCAAAATTGTCTTCTTACTTAGAAAAAATGAGATACCAGCCACCTTTCTTTGATCTATGGGGGGGTATTTTTGAAACTTCAAATCAACATTTGTTGACTGCTTAGGATCGAGTATTGACTGACCTACATTGGACGGGCAGCCCCAAATGTGCAAATCAGACAACCTCTGATTATGTGGATCTCATTCTTCTGATTATGAGTCTCGTTGCGCTACCAAATAACATTTTTTTAATATTATATCTTTATTTTTCAATAAGATAAATTATGTTGCGGGTACCCGTTTTATATTTTTTATTATGTTATTATTTTATTAATTAATAATTATTTAATTTAAAATAAATGATTAAGATTAATAGAGGTACGTACTGATATCAGTATTGTAACTTTATCCTTTGATTATTTAAGGAAAGAGGGAGGAAAAGGTGGGTAAGACATCAATATATCAATATATAATGGGGATTGAGAAAGTGGTTAGAAAAGTCATCCTTCTTTTCTACGCTAGAATCCTTTGTTTGCATGCTTTTCCACACTTTTCCACTATGATTACTACAATTTTATAATTAATCATTCAAGTGCAGGTTATTCGAAGTAATAAATTTTTTAGAATTCGAAATCAAACTACAAGAAATTGTGAAAACAAGAAACACAAAATAAATAAAAGAAAACTGTTTTGAAATTTATTTGAGTAAGAATTTATCCAACAAAATAAAGGTGGGTTGGTTAAAACAATAATTGAAATATTAAAGCATCGGGATACCCTTTCAAATCCACACAGTAACTATTAATAATTCAATCTTCAAACTCAATTGAGAATCAACTAAGGAGTGATCTCAATCGAAATATTTAGCGATGATAATATAAAAACATCAAAAATTATAATTAATGAATTATCTGAATAAATATAAAAATTTACATGTAGATCACAAGCATTCATCGTGTCCGGAGTCTACGATAAATCAAGTTTTTTAACAGGTAAATCTTATTTTATTGTAAATAATAAATTAACTATCTTATGAGAAATTCTGATTAATTAATTCAAGCATGGAATAACCAGTTATTTGACTTGTAGGGAATCTCAAGCATTCAATGTACGTGACACAACAAATCAAAAAATTATACAGAGCAAAAACTTTACTAAAAGATAAAAATTAAATCAAAAGAATAAATCATGAATTAAAAAGAACATTGAATCAATAATAAATATCACGCTTCATTGAAAGTATCTCCTTTAACTTTAGTTAGGCTTTTAGCATGTCACAGAACTTAAAACAAAAACTAGAAAAGAAAAGATGGAATAATAATAATAATCATCCAAATCTAGCCCCTCTCAATAGACGAGAGTCTTTATTTATAGTAAAATAAATCCTAGCTATATGTAGAAGATATAAGATTGGCTTAACAAAAATTCTTTTCCAAAAAAAAGTTTTTTAATGTTAAATCTTGTCCATAAAATCTTGGGGATCGCGGGTACAAAATCTGTCTAAACTTCAAACTTGAATTTTGCATATTTAGAGGTTGAATTACGAATTTTTTGTGAAATACATTTTTGTAGCTCTTGAAATCTTCTTTCCAACCCTACAAAAATCATGTCAATTCGAATCCGGAGTCAAAAGTTATGACTAAAATACTAAAAACGTGTCAAATCCTTATCTTCTAGGATACTTTCCTAATCCAACTTTAAATGAGTTTTCTTCAAATTTGAACTCTTATAAGGATTAAATTTCTGATTTATCTTCAAATATTCTTTTCTTAATCTTGACTCTTCAATTCTTATCAATTGTGATTTTTCCTCTAGTGATTGTTTTACTTGCCTTATTTATTATTATTTTAAATTAACCAATTTACCTACAAAATAAATTAAACAACTAGAAAAAGTATCAAACTAAAAAAATTAAGGAATTTAACCCATTTAATCACAAATAATATGAAATTAACTAATCTTTAAATAAAATAAAATAATACTTTTGATGACTAATCACGCCCTGAACCTGAATATTACTAGTCCCTAGTAATACATGAATTTCAAAATTTAAAAACTAAAAAAAAAATAACCTAATAAAATAAAACACAAATCTACTTTCGTAGGACTCGGGATTGCATTTAGCATATGCAACAAACCTTTAAACTCCTAAATTTCCCCTAGTGACCGAGTATAGTCTTGTAAGGGTTTTTAGATATGATACCCACAAACATCACTCTATAATCAAATATCTGAATAATAATTTTATAACACAAATTGTTGTCACAATATAAAAATTCTAAGTTATAACCTTTTTATAAGCACATACAAAGTAAAATATAGAACTCTATGATATATAAATATATGCACTTATCATGTTCTCATATAAACTCGTATGTAGTGTGAATTAACTATACCAAGTTAATAATTTATCCAATAATCATCTCTATAATTATCAACTATTCATCTCAATGTTAAATCTCACTAGAAAATTCATTCATATAAGATTCTCTCAGATTATAGTGACTATTCCCTGAAATATCACATGTGATAAGAAGATATTTAAGTCAAAATAAAATAATACTCACATGTTTATTAAAATAATTGTAATCCAAAAAAAAAAGATTTGACATAATGAGAGGAAATCAAAACACAATAAACAAATAATCATCATTCTCTTCTTTATTCACACAAGTCATGCATCTAACAATACACTCTTAAGATCAGATAGGTCTTTATTTAAGGTTACAATGGGGCCTCGGGATTAGGGTTTTAAAACGAAGGATATTCAAAAATTTTAAAAATTATCCTGAGAGAACATGTACATTACACAACAAAACTTTTTCCATAACTTTTCACTTTTCACATTTTAGAAGCACAATTTACAACACTTGCTCACACTTTTTTCGAAACCATGTTTGCTATTTTTTTTTCTCTTTTTTTTCAATTTTCTTTTTCACAGCTAGACATATTGTCTTTCTTTTCTTTTCAATTTTTTTTCTTTTATTTAGCCAGACAACTGAATGTATATACTTTTTTTTTTTAGCAAGACATCTAATGAAGATATGCATAAGTATGCAAAAAAAATTGATCATCTTTTTTCAACCAACATCTCTCAAATTACATGAATAATAAAAAGCTCAATCTTGGATAACCAATGGTAAATGAAATTATTTTTTTCATTGGTTTGGTTATTATATGTTGGGTATAAGAAATAAAATTTTTCTTTAAAGACTCAATCATAGCTTTTAGGAATAAAAATATTCAAAGAATAAGACTTAAGCTCAAATAATGTCAAAGATGACCTAAAATCATATTTCAAAAGTTTTTCATAACACACTTCTCATGAAAATAATTTAAAGTCAAGCAACCATTCACAATATTGGTGTTGACCCCAAACAAAAATAATGAGACTATTGAAGGAGATTAGTTGAATAAAAATATTCTTGATTGAGTAAATGTAATTAACCCTCCAAGAAAGATTGGATCAAAACTCACTAGGGTATTTATGTATCTCCACTATATGTGTCAAGTTTTCAAGGTAAAATACCTAACAAATTTTTAACTTAATAAAGTCTTAAGCGCACAAATTATGAGTTTTTATAAGAACATGACAGAATAAAATTCTATGTGATGCTTAAACAGTTACAAATTTAATGCTAAGCAAATTATTTATATATTGTGGTGTCTCATTATACATAAAATGTTATTTAGATATTTAATAACTAACAAATTTTTTTTATTTTTTTTTATTATTTTTTACTAAAGTAAATAAACTAGAAACTATCACAAAAAAAAAAAAAAAAAACATAAACTAGGAATTTCCACAACACAAAACATACCCACACCCCCAACCTAAATCCAACATTGTTCCCAATGTATTGCTAGATAGCACAAGCACAATTAAGAGTAAAGAGGAATATACCAGATGCGCTTATATTGTGCACATGTATCTGCAATATTTCATAAAATAAAAATAAGAACAACATACAACAATTTATGTCAATATACAAAAATTGGGTTGAATTGTTAGAGATAAATTATTCATAGTGGGGATCCACAAACTCGATGGATTCCACTTCTACTATACCTCCTTCCAAGAATGGTTTCAGTCTTTGTCCATTAACTTTAAAGTTATTCCCATTTTTAGGATTTTCTATCTCCATTATTCCACAAGGAAAGACTTCTTTAACAATATACAGACCACTCCATCTGGTTCGAAGTTTTCCATTAAGGTATGTAATCTAGAATTATACAAAAGAACTTTTTGTGAAGGTGCCAAAAATTTTACGCAAAATATTTTTATCATGGAATACCTTCTTTCACTTTTTGCTGACCCTCGAATTCTCTTAAACCTGATTCTCAATCTTCTCAAGCTCATTTAGCTGTAATTTTCGTAGGGTGCTAGTTTTGTCAATACTAAAATTAAACTTTTTAATTGTCCAATATGCCTTATGTCCCAACTCTACATGTAAGTGACAAGCTTTTCCATACACCAATTTATATGGAGACATGTCAATCGGAGTTTTGTAAGCAGTACGATATGCCCATAACGCATCAGTTAGTTATAATGACCAATCTTTACGATCAGGGTTAACTGTTTTTTCAAAAATATATGAAAGCTCCCGATTGGTTGGCTAGCTTGACTGCTTGTGAGTGATAAGGGGTTGCAACTTTATGTGTTACACAATATTTTTTCATTAGAGTTTCAAAAGGTTTGTTACAAAAATGCAATATCTCATCACTAATAATGACTCGAGGTATACCAAATCTGGACAAAATATTTTCTTTTAAAAATTTTAAAACAACTTTATGATCATTTGTCTGACATGATACAACCTCAACCCATTTAGAAACATAGTCTACGACCACTAAAATATACATGTATCTAAAAGATGGAGGGAAAGGTCTCATGAAATCAATGCCCCAACAGTCAAAAATTTCTATTATCAAAATTGGATTAAGAGGCATCATATTTCTATAGGTTAATCCCCTTAGTCTTTGATAACACTTGCAAACCTTACAAAAATTATAAGCATCTTTAAAAATTGTTGGTCAATAAAATCCGTACTACAAAACTTTTACAAGGGTTTTCTTCATAGAAAAATGGCCCCCACATGCTCCTAAGTGACAAAAAAATAGAATGCTACTTACCTCATTATCAGGCACGCATTTTTGGATAATTTGATCTAAGAAATATTTAAAAAGATATGGATCATCTCAGAAAAAATTTCTTACTTCAACCAAAAATTTCTTTTTATCCAAGGTAGTCTACGATGGTGACATATTATCTGTAACAAGAAAAATCACAATATCAGCAAGCAAAGACATTGAAGAGACTGCCAACAATTGTTCATCAGGGAATGTATCATTGATCAGCTTTGTCTCTATTGGCACATCGCTCACAAGTTTAGACAAGTGGTTAGCCACTACATTTTTTACTCCTTTTTATCTTTGATTATTAGGCCAAATTCTTAGAGTAAGAGGATCCACCTAAACAGTCTTGGTTTTACATCTTTCTTAGTAAACAAATATTTAAGAGCTGCATAGTCTGTGAAATAAGGGATTCTACTACATAAGACCTAAACTTGTCTAGGGCAAACACTATTGTCAGTAATTCCTTTTCTGTAGTAGAAAAATTTATTTGTGCATTATTTAAATTCCTACTAGCATAGTATATGACATGTGACTTTTTCTCGTTTCATTGCTCTAAGACAACCCCAACGGTATAATCACTAGTATCACACATGACTTCAAAGGGAAGACTCCAATCTGGGGGTTACATAATTGGAGTAGTGACGAGAATGTCTTTCAGCTTATCAAATGCCTCTTGGCATAACTCATTCCACTCAAAAGTTGTGTCTTTCCCTAGGAGATGGCAAAGTGGTCTAAACATAAAACTAAAATCTTTTATAAATATCCTATAAAACCTAGCGTGACTCAAGAAAGATCTAACATCCTTAAGGGTTTTGGATGTAGGTAAATTAGCATTTAATTCAATCTTGGCTCTATTGACTTGAATTCCCTTAGAAGAGATAATGTTACCAAGAACAATTCTCTTTCGAACCATAAAGTGACATTTTTTTCAATTAAGCACAAAGTTCTTTTCTTCACATCTAATAAGCACTTTTTCTAGATTTAACAAGCAATCATCATATGAATCACCAAAAACAGTAAAAATCATCTATAAAGACTTCAAAAAAACACTCAACCATATCACTGAAAATACTAAGCATAAAAAAACACTCAATCATATCACTGAAAATACTAAGCATACACCTTTGAAAGGTCACAGGTGCATTATACAATCCAAATGACATCATTCGATAAGCAAAAGTACCAAAAAGACAAGTAAATGTGGTCTTCTCGTGGTCTTATAAGGCAATTTTAATTTGGTTATATCCCGAATAACCATCCAAAAAATAGTAAAACATATGTGATGTCACCCTTTCTAAAATTTGCTCCATAAAAGGCAAGGGGAAGTGATCTTTTTTAGTCATAGAATTTAATTTTTTGTAGTCAATGTCCAACCAGTTATTATCTTAGTTGATACAAGTTCATTATTATTATTGGCAACTACAGTGACACCCAATTTCTTGGGGACTACTTGTGTAGGACTTACTCACTTACTATCTGTTATAGGGTAAATTATTCCTACATTTAACAATTGTAGCACCTCATTCCTTACAATTTCTTTCATGTGTGGGTTAAGTTTCATTTGCATCTCCCTAAATGTTTTAGCATTATCCTCTAAATATATCTTATGAGTGCAAACCAATGGACTAATCCCTTTTATGTTGTAGTAACATACCTTCCTGTGCTGAACTTAAATAAGAAGAAATTATAAACGAGAATGTCTCATTATCTCCTAAAGTTGCATACTTTAAATCTACCTGTAATGGTTTCAAGTCAAGCTTAGGAGCTTTATCACTTGATGGAACTGGTGGATTGGTTTTTGGTGGTAGCTTCTCAAATTTTTGTCTCCCATCCTTTATTTCAAAAACCTATGAAGAATTCAACAAATCAATCAATTTAGAAATTTCAAAATTATTTTCATTCATCCCTAACAAAGAAAATTGTTTCAGTAAACATGCTTCAAGTGGATCAAATAAAGAAGAATCATATACTCTGCTTGGAACAATAGACTCAATCATATTAATCTCATGCACATCATCATCAACATCCCCTAGTTGTTTGCACACATTAAAAATATTAAGTTCTAATGTCATATTCTCAAAAGATAACTTCATCACACCATTCCTGCAATTAATTAGGACATTTGAAGTAGTAAGGAATAGTCTGCCTAATATGACAGGAATTTGAGCATTAGAACTTAACACAGGTTAAGTATCCAAAATTATGAAATCCACAGAAAAATAAAAATTGTCAACCTGTATCAATATATCTTCCACCATATCTCTCAGTATTCTAACTGGAAGTGTAACCGACGTAAGTTTCAACTCTCCTAACCCTAATTGCTCATAAATTGAATAAGGAAGCAAGTTCACACTAGCTCCCAAATCTAATAAAGCTTGTTCAATTTTGTGGTTGCCTATAACACAAGAAATGGTGGGGTAACTTGGATCTTTATATTTTAGTGGAGTCCTATGTTGTATGATAGAAGATACATGCTCAATCAAAAATGTCTTATTTTGCACATTTAATTTCCTTTTAACAGTCCACAAATCTTTCAAAAATTTCACACAAGAAGGTATTTATTTTATGGCATCCAATAAGGGAATATTGATTTTCATCTACTTAAAAATTTCTAACATATCATTGTGCATGTTTGGCTTGAAAGACAAAAATAATTTCTGTGAGAATGATGCAGATGTCAGATACCTCTCAGACTTAAAGATTTCAGATTAGTCAAGTTTATCACCATTCTCTGTAGGTTTTGAAAATTCATTATATTCTTGAACTTTAGTAGGAATAGTTTTATCAATTACTTTCCCACTACGAAGTGTGGTGATAGACTTTACCTGCTCATAGATTGTATCGGATGTGTCAGTTTCACTCACATTAAATCAACCCTGCAAATTTGGTTGAGGTTGGGCTGGAAACTTACCTTTTTCTTGATGGCATGGAGTAATGGTTAATTTAGTGAGTGTACTCTTGATATCATTTATAGCCTATGTGGTCTGAGTGTTAAAATTGGTTTGACTCTACATGAATTATGATAATACCTCTTCAAAATTCCTCTTTGGGGGTGGAGTGTAAGGTACAAAATTAGAGGAATTATGTTGAGGTATTTGTGATGCATGATTATCATTTCTCCAACTAAAATTTGGATGATTTTTTCACCTAGGATTGTATGTATTAGAATATAAGTTGTTATAAGGCTTTAAAAAAGTATTTGCAACATTTGTTTGATAATGCAAGACTTCTTTTATAACAAGAATTGTTAGACACTCCTTTATAGGGTGTCCAAGAATCTCACAAATGTTACAAATTTTCTCAATAGGAACATTGTCAATTTCATTAACCTTTTTAAACTCCATAGTCTCAACCTTTCTAGCTAATGTGGCAATTCTAGCCCCTATGTCATCTTCTTCCCTCAACTGATATTTAACCCCACACGATGAGGATTGTGTGGTCTTACTTTTAGGAGGTTCTTGGGATGTGGTATCCCAAGATTGTGCATTCTTAGTTAAACGATCTAAAAAGTCAAAAGTCTCATCTGATTCTTTATTCATAAAATCATCATTATGCATCATTTCTATAAACTGGTGCATTTGTGGGATCAAACCTTCATAAAAGAAACTTAGCACACGCCAACTCTCATACATGTGATGTGGGCAAGATGCAAGGAGATCTTTAAATCTATCTCAATTTTGTTAAAAAATTTCAGGCTCTTTTTGAGAAAAATTTATAATTTGCCTTTTAAAAAAGTTTGTGCGATTTGTGGGAAAAAATTTCTTCAAAAATTCTTTTTTCATCTCAAGTCATGTACCTATAAACCTAGGTCTAAGTGAATGCAACCAAGTCTTAGATTCTTCCTTTAATGAAAAAGAAAAAAGTTCCAACCTGATTGTATTCACAAACACAGTCTGATCATGGGATGTAGCACAAACCTCCTCAAAGTCTCTAATATGCAAGTAAGGGTTTTCTGATTGCATGTCATGAAATTTTAGAATTAATGCAATAATATTAGTTTTAAAAACAAAATTTGTAGCATTCAATGAAAAAATGATGCATGAGGGTGCAATGTGACGTGCAAGTTACAGATATTCACGCAAAGTCCAACCATTAATAGCATTCTCATTATCAACATCATTCTCATCATAATTACTTATTCTATCCTCATGATCCTCATGTTCAGAAAAATTATTTTGCCTATTATTATTAGGATCTACAGCCATTGTATAAGATGTATGATTTGAATTGGATGAGTCAAAATAGTTTTCAAACAAAGTATCTAAATCTTCTTTTATCAAATGTCCACTCAAATCATGATGCCAAGAACTCATAAAACAATTAAAAGAAATAAATAAAACAGAAAAGAAAATTAAATGACAAAAAAAAAAAATTAAGCAAAATAAAAGTAAAACGAAGTTATCGGATCTCTGATTAATCTTAAATACCGAAAATCTCAATACATGTGATGCAGGCTCCTTGTCTTTCAACAACTTCCCGGCAACGGCGCCAAAATTGGCTACAACTTTATAATTGATCACCCAAGTACAAGTTGTGCAAAATAATAAATTTCTCGAGAATCCAAAGTTGAATCACGGGGAATTGTGAAAACAAGAGAAACAAAACAAATAAAAAAAAACTGTTTTGAAATTTATTTGAGTAAGAATTTATCCAACAGAAGAAAGGTGGGTTGATTAAAACAATAATGAAATATTAAAGTATCGGGGATACCCTTTCAAATCCACACAGTAATTATTAATAATCCAATTTTCGAACTCAATTGAGAATCAACTAAGGAGTGATCTCAATCGGAATATTTAGCGGTGATAATATAAAAATATCAAAAGTTATAATTAATGAATTATCTGAATAAATATAAAAATTTACTTATAGATCACAAGCATTCATCGTGCTCGAAACCTATGATAAATCAAGCTTTCTAACAGGTAAATCTTATTTTATTACAAATAATAAATCAACTATCTTATGAGAAATTTTGATTAATTAATTCAAGCATAGAATAATCAGTTATTTGACTCGTAGGGAATCTCAAGCATGCAATATACGTGACACAACAAATCAAGAAATTATACAGAGCAAAAACTTTACTAAAAGACATGAATTAAATTAAAAAAATAAATCATGAATTAAAAAAATATTAAATCAATAATAAATATCGTGCTTCATTGAAAGTATCTCTCCTATCTTTAGTTGGGTTTTTAGCTATCTTTAGTTGGGCTTTTAGTTTGTCATAGAACTTAGAACAAAAACTAGAAAATAAAAGATGGGAAAAGAATAATAATCATTCAAATCATCCCCTTTCAATAGATGAGAGTCTTTATTTATAGTAAAATAAATCCTAGATATAGGTAGAAGATATAAGGTTGGCTTGACAAGAATTCTTTTCCAAAAAAAAGTCTTTTAAGGTTAAATCCTGTCCATAAAATCTTGGGGGTCGCGGGTACAAAATATATTCAGATTTCGAGCTTAAATTTTACATATTTAGAGGTTGAATCACAATATTTCGTGAAATACACTTTTGTAACCCTTGAAATCTTCTTTCCAACCCCACAAAAATCATGTCAATCCGATATCGGAGTCAAAAGTTATAATCAACATACTGAAAATGTGTCAAATTATTATCTTCTAGGATACTTTCCTAATCTAACTTTAAATGAGTTTTCTTCAAACTTGGACTCTTAAAAGGATTAAATTGCTGATTTATCTTCAAATCTTTCTATCTTAATCTTGACTCTTCAATTCTTGTTAATTATGATTCTTCCTCTGGTGATTGTTTTATTTGTCTTATCTATTATTACTTTAAATCTACCAATTTAACTGCAAATTAAGTCAAACAACTAGAAAAAGTATCAAATTAGAAAATCAAGGAATTTAACCCATTTAATCACAAATAATATTAACCAATTTTTAAATATAATAAAATAACACTTTTGATGATTAATAAATGGTCGTTACCATTGTTACACATTTCATTTTCTAACTTTGAGAGTACACATTTCATTTTAAAGATGAACACCAACTCAATTTTCTTTTTCCTAAAAAGTTTTTTTTTTTTAAAAAAAAGGGGTCAAAGTGATCCGAATTCTTGCATTTCTCTCCTACTAAAAACTCCAAACAAAATGAATTTACCCCCGGTAATTTTTATGAATTTATCTCCAACCACGTGTTATTCTCTCTTTTTTGGGTATATCAAAACCTAAATTCAACCTACGGATTTACCAATTATGAGTTGAGCGCTTTAATCATTCAACAATGTTTGGCAAGAATCCTCACAAACAAATTGGTGAATTACCCGTGTTTCATTAAGAATTGGAATAGCAACCAACTAATGATCTAAACAAATGTATTGTACTTTTTACCAACCACTCACACTAGTATATATGGAACAACATTATTTAAATTTAATTTATTGACGTAATTTATTAATCTAATCAATCATGACCTCCTTTTCGTCTGTTCTATCCACTCTGTTCACACGATTCTCAAATTAAAGGGGGAAGGGCGGGCAGAAGGTACGTTTGTCCAACCAGAAGATACAAAGGTTAGATTAATTCGTCTTTATAGTCACTTGTATGTCTATTTTTTTGTAAAACATGCTAAAACCAACTTTAGGTCATAATTATTCGAAACCCTTCTCCGCCATTACGGAATTCTTCTGTTATAATCTCCAAAATTGAAGGTCAGTTGACGGAGGAGTTAATATTGATTCATGCAAAAATATTTTTTTGAAAGTAGAGTGAGGGATTGTTTATATTACCATCCCAAAAATTAGTGACTCTGTTGTTTTGCATGCCTATAGAGAGAGAATCTAAAAGTACCGACGCTCAATCTAAAGAAAGAGCAAGCTTTAATTTGCAAGGTGAAAGTTTTAACTTCAAATAAGGTGATTGTTCATAGTGCAACGGAAACAACCCAAATAACCGTCGGGTAGGACATACATGCATATTTATCATGATGTGCTGCACAATGAGATGGTGTTTTGCGTAGTAGGGTGGTATATTCTGGAACCCCCAAAGGCCCACACAGAAGTCGGTGGCCTTAGCTGGGAGCTTCTGTTTCATGATAAGTGGGCCCATGTGTTGCATCAAACGTGTCAAACCAGTAATCCCTACCCAATCACACCATTGCACGCCTGCATTTTAGTGTTCCCAATCACGTAATTTGATATTTTAGAATTATCCTTGTGAAATGATTGAATTTGGATTTGAATTTACCTCAATAATAAGAATCCAAATCCAATGTGACGTATTCAAACTAAATATTGAATGAATTTTATTTTCATAATTCACATCAAATTAGATTAAAATGTGATATTGATTCAAAAAATTTCATCATAATTGATTTTAGTAGTTAAACTCTAAATTATTACACTATATATTTCTAAGCATTTACGTAAAATTTAAATACAATATTGATAATTGTAATCTAAGTCCATGAAGTATGATATAGCGGTTTTGGATTTTGATTTGAATAATCAGTTAAAAAATTCAATTCATATCGACTTATTTGAATTTTAGTCTAATTTATTATAAAATTTAATCTATTGACAGACTACATACAGACGTGGGTGGAGGTTGAGGTTACGTTAGAATATGAATTCTATACAAATGACATATATAGATTTATGATAAATATTTAAACTTCTTAAAAAATAATGGATCGTATGGAAGTGGATTTCAAACACCCCACTCCCTTCATTGCTAAGAGTTCATTTGTTTAATGGAAGAATGGTAAAAAAATGTAAGAAATTTTTTTTAAAATTTTTATGTATTTGGTTAGTATGAAATGGAAAATAATAGAAAAAAATAATTTTTCTTTTATGCTTGAATTTTATCACAACTAACCAACTTTTTTTTCTTGTAAAAAATATAAGAAAATTGTGATTTATAACTAACTTCTCATTTTAGCTTTTATTTTTAAAAAAAATATTTTATTGATTATTAATTTTAAAAATATTGGTATAGATTTGATTAACTATAAATTTGGCTCATAGACTTTCATGCTAGTGTTTGTCTTAGGATTAGGTTACAAGCCACTTTTTTTTTTTTAATTTTCAATTATAATACATATTTTTTTCTTCTCTCTGATCAGCTACGCAAAAGAATATAGTAGGCCAACGAAAAATCTTTTAGTATTATGTAAAAAATCGGGTAGGAATGCGAAATACTTACAAAATTTTCGCGTGTGTTTTAATCTATAAAAATTAAAATTCAAAAATCTAGAAACCCTAATGTTGATGTTTATGGCTTTCTTATATATGAAATATTGATGTTTATGATTTTATTTTTTTTTTGTGTTTTATTACAATTATTATGTATTATCAAATTTATTGTGTTTTCTTTAGTGTTATTGATTTATTGTGTTAGTTAATTAATGTAGGTTACTTAATTAAATTGTTAAAATGATATTTATTATGTATTATCAAATTTATTGTGTTTTCTTTAGTGTTATTGATTTATTGTGTTAGTTAATTAATGTAGGTTACTTAATTAAATTGTTAAAATGATAATTATTATGTATTATCAAATTTATTGTGTTTTCTTTAGTGTTATTGATTTATTGTGTTAGTTAATTAATGTAGGTTACTTAATTAAATTGTTAAAATGATATAAAAATTAATAACTAAAAATATGTGTTCACCCGACTTCCTATCCGATTGTTTTGGACAAAATTCGGATAAAAATAATTCACTTAATCAGGTAGGATAAGCCAATAAAAAATTCTTCTACAACATATCAGGTAAAAAGATAAAATACCTTAATTTCTATCTATAAGGTAGAGTGAGCACCCCTAATATTGTTCTCCTGAAACGGTCCCGCTTAATTAGTTTTCTTAATATACACTAGAACAAATCTGTGTCATGCATGGAAAAGTACAAAAAAATATTATTTGCACCTTCAAATTAAAATTTTGTTAATATAATTATTTAATACTAATTATATCATTGAGAAGATGGTTGTCCTTACCAAGATGTGTTTTGATTGATCGACTTTGTTTCACTTTAATTGCCCTTGAAAGGGTGTTGGTGAGACACGTGATTAGTAGGATTCAAATGTAAACACATAATATACTTAGATGTGAGATATATTCCTATTTTATATATATATATATATATATATATATATATATATATTGATAATATATATAAATTATCTTTATCTTATATATTATATTTTTAAACGAACAAATCATAAGACACCGCCTAATCTTTTTATAACTTTTATACAATAAAAACTTTAAAAAAATTATGATACCAACAAAATTATTTTTTTGTGCCTTACATATATTTTTTATTTAATAAAACACGCGATGTTTTCTTATGTAATTATATTATTTTTTCTAATCAATGACAACAACTATATATCAATCAAGGTCTATGACATCGAATTGTGTCATTTTATATCTGTGTCGAATATTTATAATCCTTAATGCAACCCATTAAGTTAATCATGTCGGATGTTTAATTCAACCCATTAAGTTAATCACTTTGGATGTTTTGATACTTTACAGTATAATGTGAAAAATTGTATTGTTGAAAGTACAAAATAAAATAAAGATAATAGTTTAAAGGGATAAAGTGTAATTTACCGTCATAATTAAACCCACTGTAAAGATGATAAGATAAGCGTCATCATGTTTGACCTGAATTTCTTTGTTGCTTATGTTTACCACAAGAAAGCTACTTATACGGCATCGTTTTAAGAGAATAGCACTGTTGAGGAACTGCAGAGGAGTTGCACCCCGAGAGGACAACACAGAAATGCAAAACACAATCCTGTCAAACACTTGCATCTGTGACTCAAGAACTCAATCACAATCCTACGACAATTGTGTAAAATTGAGAAAAAGAAAAAAAAAAAAAAAAAATTTCAATAGATTTTTGTTCAAATCAGCATTGCCCATAACAAAATTATTCATTCCACCTGTGTCACTAATAATTTCATTTACATTTCTCAAACAGTAACTTTATTCCCGATTGATACCTTCTGCTATATAGAGCCCAATGCTGCCTGCCTGGTTTCTTCCTTCAGAATCTAGGTGAAGAAGACCAGAACAAAAAGAACAATAAAAAGAACCACCAAGAACAATATCATCATACACTGCCCCTTGGCACCAGCCTTCTTCATAACCATAGCCACCTTTTTCTGCAGGGAAATGGTATCCGAAGAACAAAAAAGTACGTGACTAACTTACAAATAAAGCATTGATTAAACACAAATTTCAAGAATAGCTCAAATCATGTACTTTAAATCCAGGTTGGACAATAAGTTTGCAGTGGTTAAAAAGCATGGAAAGTATGTTTGTCAATACACAACTCACATCTACTGATCTACAGGAAAATAATCACCTGAACAAAATCAAGACGATTGGAGGTACTGTCCATCTCCAAGCCCAATTCATCTATAATCTTCTCCTGCAGCATTATAGGATTTGTATTTTAGCTTTAATAATAGGCAACAATGATCCTAATTGAAGTTTGACAGATATCAGCCAGCTTATAAGTTACAGATACCACTCCAGATGTATAACTCATGCCAAGTTTTTGAACTAACACAATCACAGATAAGTGATTTGAACTATAACAAGCATAAATGAGGGATGCTAAAGCATTGCAAGAAAGGAACTACAACCCGAACAACAATTACCTGTGCAAGGAGTTCTTCATGTATAGTAAGCCCAACACCTCCGATTCTTTCTACACTGGCACTAAGCTCATCCAGCTCTTCATCTTGTTGCCTATAAGCACCAATTTACAGGCATATATAATGAGAAACATAGAGAATAATAGGCAAAAAACAGGTTACTGAAAATAGCACAAACTCATCCTGAGGCTACTTCAAAAAGCATTAATCACCCCCTTATTGTTCTGATAAAATTCATAATGATATCCTCCTAGATATTCTCACAAGCTTTGACCTTAGATAACCATGTTCAAAATGCTATTCACAAATCATAAAAGGACGAATCTTCAATTTGCAAGAAATACGTTTCACTAATAAAATATTAGACATCAAAATTCCTTTACCCAAAGAAAATAAGAAGCATCCAAAATGACAGTTCGAACTATAGCAATGATACAATCATAATTATGATAGAAACTCATGTATAGCAAAGCATCAAAACCAAAGGAATAAAGAAGGTTGTGGCATAATTACAACTGCTATGCGACTAACACCACATTACTACTGTTACTTCCACATAACCACTAAAAACCTTAATTAATTTCAAACATGCTTAGAGACACACCTACAAACCCACTTTTGCACCAAGACCAACAAAGTTCTAAAATATTCAACCCCTCAAAAAGCTAAAAGGGTTATTGGCACAGATAGTCAGGAAAGACTAGTATAGTCTCTGAAATTACAAGAGAGATTAGGGTCTATGCTAAAAACTACGAAAGAAGTTTCTGCAATTTGAGATCCATGTCCCTGAATCAGAAAAAGTAACCAGAACTCCTGTGCTGCAAAGATACATTCTCAGACAGGAGTAAGAAAACAAAAGTAAATGTGGATTATAATTGCAAGAAAAAGAACAAAGCCAATATTTTTGGGGGCCAGGAGGGTTGACTGTTTAGGGAAAAAAGACCCACTTTATGAGAAGCAACTGTCGGTCTGACTCTGATGATATGAAATCATCATTATCTTGAGCTCTGTACTGGTTGGATTTGTCCGGCTGATGAGAATTTGGCATCCTCATTAGTTCTCGGCGCATCCCATTCACATTGGAAGTGCTAGTACCATTTAACTCCTGTCCAGCTACAACTGCTTTCTTCACATTGCCCACCTAATCACCAAGTACAATCTTTCAAGAGTGACACTAATTCAATGAGAGAAAGGATTTCCTAAAATTTTATTGTCCACAGTTTACAACTGAATTCAAAACCAAACTAGTCCAAATGTACAAACTAGATTGACAGGAAAACATTTTCACCTAAATTACCTAACCACGGCATATTGCCATTGATAAAACCTTCTCATGGAATACAGAAGCTACCTGAGTACGAGCAGTGCTAGTCCACCTCCTTCGTTTCTCAAGCTCCACTTCATTAATACCATACCAAGCAGGATCTCTAGCTGCTACAGCAATTGCTTTGTCCAGTTCATCCACCTTCCCAGCAGAAACAGATTTTCAGCATTGACAGAGATGGGGGATTGCCTTATAAAAAGCTGAAGTTACAAGAAGCCTTCTGCTAATGAAGTTGGCAATCTAAAATATCTTTGTTAGGCAAAGAAGTTGAACTTTGAAGGCAAGATGTTATCACAAAAAAAAGCAACTACATGAGTGTACATCCAAACTTATCACAATTTTTAACTATTTTCATTCAATCACGAGTATGATTGATCTTTAACAAAACAGCACACCTGGTGAAATGATTTAATGAACTGTCGAAGTTCAGATTCGTACCTGCCATTCAATGCTCTCACAACCGGCTAGGAGCTCCTTCGTGAGATGCAGTTCCTCTCCACCATCTGAATGGATGCGTTCCCATTGATGAAAAGAAGACAGCAACTTGTCAATCTAATCAAGTAGGTACAAATCGTGAGATAGATATTATGTCAACAGCATGAACCAAAAGAATATTTAACTTAAAAACAAAATTTCCAAGGGAGGGTGCACATAGGAGTGTGTGAGCGTGGATGCAGATGTGTGTTTCTGCGGAGAGATCTTTGTTTTAAAATTTCATACGAAGAGAAACTCAACCCCTAGCCAATTAATCACACAGCACCAGCATCAAAACCACAAAACACAAGCAGCCGAAAAAAAGTCAAATTAACTGTGTGCTTTCTACTAGCGATTTCTGTATAATTTGCTCTTCCCACATAGGCAATAACACCAGCCAGAAACAAAGGAGAGGTTCAAACTAAGACAATAGGAGAGAAGATAATAGTTAAAACTAAAAATTTTCTTTGAACAACTGTGGCTTTTGTGCAAGATTTTCATTGAACAAAAAAATTAAAGAAAAGAGAGAAATGGTACATAGGAAGTATGGACAAGTAGTCCATTTCAGTGTTATTTAAAGCGTAAAGCGAACTGAAGCGACCAAGGCTCCTAATGCTTAGGCGAGAAGCGAAGCGACACGCTTTACCGAAGCGAAGCGAAGCGAACAGTTAAAAAAAAATAAATATTTTAGTTTAATTACTTCTAAACATCTAAGTTCTAATTTTATATATACTAAATTAGTCAATGGCACTATCACACTACAAACAAAATAGTACAGAAAATCAGCAAAAACAGCATGCCATGTACTGAATCTATTTTTAAAGTATATCAACCTCATGTGTTTTTGTTAAAGTATATCAATCAATTTTGTTAAATCTATTTTTATGTACATTCGTAGGCTTATACACATGTACTGAATCACATTTTAGAACAACAAACAGAACAACAGCAGCACAATCAGAAAAAAAAAAAAAAAAAAGACAATAGCACAATCAGCAAAACCGCAGCACAATTAGATACACATGTGGTTAACAAAATCAGAAGCAAAATCATAAATAAAAAAAACAGGAGCAGAATCAGAATCAGAAAAAAGGAAAAAAAAAACAGAAGTAGAAAAAAAAAAACCAGAACCAGAAGAGATAAGAGAGAAGAAAATAAGAGAAATAGAAGAAAGAAAAAAAAGAGGAGACTAACCTCCAGCGAGAACAACGAGACCAACAAATCTGTGTTCTGTGTCAATCGTGTAGGAGCAGTGACTCTGTCGATCGACTCTGTATTCTATGTAGGAGGAGCAACGATCGACTCTGTGCTGTGTTCAGTGCCCAGAGATCGTGTAGGAGGAGCACCAATCGACTCTGTATGCTATGTTCTGTGCCCAGCGATCGTGTAGGAGGAGCGAACAATCTGAGTATAAAATTAGGGTTTGAGGTTGTATTTATGGGATAGGGGGATAATTTCGATGTATCAATATCTTATAATTTTTTTTCCAATTGTCCAATCCAATGGTCCATAATAAAAATAAAACTTCGCCCTTAATGACTCAAGCGTTCGCTTTTTCACCTTTCGCCTTTCGCTTAAGTGAAAAGCGAGCGTTTTTCTCGTTTCACTCACATTCGCTTCACTTGAGGTCTTCCTAGCGAGCGCCTAGGCACACTTTTCAAAACACTGGTCCATTTATCAACCAAAACTAACAAAACACTTGCCTAACATAAATGAGAAAATACAAAAGGAAAAGACAATCATTCACTCAAAGTTTTCCAGCTTGCCATAATGCCAAAGAGCGGGATAGCTCTAAAATCTTTCAAAGACCGAGGTCCAAAAAGTTGCTAAAAAATAAATACGGTTCCATAAACCATCATCCACCTCACATTTGTCTTCAAAAGATTCTTGCATTTCTTTTCAACTAAATCACCCACAAATAGTAGCAAAAATCGCACATTCCCAAAGAATAACTATTTTACCTTTATTCCAAACCCATTAAAATCCACACAAAACATATAGATGAAATAGAACTTGGAGCCACCCAAGACATCCCAACCAACTCAAACAACTTATTCCATAACTTCAATGCAACTAAACAATGCAAAAATAAGTGGTTGGCCTTCTCACTATCTTTTTACACATAACACACCATTGTGGGCAAAGACTAAGATAAGGACACCTTATTTGGATCATATCATTGGTATTGATTCTCCTATAAGCAATAACCCATGCACAAAATGACACTTTAAAATACACCTTCGCCTTCCGAATCTTCAATGATGAATAAAAAATTGGGAGTCGTGTCATTTATCAAAGAATCAAAATAAGATTTGCACGAAAACAGCCCCAAATGAGTCAATTATACAACTCCTACCAATAGACTTTTGGTTTAACATCACATGATCAAGGAAAAAAAGAAGATAAACCATCTCCATTGATTCTCTATCATTGAGACTCCTACGAAAACCAAAGTCCCATGTCACAAGGAAAGAAAAAGACCTAACCATTGAAACAATACAAGCATGGTGATGACAAGAAAGACTATAAAGGTGGGTTACCCAAAGCTAACCCACCTTTAACTCTAAGTTTCAAAACCACCTTCCAACTAATCAAGTGGTCCTTTCTACCTTCTCCCCTACCCTCCCATAAAAACTCTCGCATCATCCCTTCAATCTTTTTAGGCACAAAACCATTACCTCCTACAGAAGCATCCGATGTTAACCTAACATGTTTCACTAATCTTTAGAAAGAATCCACATTAGCCTATATTTTACAAGTCACCCTCAAATATTGTTGTCATCATCATCATCTTCATTATTATTATATTTTTCTTTTTTCAATGATGTAATGATTTTTTAATACCTTGATTGATGATCCTTCTATACCATAGTTTGAACATGCCAAGATGATTTGAAAAGCAAAAATACATATTAAAGTTCAAGTTTTTTCCTAAACTACTACTCAAAAGAAAGTCAATACTAATAACTTGCTTCAAAGGCAAAGAGACCTTATATTTCTCTGGTATCTCAATGGTGCATCATGTGTAAAAGGAATGAGTAAAGTATTAATCATCTCTTTCTTCATTGCCCTTTTGCCTAGTCATTGTAGAGAAGATTGTATGGTTTAGCATAGATGTGTGGAATTGTACCATCTTCTTGTGATGGGATGTTTGGAATTGAGTTTTGGTGTTTTGGAAGGAGTAAAAAAGTTTTATCTCTATGGAGATGTGCACGTTTGGCTATCTTTTGGGATATTTGGCTCAAAAAAAAATTGTAAGAATCTTTGAAGGTAAGTGCGAAGTAGTGAAGTGCACGTGGGAAAGAATTTGATTGTTAGCTTCTGTGTGTGCCCTCACTTTTCAAGATGGATTGCAAATCCGTCTGCAAATTGTAATTTTTTGGGTTTATTTCTTTATATTTACTTTTACATTTTTTTTGTTGAAGGACTTCTCATCCCTCATGCAAGTCTTTGGTGTAGGACAACACTAAGTTTTTGATATAAGTCTTTCAAGTGCTCTTGGGGCTGATGGTGTTATTTTGAGGGTTAGGGTCTGATGAATTGAAAGGGAAAGGGTTAAGATCCCCTAAGTGATGTTTAAAGGACTTCTCATCCCCTATGTAAATCTCAACATGTTTGGTTCCCCGTGAAAATCTCAACATGTTTGTTTCTATCATATTGTAATTTTTTGGGTTTATTTCTTTATATTTACTTTTACATTCTTTTTGTTGAAGGACTTCTCATCCCCCATGCAAGTCTTTGGTGTAGGACAACACTAAGTTTTTGATATTAGTCTTTCAAGTGCTCTTGGGGCTGATGGTGTTATTTTGAGAGTTAAGGTCTGATGAATTGAAAGGGAAAGGGTTAAGATCCCCCAAGTGATGTTTAAAGGACTTCTCATCCCCCATGTAAATCTCAACATGTTTGGTTCTCCATGTAAATCTCAACATGTTTGTTTCTATCATATTGAACTGGATTATGAGCAATATTGATAGCAGTCTTATTATCACAATACAGCCTCATAGGCCCATTTTCTTGAATTCTGATCTCTTCTAGTAAGGTTTTAAGCCACATAAGATCACAAATTCTATGCGTCATTGCGCTATATTCAACCTCAACACTAGACCTAACTACCACTACTTGTTTTTTGCTTTGCCAAGTAACAAGATTTCCTCCAATCAAGTGTAGTAGCCCAAAGTAGTCTGCATCAGTAAATGCTTTCTAACTTCAAGTGACCAAGTTTAGATAACAGAACCCTTTTTCCTAGCTCTGACTTGAGATACCTCAAAATATGATAAATAGCTTCAAGATGAGAAGTTTGAGGATCATGCATGAACTCACTAACTGGACCCACTACATAAACAATATCTGGACGAGTATGAGATATATCAATCTCCTCACTAATCTCTGATGTCTCTAGTTATCAACTATATCACCAATTCTACTACTAAATCGATGATTGACCTCAAGAGAAGAATCTGTAGGTCTATATCCCAACATGCATGTTTCTTCAAGAAGGTCAAGAACATACTTTCACTAGGAGATAACAATGTCTTTATCTGATCTAGCAACCTCAATCCCAAGAAAGTATCTCAATGGACACAAGTCTTTGATTTCAAACTCCTTAGCCAATTGAACTTTAAGTTTGGTGATTGTTTGCACATTGTTCTTAGTTATTACTATGTCATTCACATACACAATCAATACAGTTATCTTATCAGAAACATATCTGATGAACATAATATGATCAACATGGCTCCATTCAGTGTTATTTAAGGCGTAAAGCGAACTGAAGCGACCAAGGCTCTTAACGCTTAAGCGAGGAGCGAAGCGACACGCTTTACCGAAGCGAAGCGAAGAGTTAAAAAAAATAATAAATATTTTAGTTTAACTATTTCTAAATATCTAAGTTCTAATTTTATATATACTAAATATTTTTATGTACATTCGTTGGCTTATACACGTACTAAATCACATTTTAGGATAGCAAAACAAAACAACAAAATAGTAGCACAACAGTAAAATAGAATAACACTGTCAAATTCAGAACAGCAAAACAGCAGCACAATCAGGAAAAAAAAAGAGTATAATCAGAATCTGGAAAAAAAAACAGAACCAGAAAAAAAAAAAAACCAACCCAGAACCAGAACCAGAACCAGAAGAGAGAAGAAGAAAAGAGAAATAGAAGAGAGAAGAAAAAGAGAAGACTAACCTGCAACGATCGAGTCTCTGTCTAAAAGGAGCAACGATCAACAAGATCAATGAGGAAGGAAGGAGCAGCGATTTTGTCGATCGTGTGAGGAAGGAAGGAACAACGATCAACGAGATCTGTCCAGCCTCCAGCGATCGTCTCTGTCTAGTCCATCAAGAGGAGCAGCGACTCTGTCGATCAAGTAGGAGCAACGATCTCTGTGTTCTGTTTTCTTTGTGTTATGTCTTCTAGTCCAGCGATCGTGTAATTTGAGAAATAAAATTAGGGTTTGGGGTTGTATTTATGGGATAAGGGGATAATTCAGTGTATCAACATCTTATAATTTTTTATTCAATTGTTCAACCCAACGGTCCATAATAAAAATAAAACAACTTCGCCTCTAATGACTCAGGTGTTCGCTTTTTTGCTTCTCGCTTAAGCGAAAAGCGATCGTTTTTTTCGTTTTTTTCTCGCTTCACTAACATTGGCTTCGCCTGGGATCTTCCAGGCGAGATCCCTTCGCTTCGCCTCGCTTCTCGCCTAGGCGCGCTTTTTAAAACACTAGCTCCATTTATATACAAATTTAAGCAAAGCTTTCAGAAACCTATCAAACCAAACTCTGGGAGATTGCTTTAGCCCATAAAAGGACTTCAACTTGCATACCTTTCCTTTGGTTAACTAGGATGAAAAGCCTAGTGGAATTTCCATATACACTCTTCTTCCAAGTCTCCATGAAGAAAATCATTCTTCATGTCCAAATGATGCAAACTCCAATCCAGACTAACTGCACATGAAAAAGAGCATGTATAAAGTTCATCTTTACTATAGGAGCAAAAGTCTCCTGATAATCAATGACATAAGTCTGGATGAAACCCTCAGCAACCAACCTTACTTTGTACCTTTCAAATGTTCCATCGACTTGATGTTTGAAAGTAAACACTCATTTGCACCCTACCGCCATTTTTAACTCTCATGTGTCATTCTTTCTCAAGGTTTTCATTTTCTCTACCATAACTTCTTTCCACTTAGGATCAGTGAGAGTTTCTTTTTAACCCTGAGGAATAGATACAGAAGACAAGAAGAAAACAAAAACATGATATGATAGAGATAAGGAATCATAGGATACAAAGTTAGAGATGAGGTATTGAGTACAAGTTCTAACACCCTTTCTGACTGCAATAGAAAGTTCAGGATCATCAACAATAAGATTATCAACAAGAATAACATCTGAAAGTTCATTACCTAAAAATCACTAGAAAGTGTATGAACTGGAATTGAGGAATTCAACTGACTCGTGGCGCACATGGATAGTTTGTCCTTACACCTTTTGACGCCAACAATAAGTCTGTAGGTTATCCTTACGTAGGCAAGTACCAAATGTATTATTAGTATCATCTCCTTTTTCTTCAATAAGTTGTTGATCCCCTTTACCAATATTCGACTGAACAGATAATTGAAGAAAAGGTTCCTGACATACCATCTCTTCATCAATGGTAGTATTCTCCCCCCGAAGAGATGGCTAGAAACTAGGAAAAAATGCCTCAATTTCACATAAGGTAACATCTATGCTAACAAACACCTTTTGAATCTAGGGATGACAACATTTATATCCTTTTTGGGTCAAGTTTTTCCCTAGAGAATCTATAATCATGTACAAAACAAACACACCCAAAGACCTTAGGAGAAAGGAATAGAATAAATCTCAAAAAAACACTCAATAGGTGACTTAAACTAAATGACTAATGAGGGAAGACGATTAATAAGATAAGCAGCAATAAAAACAGCATCTCCCCAAAAGGATTTAGAAACATTCATGGTGAACATCAACAAACGAGCAACCTCAAGAAGATGGCGATTTTTTCGCTCAGTAACACTATTTTGTTCAGGAGTATTCACACAAAGGGTTTGAAAGAAAATGTCGTTCTTATTAAGATAGGAACAAAATTCTCCATCTATGTACTCGGTCAGATTATCACTCCGAAGGATTTTGATTTTAGCATCATATTGGGTACTCACCATTTTATGAAAAGATCTAAAATAAGAGAAAACTCCACTTTTAATACAAAATAAGTAAACCAAGGAAGACGAGAATAGTAATCAATATAAATGAAAAACCAATGATAAACAAAAATAGACACAGCACGGGAAGGTCCCCACACATCAAAGTGAATAATGACAAAGAAAGCAGTGCTTTTATTATAAGTACTAGGATAAGATGAACGTTTATACTTTTGCAAATTTGCAAGCATCACAAAGCTATGCTTATTACACTACCTCACTAGACTAGAGAAAACTTTCTCCAAGACAACAAATGAAGGATGCTCAAAACGTCTATGCCACTGATGTAAGAGCTCAAAAGCCAAAACACCATCAGCTTGAAGTGCTTGACTAGTAGAATGAGAAGAAGTTTTAGCATCCAAAAGGTATAGACTATAGACCACCATGTCCTCTAACACTACCAATAGTTTCCCCGACTCTAGATCTTGAAAGATACAATGAGCTGGATAAAAGGTCACTAAATAATTCAGGGAATTTGTAATAATGTCTATGAAGTACAGATACTATAAAGTATCGATATCGGATACGGATGTGTCTAATACGCCTGAATACATATCCGATACGACTGAGAAGTATCCTAAAATTTAAAAAAAAAATTTGAATTTCAAATACATTAAGATACGTCTAGATACTTAGGAGATACGGCAGGGTATTACTTAAATTTGTTACAGGGAATTTGTATATGAAGTACGGATACTTCAAAAGGGCCAAAGTATCGATATTGGATACGGATATGTGTCTGATACGACTTAATACGTATCCGATATGACTGAGAAGTATCCCAGAATTTCAAAAAAAAAATTAAATTTTGAATACATTAGGATACGTCTAGATACGCAAAGGATACGGCGGGATATTACTTAAATTTTTTAAAAATAACAGGAGCATCGGAACAAATATATTTAACCCTTAGTTGGAAAAAAAAAAAAAAGACCCTGATTGGCTAACTTATTTGACAAACCCCCTTCCAACCCAACTCAGTCGAGTGTTTGATGCTGCATCTCTCTCTCTCTTCTCTTGACGCCGACGACATCTCTCCTCACTCCTAGTACTGTAAAATGCAGCTTTGACGAGTGATGAGTGTCTCCTCCCTGCTGTCCAGTGTCCAGGTATCATCGGGTAAGGTCTCTCCTCTTACTCTCTGTCTCACTCCTCTCTTTTGTTTTTTACCCGTGATTAGCACTCCTTTTTTGCAATTAAGGTTTGCAAAACAAACTTTGGGGCCTTAAATTAAGGTTTAATTAGGGGTTGTTTTTTGAGCAATTTGGAGAACAAATTACACATATAGAGTTTCTACTTGGTTTTTTTTTTTTTTTTTGGTATTATATATTAGGAACCATTTGAACTATTACATTTGTACTGTGAAATGCTCCATTTGAACTACTACATTTGAGGTGTGTTACTATTGCTTTACTGCTGCTAGGTACACTGTTGAACTATTTGAAAAACAAATATTTTTTTATTATTGTTGGTTGTTGGGTGTTAAATTTTCTTGGGTATTCTATTGAAATTTTTATTGCGTTGGTTGTTGACTGCTGAGTACACTAATGATTTGTTTTATTAAATTAATAATTATAGGAGAATGAGTACGGGTACGAAAAGTATTAGCTCAACTAGTGAAAGTGGAAGTGACACTCCCACTAATCAAGATGATCATGCTTCTCTTTGGGATAATATTACTAAAATAGAAAAATGGAGGAAGGAGGTAAAAATACTAAATTCCAATACAGTTTTGGATATTATGCAATATGTATGTGTAGAATGTATGATTTATGAATGATAAAATGATTAGTTATTATTATATATATTTGATAGATGCGTAATTCACTTTATAAATCATAATTATAACATTAAATATAATAAAAAAAATTAAATATATATATATATATATATATATATATATATATATTATGGACGTATCATTGTCATACCCGTATCCTTTTTTTTAAGTTTTGTCGTATCATCGTATTTGAATTGTTTCTGTATCCGTGCTTCATAGAATATTGCTAACAGACAATTAATTGGTAGAAAAATTGGAGACATGTAGAATGGATGAATCTTGAAATAGAAGATAAAGTTTCATTTGCCACTATTACTTTATCCCTGCCTGAACATGTAGGGCTCGTTTGTAGATGTATTATAAGTGAATTAAATATTGTATTGCACTATTATTTATTTAATCGGGTCTAATACATTGTTTGGTAGATAAACTTGATTCTGTATTAATTTCAAAAAATGTATACTTATCATATATTTTCAGTACTATAGTTTTATATTATGGAGGTATTTAATACCACCAAGAGAGGTGGTATTGTAATCCAACTCAAATGTATTATTGCACACATTTACTATTATAACCCCACAACTGATAAAACTAAGTTGTCATCAACATAACAAACACTTCAACACACTGATTGAGGGTATTTTTGTTAATTTAACATTAATATAATAAAATAATTCTCTAACCAAACAACCGATTAAATTAAATAACTATCATCCAACGCTTATGTTGTGTATTGTCAAACACTAGATAAAATTACGTATTATTTTAATATCTTGTTTAATCTTATTTTTTATCCATCTGTATTGTATTAGACTGAATTATTTTATTCAATTCATCCATTTCGAATATAGCAATCAAACGAGCCCGTAGAATATTAAGAGAAAAGACTAAGAGAATCTTATCATGTGGACTGTGGCTCTAGAGTCAATTATCCAAGGAGTGTATGAGGATAAAACACTAAATGTGTTAGCAGATATACCTATTTGAGCAAAGTTGGCAAAAGAAGAATCATGATTAGATACTATGGTAGAGTAAACTTTAAGCTGAGTCATAAAACATCTAAGAGTTTGCATCTCATCTAGAGAAAAAAAAAAGTTAGAGATTCAGACAAAGATGGATGTTCTAAAGATTCAGGCATGTGTCCATGGGATCGTCACACAGTACCGCCTCAGTCACGTGTCAATCGGTCAATCAGTCAGCTTCTAACAAAACTCCCTAGTATGTCTATTCTCCCCAAGTATCTATGTTCATGGTACCAGAAAACACCACAACGACAAAATCACAACTAACGAAATTGCACACAACACCAAATAGCAAGAAATCAAAAGAAATCACACCCAAAAAATTGAATCACAACCAGGAAAAAAAATACCATAGAGGTTAAATATCCCAATACAATGACCAGAGGTAGAAAAGAGGCTAAATGTCCTCTGTGAGCCAAGATCTTCGTTGAACGGCCAAAAACTTCTACCAGCCAAAAATCCAGAAAAAGGGCTAAAAATCACCACAAACCAATCCAAATGCAGCAAGGATGATTAGGCATTACTAACAAGCCCTAGTAACACCCCTTGGAAGTAGAATAACTCAAAAAACCACCACCTAAAGGCTCAAAAATCGCAAGTCTTTGAAAATGTTGTTGCCAACACCGAGACCAAGCCAAAAATCTCACAAATCTTGACAAAATCCACTCCAAAGTGCAACAAGGACCCAAGGGCAACATAAATCTCCCCAAGTTGAGCCTTCACAAGGTGGATCTGAACCAGGAACGAGCCAAGGAGGAGTCAAAAAGCCAGATCTAGTTCCCGAAGGTCGCAGTCACTTTAGCTGAGTGTCAAAAAACCAAGAAATCATCTCAAAAATCGATCTATCTTCAACAAAAACACATGGGTGATGTAGATCCACCCAAATCGAACCTTACCCAATGAGATTGAACAAGAAAAACAATCCTGAAGCCCCTCGAATTACAAATCTGAGCTATAACTCGAAAAAGACAGAACATACTTCAAAAATTCGAAAAGCCCTTCAAATGATTTCAAAAAATTTCAAGAAAATCACCATAAAACTCAAGGAAATTCAACCGATCAATCCATAAAAAAATCTGACAATATTCGTCACTGATGTCAACGTGTCAGAATTCTTACATTAGCACGTCAAATGTAATATTAGTCACTCCAATCAGATCCAATTATTTTCAAAGATTTCCAACAACACTGTGGCATCAAATTTGGATCCAATTGTTGTGATACCAAATTGAATTATAATGTAATGTAATTAGGGCGAGGGAAAAGAAGAGAAAGACTAAGAGATGAAGAAAAGAGATTACGAGAAGAAAGTAGTGTGTTAGATTACACAACTACACCCTAACCTAAGAAGCACGGATACCGACACAAGTGTCGTATCCGATATGATACGAACACCAGGATGCGACAAAATCTTAAAATATAGAACACGGTTACTGTGAGGGTACAGCTAATTAAAATTATAATAAAATTTTTTATATATATAACAATATTAATAATAACTAATAAGACCTAGCAAACATTGATTATTTGATTATAATTGAAATAGATCAAAGATTCAAAATACACATTCATCATTTTTACCTCGGAGTGGATGGACAGCATGGTGAGTAACAAACAAAAAGGAACAGCATAGCTGTAACAAAACAAAAAAAAAAGTGGGGAATACAAAGCACAGTAGACACCGCACACGTAGCAGCAGACCTGGAGTGGATACACTGCACAGCAAGCAGCAGTAGATATGGGGCTTCACAGTCATAGGTATGGTTTTCCCTCTCTTTTACTTCTTGTTCCCCATTTTTTTCTTTTCTTTTTTTTTTCGTTTCAGTCCCCTGACATTTTTAAAATTACAGATGAAACCCCATCATATCCCTCATATATCCTCACGTATCCCTCATGTATCCAGGAACAAAAAATTATCTTTTCCTATTTAGGACACTTTTGAAAATGCTAGACACGTGTCTGACAATGCCACGTCAACCCCTCACCGAGTATCTATGCTTCCTAGACCCTAACTTATATATATAAGCACAAAGTACAAGAACACTCGCAAGCTAAAAATAAAGCATAACTAACACTATCCTTTAAGGATGGAATCATTCCTTCCCCTTTTTATGTTTGGTTGGAAGGATGACAAGTAGGAATGATTTTTTTTTTTTTTTTTTGCTGTTGGATATTAATGAAAAAGTTGAAGGAAAAAGAATAAATAAATATTTTACCATTGTATCGAAGTATGAAATTAATGTGTACATAATATGTAATAGATATATACGATATATGCATATATTAGGGAATATAAAGCTACATAGAATATATTTCAACATATATAATTAACTTTCATCCACTTTTTCTATCAATTTTGAAGGGATAGATTTTGATAAGTTGAAGGAAGGTTAATCCTTCCACTTTTTCATCATTCCCATTTTCCTTCTTAACCAAACATAATGTTTTATCTATCTTTGTAACTTCTCATCCTTCCACTTTTTTATCATATCAAACAAAGCATAATATAGACTAGAACTGGAACACTAACTCTAGAACCTTCAAACGTAATACCATTAAAGTTGCCCCAAAAGACAACCCACGAATTATACCATAACTCCATCTACCAAATATAAAAATTACAAAGTACTATTGACTCTAAAAACTATCAAAAGAAAACATAAAATACGAACAGCATTTTTAAAACTTGGCTCGGCCCGACAGGTTGACCTGAAAACCAGGTGACCTAGACCTTAAGCCACGCCGATTTATCACTTAGATCATTTTAGTATATAAAACCAGCCCGAGACCCGTTGAACCAAGCGGTATTTTATCAACCCAATCAGTTCATTGTAAGCCCTATAAAATCAGAGATATTTGGGCATTTTGCCCCCAATTCCCAATCGCATCTCACCCTCTCACTCGTCTCTCTCGCAAAGAGACTCTTATCTCTCTCTCAATCTCTCAAAGACTCAAACTTGATCGACTATCACAATAATAGTCACCACTCACCACCATCATCAGTGTCTTTCTTCTCATCACTGACAGTCTCAACTAGTTAGCGATGATCTCACTTTATGACAAAGAGTTTGGAGTCGACAACAATGATGGAGACATAGACAGTGTGGCTGGTCGAAGACCCTTGTTCTAGAGAACAATGTGATACTACATTTTGTACAGTGCACTCTCAGCTAATAGAATTCCATGCCCACCTTGCTTTGGTAGGTCCTATTACATTGGAATTGTTTCAAAGCCACTGGCCCCGCTCACCCCTATAGTAGAGGTTGCTCTGCAATTACTTGGGGTCAGAGAAACCACTATGGTTAGGGTTCACTTGTATTTGGGTATTTTTATTTGCTAGGTTTACTAGGTATTGATGGAACTTTAGGCAGCTTAACAGAAATAAATGGACACGTGGATAGTTACAGCCGTTAAGGAGGGCAAAGGGCACCTAGGAAAGGCGCTGAGGAGTTATAACTGGAAGAACCGAGCGCTTAGCATTAAAAGGGAACTGATAGCTCATTAATAGCTCTTGAGTGCCTGTAGCAGGGCCATTAATGAGTGACCAAATCCTCGAAGGATGTGAAGACAGTCATCATTACAAGACATTAATGGTCATTACGCCGACTTGAAGTCCTCGGTAAACCCCGAAGGTGCTTATTCCAGAATAGTAAACACTCGGACATAGGTGTCAAGCACCGAGAAGGGATATTTAACGACCAGGGGATGAGCCATGAATACTCGGTGGAGCCCGAGCAAAGATTCACATGCCCGAGGAGACTAGTCATTAGATGATTTGTCGGGATGTCACTCATAATGCTAGGATATGAGTGCAGGCCATTAAATTTTGAAATGTGACTCAAGGGCACTGCAAACCCAGGTATAAATACCCCTCAAGAAGTTGAACCAAGGTACACAATTCGAATCCAAAAACTACACTGTGCTCTTCACTCTTATGCCAACTGACTTGGGCTTCTGAGAGAATTAGTTGGGTACACTCCCGGCCCCCTTTTTCTAATCCTTTGTTTCAGGTTCAACGTCATTCAGGATCGTTCCGCATATCGCTTTCTCAACTCATTGCAGGAATTCACCCGTGCAGGTATGTTGTGTGTTTGCTTGATTGGTGTGGAAAATCTTCCAGATTATTGTGCTTGAATGGGTACCATCACTTGATGTTGTAAGCTACTATTTATGAAAATATGTTTATGCTATAGCATATCTTTGTGTGTACATTCTGTTTACAATAACTATTGAAGTGCAAAATGCACGACAAATGACGTGTTTAGAGGACTTCGGAGTTTGAGTATTTTTTGACAAGAATGACATTTTGAGAAGCCTTCGGAGTTTGTGTATACATTTTGATATTTCTCTATGCACCTCGCTTATACAATTTGAGTTTGAGTGCAAATCTCATGAATTCTTAGATTAATTCATAATTGGAGTCTTGAACTTGGATAGAGGTATATTTTTCTACTTAGCTTTATCAATATGTCCTGCAAATTGAATGCATTGAACACATGTTTGATAATATTTTGGCTTTTGTTTGATTTAATATACGCTAACATGCTATTTTTATAATTATTTAGCATATTTATTATTATTTTATTTATTATTATATAATCAGTTCAACCAATGACGCAACAGTTAAACCAATGGCCTATTGACCAATTTCCTTTGTCGGGTTAATGTTTGGGCTGGGTTTTAAAAACTATGAATACAAATGCCTATAAGTGACTCAAATATACTAATGCAAAGTTCCCCATGGATCTTAGACTTTAAAGTAAGCCAATTCCATTGTTATTCAAATCTTTGAATTTGTATTTCCTTAAGCAAGTTAAGGATTGCATCAATCTTTTTTATTATTAATGAGCAGATTTTGGTCAATTATCCCAAAAAAAAAAAAAAAGAAGAATCACTCAAAAAAGGAGCAACTCATACATTAGCAACTTCCTGAGCAACAATGCATTTAAAAGATTGAAAGAACTAACTGAGCATCAATAAAATCAGGGTGTTAATATCAACTCAACTCAAGAAAGTCTTGTCCCAACATTGTTTGGTTGTTTCGCCTTTTAAGCTCTATTAAGGATTATGTTTTCTGTTAAACCAAAAATTATTATCTCTTTCTTTACTATTTCATTTAAAGTTAATTTTGTTCTTTTTCTATCCCTACGCTTATCGGCAATAGCTATCATATCACTCTTTCTCATCCAGTGTCGTAGTAGGCTGCTTATAGAGATGTTCAACCCACCTAAGTCGATTCTCCCTTAAAGTATCTTCTATAGTGTTACCTCCACTTTTTTACTAATATTCCTAGTTTTACCACACATCCATCTTAACGTTCTCATTTCCATTACTTAATTTTTTGAATCCGTAGTTTTTTAGTTATCCGACACTCAGTAGCCAGTACCATAAAGCATAGTGGGTCATAAGGCCACTCTATAGAATTTTCCTTTTAGCTTAATGGGTATGCTAAGCATGAACCTCAAAAGTGATAGACAGGGAACTCTACACCATCGAAGTCCTATTCTTATAGCCAAAAGCACTCTTTCCTCACCTTACTACCACTCAAAGATACTTTTAAGGGATCGCTTAAACTAGTCTCATTAATCTGACCAAAAAAAAACAATCCAGTCTCATTAAAAAATTTCCAACTCTACCACGAGGGGAAAAGGTGCAACAGAATAATGATAGCAATGATTCAAATGAACCACTAATTTCTGAAGTAACTTTTCATGGACCAGTAATATCTTTAACTCATTTTGATGAAACCCTGATTTAAGAGCAACGGATATTCCAAGGCTGACCAGTAATATCCGTTGTTATTGGAATATCCGTTGTTATTGATTTAAGAGCAATCACTCCAACATATCGTCATTACCTGATATATGAAGAAACTACCATGTAATTAATGGATAATGAATGCAATCATGGGGCAGCTGAATTAAAATTAACTGCGGATTTAATTGATGCAAAAAAGATTAGAAGTTGGAAGGAAAAACAATAACAACGGATATTCCAAGGCTGAGCTGAATGCTATAACTTAACAAAAATAATACCACCCACAAAAAAGTACAAATTGTAGTTATAGAATCGATCAACTACTGGTCCAGAAGTAACACTTGCTTCAAAGCAGAGGTCACACAGAAATATAAGTAGATTTTAAAAGAAAAAAGCTTACAGATTCTTGAATCTCTTCCTTTACAATGTAAAATGGATCTTGAGCTGAAGACATCTTGTAGCCAATTGCATAATATACCTGTACATATCCCAAAGGTTAACATCCATCAGCAAAAAGTCATCACATATATGCTGGCTAATAATCAAATACATCAAAAAATCTGGCACCCTCAAACAAATAGAAGAGATAGTGTTGGATTTGGGAGATAACTATGTCTGTGCCTATGTGAAAAGGAAATTGCATATTCTTCAATGCCACAAGAGAAACTTGTGCTACCTTTTATGGTTTTTAGTCTTAGAAAAAATGAAAACAAAAACTCCCACAAATATAAATACTACATTTTTTTTTTTTTAACATAGGTTAACTACAACCACTCACAGTTAAAAGTGTGACGGCCATAGCATCCATTTAAACACACACACACACCCTAAGGCTATCCGATGTGGGATAGCCCCAGCCCTTACCCACCCTGGCCCTAAGGCCTCACCCAACCTATGGTCAGGCCCAAAGAGGGAATAAACTGATTCAAAATTGCTTGTCACTTTGATAATCATTAGGAGAATTGAACAACAGATTATAATTGAGGAAGGCGAGAAACTTTGCTCTCATAGAATTCATTCAGCTCAATTACAGAATCTATGTATTTATGCACAGTATTCTCTAACTTTCTCCCATTGTCAGTGTAAAAATCTGATAATTAACAGAATTTGTTACAGCTACAATCAATTACACATTTGCAGAGATTGAATTGATGTTCTGTTCACAAAAAAAAAAGTTGATGATGGGATTGTCTGCAACCGTGTTCTTGTTTGGCTATAAAAGTCCATTGAGACCTGACACCAAACACATTGGAGGCCGCTTTAAAAACATAATACAACACCCCATTCTAGCAAACACCAACACAAACAACATGTACACCCAAAGCCACAGTAGAATAAATTTCAATTGGACAGCAAACTATGTATAGCACTACCGGTACCAGACAACAGTTTACAAGGATGGTGATGATACAACGATCACATTTTTCCATTTCATTGTGTAGGGTATAGACATATCAATCTTATATCAATTTAATCAAATAGAGGCAAATAAATCATCTAAACATTCTTGTTTTCCATGGTGTCATCATCATAATAGAACAAAATGGATATATATATAATATATAAATAATAAAGTAGAGCTGAATATGAATCCCAAAACTTATCTTGAGTTTTTTGCCACTCAGATCAATTCTGAGCAAAAAATAAGTTATATCGAAAGTCCATATTATCTTCAATGTTAAATAGTGATCCGATGGATCAGATTGACCAACGAATTTTTTTTCCCGCTCAACACACCTTCCATTTTTAATTACCCCAAATCAGGCCTTTAACTTCCCCCAATTTCACGCCAGCTGACCTCCTCTCTATCTCTTGAGATCGCTTTTCCAAGTTATATCATTTTTCTTTGCCCTTTCCAAATCTCCCTTCTTTCTCTCCCTCCTCTATCCCCCCGTAACCCTCTCTTTTTCCCAACTTTCTCTCTTTCCCTATAACTTCCCCTTCTCCCTGTGAATTCCATTAAGGAAAAGAGATCTCCTCTCACGCTTACAATGAGATCTCCTCTCCTTATTGGAATTCAAAACATACTGTCATTCTCGATTCAAAACATAAGCTTAAGCCCTAATATCCCGCACCTCCAAATCTCGTCTCTCTCCCTCAGTATCAAAGCCACACACCTCTCGCCGCTGCTCTCTCTCTTTCTCTCTAATTACTGTTTTCTTTGTTGCTCATCCCTCACTCTGCTGGTCATTGTGTGTGCACAGCACAACCAATAACACAACTCTCTGCTTCTCTCCCACTCCATCTCTCTCTCTCTGCTTCTTTCTCTCTCCGCCAACTACATAGCACTCCCCGGACATTACACAAACAACGCACAACACACAGAGGACATCAACACACTATGCAGACAATATATTCGACAAAATGCCTCTAACTCTATTCCCCTAACTGTGTCATACTCTCTTTCTCCACTACCTCTCACGGAACCCACCAACATCGACGACACTAATGCCAGCGTCCACGACTAGGAATATCATATCTCTCTCCCTCCCTCTCCCTCTCCCTCATTTTCTCTCTTTATCTGCCCCTCTCTGCACCAACCCCAGCAACCACCACCATTTGACCAACCCACCACAAAACCCATCTCCATCCCTGCCACTATCTCATTCAACCCTTGCCCCCAATTCAGTGTTACTCCTAAAAATTATGGTGAGTCATTTAATAGATATACTGGTTGATGTGAACTTCTTCCATTTCATTACTACTAATCGGTCAGAGTTGGTATCATGGTTTGCAGGTTCATTCGGATCTTTATTTCTTTTTCTTTTTCTTCATATTTTGAATCAAATATCTCCTTTTTCTTTTTTTGGGGTATCAAATGGAAAATTTCTTAAAATCGGCTTTCTTGGTTATGTAATCTATCTCATCTTTCATACTAAAATTCTGGTGATTTATTTGATAGGTACATAGATTGATGTGAACTTCTTCCATTTTTCATTACTATTAATCGGTCAGAGTTGGTGTCATGATTTGCAGGTTCATTCAGATCTTTATTCTTTTTATTTTTCTTCATATTTAGAATCAAATATCTCTTTTTTTCCTTTTCTTTTTTTTGGGTATCAAATGGAATATTTCTCCATCTCATCTTTCATACTACAAATACTTATTAGCCCGGACTTATCATCTTTTGATGAAGTTGAAGTTGAAGCTGCGTTGCATGTGTTTACCTTTTTGTCCCAAGATGATCCGTTGAAGATTGAATATTTTGAATAGTGCATGTGTTTCATTTTTTGTCGTTCATTCAGTTTATTTTCACTTAGTTGATTTTGTTTCTCAAGCTATGTTTTTGGTTATATGTCAGCTCAGTTTTTGATGAGGAAGAACGTGGAGTTCTGCTTATTTGTTGTGCATCTTGCTTTCAAGCCACTAAGAAATACACTAAATTACTGCATATTAGTTCTGTTTTATGGGTGTCAAGGAAAGTATTATACATGGAATTGTTTTGATACTACTGACTGGGAGATTTACAAATAAAAGAGTTTTATTTTGGAAATAACTTTCATCCGAGTCGCTTTTTGCTACAGGTGAGATACTATTGACTGAGATATGCCACATGGGCCTGATTTAAAAATCCGAAATCATATTCACATTCTATGGAATGACTCTCTTTAAAATAGTTGTTGCGTCCTCTATTTTATTGTTGGCCAACATTGTCTCTAATTTTAAAATTTCCTTTTTGTTCATTTCAAGTTGAAATTAAAGGCACTAGAAAGGAGTGGTTTGAAGGAAAGGAATGAATGGTTCATGAGTTGTAGCTTTTCAACATGGTTTGTGGAATAGTTGTGCCAAACAGGTAATAGCCCATATAACTTATTCTGTCCAAGAATTGTTATTGAGATTGCAATTATAACACCTGTGAAGCATAAAAGTTATTGAGGGAACTCTCTGAGTTTTTATTAATCATGAAATTGAATTTGGATTTTGTGCAAGGTCACCCATGGATCAAGGATAACAGAGTTGCCCCAAACAAAACCTTTGGATTCTACAGCTTTATCACACCAGGAGCATTTCTTAGCACTGGACACACTGAAAAAGATGGCTTTTGTGTATGTTCTTCTAAATGCTCTCCTATTCTATTTAACTTTTGGTTGCACTTATTTCCATAAAATGTATTGCCATAAGTACCTTGCAAATAAGCCAACTGGTGTGATGCTGGAATGGGGTGGTGAATAATGGTGAAAATTGTGACATGGAAGTAGTGATGAGAAGTTGGGTGATGATGACTACATGTGGCAATGGATTGATGTTATGCTATTTTTGTTTAGGTTGTGTGTTGGGCAACTAATTTTGGGTTAAAGTTTGGGCAGCATAGCATTATTGTGGATCTGCATATGCTTTCAGAGAGTAGAAGGCAAAATCAACCATACAACAGGAGAGAAAAAAAAAATCAGCAACCAGAGAACAAAATCAACAACTCAGCAGATCAGAGAGCAAATACTTTCAGGACACCAAAAACTTTCAATTCACAATGAGCCAAACCCACAATACAACACATTCCAACGAGCAAATATTCTAGAGAGCAATACAGGACATATTCTAACAGATCAGAACACAATGACCCACTGGAGGAAAAAAGAAAACAATCAACATATCAGATCACACACCATAGATTAGAAAAAACAAAACCTAGATCTGATCAGATCTATACCCATAGAGCACAAAAAAACCATAGATCTGAGCAACAGGAGAAAAAAAACAGACGAAGACGAAGATTGATCATGTTATTTACCTTCACGGAGAGCCCTTCAACGAGAAAGACGATGACTGGGGCAGCCGCTCGTGTCGTCGTTGGGCTGAGAGAGAGAGAGAGAGAGAGAGAGAGACGATGACTGGGGCACCTGCCAATAAGTTGTGTCTTTTGATGCTAACAGAGTTCGATTCCCATATCTCATTAAACACAAACGCGTGTTAAACATTTTTCTCTTTTTCGTTTTTGAAAATCGCCCGTCGTCTTCAAAACGTTGACCGAAAAAAGAAAAGGAAAACAATTACAAACGAGTTTCTTTCTTATTGTTTTCTTTAAATATCAAAACAAAAATACTATGTTGTAATCCCGATTTTTGAGCTAACATTATCAACTTAGGAAGCACGTATTTTTTTTGGAGGGTGCCGTGGCAGTGTCAAACATGTTCAGATACGTGTCTGATATGACAAAAAGTGTCGTTAATAGTAAATTCAATTGGACACGACCAAGAAACGTCTAGGACAAGGACACGACTAAGATACATTTAAAATACGTTTAAGACATGGTTGGGAGACAACAAGAAATTTTTTAAAAAAATCAATGTTGATTATTAAAAAATGTGTAACTTATATACTATGAATGTTAATGTATGTAACGATGTTCGATGAAAATGATAGATATTTATTTTGATTTATTTTAATTTTAATCAAAAAATTAATATTTGTTAGGTCTTATTATCAATATTGTTATAATATATGTTTTATTTTTAATATATTACAACTCTATTATTATTTAAAAAATACATTATACTATTTTAATAGTCATATCCTCGTCGTACATGTGTTCTATATATTTGAATTTTGTCGTATTTTCCTGTCCGTATCGTAACAGATACGACACCCATGTTCATATGTGTGCTTCCTAGTTACCAACGTAACTATAACTATAACTTGTAACTTATAATGATTCACGTGCAAGTCAAGTGTACAAGACTAGTTTTAGCTAATGGATACATTATTTATCATAAATATACATGAGACCCAACATTTACTAGGGGACCCCGCACCTATATTGCCTTCCACCTATATACGATATAAATCATATCTACCACAAAAAAAAAAAAAAAAAAAAACAAATCTAACACAAAAAATCAAAATCAAAATCAAATCTATGAACACAAAAAAGTCTAACACATAGAAACAATCTAGAAATAACCTACAGATCTAATACATAAATCTAACCACGGAGAGAGATTGAGAGATATTCAAAAACAGGGAAAAAAAAATTTAAAACTCAAAATCTATCATCTATGTGTTCCCTCCTCCCCTCCCCACCCCCC